>OU785221.1:12868570-13468570 GCA_917051295.2 Erebia ligea | reverse complement strand
GATTATTAAAAATAAAATGACAAAAACCGACGAGGCCGTATGGGCTTGATGCCTTTGCTTTTCCGACAAAAAAATATTAGTCTAGGAATTTGCCGCGTTTTTGTTTTCTTCAAATACATAAACGTTAAGTTTATTTTAATTTATTTTTATAAATAAGTTAATGTTCTAAAAATACGTTACGATGTTAAATCAAAGCGACAGACAGTGAATTGTCGGATTCCATCAGTGCAAATGCTGCCGCAATTATAAATAATTTGCTTCCAACAAAATCCAAGGAAAATTATTTAAAAACTATAAATGTACCAAACAAAAATGTAACTCTCTCTATCAATAATTGGACCAATGTTTCGAATGTTAACTTTTACTTTTAATTGTCATTATTTTTATTATAATATGCTTATCTCATATTAATATTGTGTTAATTTTTTCGCAAATGGTACGAAAAGTAGAGTATTTTCCTCGGTGATAAAGCTGTCTTAGTCTTGGGTGACCTTAAATCCCTCGCTACACTCAGGACTCGTCTTAAATCCCTCGCTTCGCTCGTGATTTAAGTTTTCAACACCCTCGCTACGCTCGGGAGTAAACCTCGAGTCCTTCGTTACGCTCGCGATTTAAATCGTCACCCGCGACAGAAGACACTGCTTTATCCCCTTGGTTAATAATCTACTATTTCCTAATATTTAGGTAATAAACAGTTGGAAAAATGTTCTATTTAACGGTTAACCATTTAAAAACGCAAACTTATGTACAAAGGATACCAAGTCTTTGACTCCTCTCTCGAAAACTGCATATCGCACGTTATGATGCCCACTGTTGTGGAAATACCTGCTTATTGGTTTCCTCTAGCAGGAAAATGTTTATTTTTTTTAAACAAAGAGTGTTTCACGTCAATGAAAATATAATAGCAATTTTGCGTACAAGGGAAAATATATGTTGAAATAGGTATAGTTCGCGCACTACTTGAATGCAGAGCAAATGTATGGTGAGACATACATTTACTCTGCATTCAACTCGCGCGCGAACTTTACTAATTAGTTTATTGTACATAAATTACATCTCTTTTCTATCTTCTACAATCTACACTAATATTATAAAGAGGTAAAGTTTGTGAGTTTGTGAGGTTGTAGGGGGTAATCTCTTTATCTACTGAACCGATTTTGAAAATTCTGGTATTAATAGAAAGCCACATTATTTGTGAGTGTCATAGGCTATATATATTAAACCGAAAAATTAGGGAGTTCCCTTGGGAATTTAGAAAACTTATTTCACGCGGACGAAGTCGCGGGCATCTGCTAGTAATTTATAAAAAACTAGATCTATTAGTATAGATATTGGTGACTTGACTGAACATTTATGTTTATAACAATAAGAAAGTTACCTAGGTGTATTAGGTATACACTTAAATCTTAAAGTAAAACTTATCTGAAAGTACGATAATAACAATAGTGAAAATAACATTCAAATTGGTCCATTGATTTCCGAGAAAATCGTCAACAAACACTCATACATACATACGAGTTGATTACAGAACCTCCTTTTTTTTTAATCCACTACAAGTTAGCCCTTGAATGAGATCTCACCTGATGGTAAGTGATGATGCAGTCTAAGATGGTAGCGGGCTAACCTGTTAGAGGCATGGCAGTTAAATTAAACCCATACCCCTATTTGGTTTCTACACGGCATCGTACGTGCCGTACGTACACGGGACGCTAAACCGTTTGGCGGCGCGTCTTTGCCGGTAGGGTGGTAACTAGCCACGGCCGAAGCCTCCCACCAGGCCAGACCAGGGAAAATTCAGAAATTATAAATTTCCAAACCCTGCCAGGGATCGAACCCGGGCCCTCCGCATGTTAAGGCAACAGCGCTCAACACTGCGCCACGGAGGTCGTCGTCCGTAGGTACCTAGGTAATGTAAGTCGGTTAAAAAGGATATTGCGATCATGAAACTCTTTAGATATAGCTACATATCAACTAAACAGGTAAGCCTGATTTAGGCCGTTTCTGAATAAAAAATTTAACCAAATTTTAACTTTCGAAAATCATGTAATTTCTACGCCACGATTCGATTCTAAGCTATCGGGTCCAAAGACTCACATTTCTTTATGTATATTCTGAGACCAGATACATATAATTACGAAACCTCAGCATAAGTACAATGAAATAACTACAGTAAGTAAAGAAGCAGTTTAATAATAGAATGTAGGGTCAGGGCCTGACGTCAGCCGACGTGGATCAAGCCTCAAAAGAGGTGATCAAAGGTTGGTTAACGGGTGACTGAATGCTCAACTGACGCGATTGATCTGTTCAGACTTCAGGTAGGTATGGATGCGTAGGTAGGTCAAGATATTATAATGTGTGATACCGATTTGTAAATCATTAATCATTGTCTGTAATTTCATCAATATACCTATAATTTTTAAATCGATTTTCATGATATGCCCGGGTATGAAAATGTATGGGGAGTAAAACCAAACTTTCTCCGTTACGTTACGTTATGTTTATGTTTCCATGGTAACACTTTTCGTTCGTAAGGAGTAAACTCCAGTCGTGCGTCGGAGCTGACACACACCATTTTTTTTTCTAGTAAAAAGCGAGGTTTAAAATATGAATATAATTTTCATTTTTCACGGCTCTAGAAAAATTAAACTTCTTTTCCCATCCAACTATTAAGTACAATAATCGGGTGCCAGTCGTAACCTGCTAATCGTCATGATACATTATATCAAAGAACAATCTTAACCAACGACGAACAGCCAAAACTACAAAATATTTTCTGTATATTACCTACCGCACCTTTTTAAATTCAAAGTAATTGAAAATTCAAGTTTTTTATTCGAATAGACTTTTTACAAGTGCTTATGAATAGTCGAATGAATCTACCACTGGTTCGGAATGCCGTGGAACGGTGGATCTTTAACTTTGAAATACTTTTGGTAGGCTTTAATATGTTATCTAAGTAAGTATCTATATATCTAAAGCAGATCCGCATAAAAGAAGACCTTCCTAAAAAAACCAAAATCCACATGGTCAAAGTCGGATTTCACATTATTTTTACAAAGTTTACTTAACACAACATATCTGTCTGTCTGTCTGTCTGTCTGTCTGCTACGCTTTCCCGGCCCATCTTTTAAACCGATTTTGCTGAAATTTGGTATAGAGGTAGGTTATATCCCGGGGAAGGACATAGGCTTTTTATCCCGGAAAATTAAGGAGTTCCCGCGGGAATCAAAAAACCTTAATCCACGCGGACGAAGTCGCGGGAATCATATAATGCCTATACATAAACTGTGTCTAATGTAATGTTAAAATTGATATTGTACCCTGCACCCACGCAATTGCTTTTTTAAGTTTTAACAGTACTTAGTCATAATATTACCTATTTACCCACGCAATTCAGTTATTGCGCTGATATGCTTAGCTCTACTTGAGGTTTTTAATAGTTAATATTGGTTTAAAAAAATAACTTCGTTTCCCTTTATATTTCTGAATCAATATCCATAATTTCATACTTAATATAAATGCGAAAGTGTACCTGTCTGTCTACTACGCTTTCACGGCCCATCTGTTCAACAGATTTTGATGAAATTTGGTATGGGGATAGTTTGTATCCCGGGGAAGGACATAGGCTACTTTTGGCATTTGTCCTTCAATCACGCCGCAACGGAGCAACGGATCGACATGATTTTTGGCATGGGTATAGATAAGGACCTGGAGTGTGACATAGGCTACTTTTTATCCCGGAAAATTAAAGAGTTCCCACGAGAACCAAAAAATCTCAATCCACGCAGACGAAGTCGCGGGCATCATCTAGTTAGTTATAAATTCTTCCCTATATTAAATTCAGTTTTCGCATTTTTCTACGTCACAATAAAAGTTGTGTGAAAATTGCAGGCAATAGAAAGCCAGACAAAAAGTCGTAAAGGTTTAATATTATATTGTGTAATAAAGAAAAAGGTAATAAAGGTAGGTCTTTTATATTCAATTTAAGATAATGTACCTACTAGGCTATCATAAGCATTTGGCAGTCAAATCATGCCAATTGAGGGGAGTGCACACCACACTAAATCATTTGTATGAGAATTCGTTATGCTAATGTAATATTTGTAGAGCTTTGCCGGCTATGGGACTTTTATGGGGTCTGGGATGGGAAGGCGAAGGTATGGTTAAGTAAACAACAAAAACCTTTTATGGATAGTGATTTGATTTAGAAATAGTTTTCTATTTGCTTGAAATTCTGGTATGTAGAACTAAAAAGGATTTTTCGTTTTTTACACGACTGCGCAAAAAAAGAAGTAATGTTTACAGGGTTTATGTATTTATGTGTGCATGTAATCTCTTTGTGATTGCATGAATTTCTTTATTCCACCATAACTTCTAAATCCTTGAATAGATTTGGAATACTATGGGGTATCGTAAGAATCCTTTCATCAACCCGAGTGACACTTGGCTAATACATTTTTCTTTGTGGCAGAGTATCGTGTTTTTAACTATTTTTAATTATTATAGCTTGTTTTTTTTGTACTTATGTTTATTTAACTAGATGCTACCCGTGAGTTCATATGCGTGAATATTGATAAACCTGTCTCTTCTCTTTGATTTTACCCGATTACCCGGGATTCTACCTTTATACTCATTATTGTATCTCGGCGGAACAGATGGATCGTCAAAACGTTGCAGATAAACACTCAGACACACTTTCCCATTTAAACAAGATTGTTATATTATGTACTTACCTTTCTATTTATTAAAAAAAATCTTATTCTGTACAAAATGCAAAAATATTACCTATTAAAAGAAAATGCATTTAACATATTGTGGGAAAAACAAAAAACGGACGATAGGGAATTTCCTTTGACGTATTATTATCTATTAGTTATTTGTGTTACATGGGGCCAAAGAAAATTTTTGTTCCCCGAGGGCGCTATTTTGAATTCAGAGCGAAGTGAAGGATTCTATAGTAGAATCCCGAGCGTAGCGAGGGGTTCTAAAGTAGAATCCTGAACGTAGCGAGGAATTCAATATACGCCGCCCGAGAACAAAAAAATTGGCCCCGAGTGACACACACTATTTTTCATCATTACGTATGAGAAAAAGCTAGGAGTATCAACCTACTATGTATGGACATTACCTATACGTTTAAGCACCAATCAGAAGATACTCCTATCAACCTTCTATGTAATTGTAGAGACATTATTTAGACGTATATTTAAAGTTTAAATAAAATGTAAAGACGTATATCCGATCAACAAATTGATCACGTGACTTCGGACCAATCAGAACAGAGAAATGCAAAGTCGTATATTCGATCAACAAATTGATGACGTGACTTCGGACCAATCAGAAGAGAGAAATGAAAAGTCCCATGGGCCTACAAGTTACACTTTGCTCCCGCTATCCTCTGAAGGCAATATGCGTTTTTCGAATAGGTATGATGAAAAATATATTGTTTGTTACGTAATTATAATACATGTGCAATATTGAGTTTTTCAAGCGATATTGTGAGATGGATGTACCTACTCAATAAAAGCAAGTGCAAATTATTATTGTAACATCTAATTGACCGAGCGAAGCGAAGGTTTCTGAGTCTACTTGAGTGAATTGGCACTTGTCCGTCCGTCCGTCCGTCCGTCCGTCTGTCAGAGCCTTATAACTTCTGATTTACTGAACGTAATTACTTCACATTTAAATATAATATGTAAACCGATGGCCTCCCGCCGAATATGGCTTAAAAATTTATAAAAATCTTTATTTCATCTTTATTTCTTCTCACAGAAGCGAATGCGAAGTAAAATATTTTTTATAGCGTTACATAGGGTTGCGGTATCATTTTAAAGATAATTAGGAATAGAGTCCAAAAATATTTTTTTTTAAATTTTTCCCCTAAAATTGACGAAATGGGGGGCTTTCAAAGTGGAGATTTTCTAACGTCCAAAGTTGACCTCAGAACTCTCAATTTTCTGAAAGGCTGAGGCTGAAACTTATCAATTATTTGAATTATATATCCTGTACTTGAATAACAAATACTAAAATTACATAAGTATTACAAGGAAACGAAATTATTTAATTTTTAATGAGCTTCCGTATTTTTAACAGAACTTCACAATGATGTCAATAGATGGCGCTCTGTACAAGTTTATGGATACCGCGAGGTCTCAGTTCGGGCGAACCACTAATCTAGCGGCACGCTATGATGGCCGGTTGACACATTACAATAGGTCAATTTATTCTCGAACAAAAAACAATTAAGTTTTTTTAAATTTATGAATCTCTGCACATCACTATCGTCATAGCTATCGTCAATAAAGTAATACAATTATTTCCTTCAAAGTCGTTATCAATTAATACGGAACGTTTGTCCAACCGGCCATCATAGCGTGCCGCTAGTGTAGTATGTATCTTTTCACAACACTCGCTCGTCAATGCCTTATTATAAGGCCTGTTAGCTAAAGGTAAAGTACGTCATTACATTCTCAAGGCTTAGCGGGGTTGTAATATTGTACTGAAATCCATTACCCCCATGGGGTGTAATGTTATTTGAATTTCGAAAGATCCCGCATCCAAAGAAAACTGTGTTCATTACCTACTATAATATTATACCTCTATGTCATTCCTAGTATTGCTTTCTCTCTTCTCTTTCTCACATTTTGCTATCTCGTACCTATATAGTGATGGCTTCCCTTTCGCACGAACCACAGAGTAAAGATTGTTGAAAATTCCCGCCAACACTTATTTCCAAAACGTTATTGTGCTGTTATTGAAACTGAATACATATTATATATTTCATTGAATTGAATATTATATTATCGCTGCAGGACCTTGGAGGAATGCTGGCTGAGCTTAACTGTTCTTCCAGACGAATGGGTCTTCAGATGAACATAGACAAAACAAAAGTCATGTTTAACGAGCACGTTATCTCAAGACCTGTTAACGTCGGAAATGTCAGCATTGAAGTTGTTCAGGAATACAACTACCTTGGCCAGATTATACAACTTGGTAGGAACAACTTCGACAAGGAGGCTGACAGAAGAATTCAGTTGGGCTTGGCAGCATTTTCAAGGCTGCATCAGGTCTTCGATTCGTCGATACCGCAAAGCCCGAAGACTAAAGTCTTCAACGAGTGCGTCCTGCCGGTAATGACGTATGCCCGCGACTTCGTCAAATAATAAAAGATTTGCTCACAGAAACTTTTGAAGATAGATATTTAAAAGTATACGAAAATTACTGCAAGTGGAAAACTACTAAAGGTGCGAATTGCCTATTATCAGAGGAAGTATCGCTAGTTTCCTTTCAAGACCTATCATTACTTTATTTATTCATTCATTGGCATTTTTAGTTTTTGAAAATAGATTTATTAAGATCATACCTAATACATATATTGAATAATCTTTTTATTAGCCTTGATTTTATTGACTCGCGAGGTGTGAAAATTAGAGTATTCAACGCAGGGGTAATGCTGTCTTTGTCTTGGGCGCCCCTAAACCCCGCGCTTCATTTCTAGATGCAACAGGCCTTCGCTACGCTCGGCCCAAGTAACAATTCGATGTCGTATAAAAGTCGTGACAACGTTTTTTGTTTACCTTTTAGTCCTGAAGAAAGGTTGTATAAACGTTATTATAACGTTTACAAAACGCGAAAATGGCCCCAGTTATAAGACCATTTGTCGTTTAATCGTCACATAAAGGTCGCGACGATGACCATTTACGTCGTTTAGACGTCCTGTAGACGTTGCAGAATAGAACGTTTTGATTATATAGACGTTACGAGATAACTCTTACAAAGTCATATTAATGTTGTGAAGTGACTAAAACGTCGTATTAGCGTTATGCGATTGACTGTTTTTTGTGGAAGTTGAAAAGTAATCGTACGTGCTCTTGTGAAAAAAATAATTAACTAAAAATGCATGGTTAGAAGGCAATTAAGTAAAACTAATTCTATTAAAAATTAATTATTCTATGTTTGTATTATATTGCGTAGCGTTGATTTCGACTGGAAACTTAATTTTTACGAGAAAGTATATAGGAAAATACTATGAATATTTTAATGCCCCCCCGTGATTTTGTGTTTAATGCATTATATTTAAATAATTTCAAATTATCTCTTCATTCAAAACTTCCGGCCATGATGCTTTAGTTAGTGTCCAACCTTTAAACGACGTTAAAATAACTAGATGTCGTGTAAATGTTTTTGTGACGACCATTGAAAACGCCATGTTTTAGACATTAGGGTTCCTCAATATTATTAGGTGTAGGATAAGTTGTATTAAAGTTGGGTCTAGACTCCTACTCAACTTTAAGTCTTATTAAAGTTGGAGTTTGACACTTATATAGAACTTAATGTCTTGTAACAGTTATATTGCAGTCACAAGAAAACTACTTGGTTGTATAAAAGGCTTAACCACGACGACTAAAAAACAAAGTAATGTTAGTTATATAAATGTTATGAATTAACGTCTACATGACTGTCAGTCATATAAATATCATACACCGACGTTTATACAATCATACGAATGTCGTATAAGCGTTGTGGCTGTTACCATTACATAACGTCATATAATTTCGTTTTATAGACGTTTACTCGACTATTTATTATAACTTAATAGTCGCACGACTAAAAGGCCGAATCGATGACATCGTCGTTATTGTTGTCTTATTACCATTATAAGACTACTATACAACATGACGTCGTATAACTCTAGATTTATACGACTTTTTTGGACTTTTTTGCTACTTGGGGGGAGTTACTCTAAAATCCCTCCTTGCGCTTGGGGTTTATCCCGGCGCCCGTGACGTAAGACCTTGCATTACCCCCACGTTGAATAATCTACTATTAGGTAGGTACCTATTAGTACTTGAGGTAGCTGCTATATAACGATAAAATTAAACATCGCGACTCGCGAGGAATCCAGCTATATGCCAGAAGTCAGAGAATTCTCTCCAATATTTTCAAAATTGTGTACATAATATTGTCCAGGTTACACTTGGCCAGCATACTATTTATCATAAAAAAAGTTTTTTGAAAAGTAAGTAGAAAATTACCGATTTATAGAGTAGGCAAAGGTACCTACTTAACTGAGCAAAAACCTTCGTCCGTTTTGCCACCCAAGTAAAGGGCTATATAACAATGAACTCTATTCTCATAATCCCTCAGTATCGCTGGCATTGGCGCTGTCACCAGTACGGTATGCCTTGCTATCGCCACACTACGCGCCTATGTTGAAAAGTTGAAAATTACCGAGTTATTGAGCTAAAACCATCGTCCGGTTTTCACTGCCCAAGAAACTAACTAAGTATTTATAGAAATTCAAAGATCTTTTCTCCACAGTCCCCCTGTATCGCTGGCAATGGCGCTGTCACCAGCGCGGTATCCCCTGCTGTCGCCACACTACGCGCCGCTGCCGCCGCCGCAGCCGACGCAGCCTCCGCAACCAGACTCATCTCGCGACCACCACGATGGGAGTCACGCGCACTCTGATAGCGACGGTATGTTAGAATATGCTGTTTTTTTATTATTTTACTAGATGATGCCCGCGACTTCGTCCGCGTGGATTAAGGTTTTTTGATTCCCGCGGGAACTCCTTAATTTTCCGGGATAAAAAGTAGCCTTCCCCATACCAAATTTTAGCTAAATCAGTTGAAAACATGGGCCGGTAAAGCGTAGCAGACAGACAGACAGACACACTTTCGCATTTATAATATTAGTATGGATTTACAACCAAAGCTTTCTAAAAAGCTGCAAAGTACTTGCCTTGGATCCTAAACAAGATTAATCAGTAAATACTTCATCCCAGAAAAACTTCACATCATTATCTTCTTTATATTCAGTTTGCCTCATAAATCAAACCTAGTCCACCTAGGCACACAAGTAAATTGCTACGCTAGGATTCATTAGTGAGAACTTTGAGATGGAAAGAACCATCTTCCATTCATATTCCCGCTTGCTTTCTACGGCAATAAGCCCCACATACATTTTATACTTTTCTGATACTCACTGTATTATATTTTGCTGTTCCAGACGACAGCATTGACGTCACAAACGAAGAGGATTCTACGTCATACTCCCCACCAGCCGTCTCCAGCTATTCCCAAAGTTGTATACCATACGGGTATGTAGATTTGACTTAACTTATCTCTCTAATCTGACCTAACCAGGTCAGATTAGAGAGATAAGTTTCCGTTAGGTTAGTAACGTTAAACCTAACGTTACTCTTTTGTAGATAAACAGAAAAAAATGATGATAGCCTGGTGGGTTAGATGTTCAGACTCCTATTCCATGGTCGGGAGACAAACTACAGCCAGCATTTTAATATCACATGCTTTAATGATGAATGAAAACATCGTGAGGAAAACTAGGTACTAGTAAGTAGTAAGTACATGCCCGAGAATTCCCTCCATAATTTTCTAAAGGGGGTTACGTCTGCCAATCCGCACTTGGGCAGCACGATGGGTAATGGTCTAATCTCTCTGTCTAATTCTCAATCTGAGAGGAGATTCGTGTTCTGTAGTGAGCCGGCAATAATTAGTTGACATTGAAATAAGTAGCTGTATAATTTCCCTTTCATTTTTCAGCCCACTTGGAATAGAAAGTGCAGCGGAAACGGCAGCTCGCTTGCTATTCATGGCAGTCAAATGGGCTAAAAACTTGCCTTCCTTCGCCAGCCTCGCCTTCCGTGACCAGGTATTTCTTTTATCCTATTAACTAAATTATGTATTTTTAGCTTTTTGACTAACAAGCTGCCAGCATCTGTGCCCTTATAATAGACATCTTATGGGCACACTAACCAAAACAGACTTGTAACAAAACAAGAGTTTTTCCATTTTTAAATGATGTTCTGCTGACCAAATTTCGGCAACGATAATATCGACGGTGATTAATAAATAGCCTACACAGATGACAGAAGATTACTGTTGTGCACAATCACGTGCACATACACAGGAGCCTCCCTATTCCCTCACTTGATCAGTCCGATGGGAAAAACCATCAATCAATACAAATCCTGAAATTCAACACGACCCAAAGGATATTGGATGCGGATATAAAGGCCTTAACTGCTTGTTGAGGCACAGCGATGCAAAACCGCAAACTGTCCAACTCCAGTTCCTACTGACAATTGTTTGACGAAAACACAATATCATTGACCGAGCGAAGCGAAGGTCTCTGAGTCTACACTGAGAAAAATTTCCTTGTTTACCTTCCGATTTTTACCTTCTAAAACCGATTCCTTCCAAAATTAGGTCTTTTCCTTCCACCGATTACCTTCTGAATCGGGGAACTGCCAAATTCCTACCGATATTTAGAAGGTAATGAATTTTATCCGTCTAATACGGAAGAACATAAAGGAAAGAAATTTGTTGGAAGGAATTAACCAAGAAGGAATTTCCTTCCAGCTAAATATTCCTACTAAATAAGGATGCATTATAATAATTCCTCCCAAATTCATCCTTCCAAATTAGATGTTAATGTCCTTCTGAATTCAAATCCAAAGTTTTCGGAAGAAAAACGCAGCTAACCTTCTGATATTGAAGGATATTTACCCTCTGAACTAGTGGGAAATAAATTGACATTACTATTCCATCAAAAAAGAAAGTATTAGAAAGGCTCGCTGGAAGGAACTACCATCCAAATTAGATGGATCACACTTGGAGGGAATAACACAAGGAGTATCCTTCTAAATTAGATGATAATATCCTTCTAAATCAATTATAATTTTTCGGTAGGAACAGTGTCGGAAGGAAAACGCATATTTACCCTCCGAAATTGAAGGATATTTACCCTCTTATTTAGTAGGAAATGAAGTGACATTACTATTCCATCAAAAACGAAGGGATTAGAAAGGCTCGCTGGAAGGAATTACCATCCAAATTAGATGGATCACATTTGGAGAAAATAACACAAGGAACATCTTTCTAAATTAGATGATAATATCTCTCCAAACAAATTGGAATATTTCGGTATCGGAAGGAAAACGAATAAGTTATATTAAATAGAAATTGTAACACCAAATGTAGTACCCGACCCGACCACTAGATGTCGCTACGCGCATATTGGCTCGCGGTATAGGGTGGCGCCGGTCAAACACATATATATCGCCAAGTCCGCTTGTATCGGTACCTGCATCGTGGCAAATGGTGCTTCCACCTAGTTGGGACATTCATTGAAAGCGCATAGTAGAGCATAGGTAAATCATTGGTGGTATACGGACCCCTGCTTCCACCCTTGCTGGGACAGGGCGTTTTGAAAGCCTATATTTTGGGGGGGTGGGGGGAATGCAAAAGCCCGCTCCGTATTCGCCTTCTCCTTAGGTAGGTAACATTATGTCTTTACCTTCTAGATTTGGAAGGTTATTTATATTTACCGAACAAATATGACCAAGTATGTATTTACCGTCATTTATTTTCCTTCCAAAAATTACCTTCCCTTTTGACTCAGTAGGAATTTCCGACCGAAATTTGGAAGGTACGTATTACCCACCAAAATAGAAGGCAGACATTGTTTGGAAGGAAATTTTGGACGGTAATAATATCCTTCCAAGTTGAAAGGTAAATTTCCTGCTGAGTCAAAAGGGACGGTAATACCTTCCGTATTTCGGAAGGTCTTTTTTCTCAGTGTACTTGAGTGAATTGGCACTTGTCCGTCCGTCCGTCCGTCCGTCCGTCTGTCAGAGCCTTATAACTTCGGAATTACTGAACGTAATTACTTCAAATTTAAATACATATAATATGTAAACCGATGGCCTCCCGCCGAATATGGCTTAAAAAGTTATAAAAATCTTTATTTCAGGGGGTCTCTCATAGAAGCGAATGCAAAGTAAAATATTTTTTTCTAGCGTTACATAGAGTTATCATTTTATATCATATCATATTATATCATTTTAAAGATAATTAGGAATAGATTCCAAAAATATTTTTTTTTTATTTTTCCCTTAAAATTGACGAAATGGGGGGCTTTCAAAGTGGCGATTTTCTAACGTCCAAAGTTGACCTCAGAACTCTCAATTTTCTGAAAGGCTGAGCCTGAAACTTATCAATTATTTGAATTATATCTATTAGTACTTGAACAACAAATACTAAAATTATATAAATATTATAAGGAAACGAAATTATTTAATTTTTAATGAGCTTCAATATTTTCAACAGAACTTCACAATGATGTCAATAGATGGCGCTCTGTACAAGTTTATGTATACCGCGAGGTCTCAGTTCGGGGCGAACCCATTGGCGTATCTAGGGTTATTTTCCAGGGGGGGCCTGGGCCCCACTACTACTACAAAAAAAATCTAACTATGACAGACTGGAAGTTCTAGTTTCGTATTTTGACATTTATCCTACGGAGGTTATGTCAAAACATGAAACAAATGGTGCAGATTCATCATCTTGCCGCATAGAAGTCTTGCCGTAAGGCCCTGGTTCCTGAGATGCCATGGTCGATGATCGCAAGGCAGAGTCGCAAGAGAGAGAGTTATTTAACTCTTAAGCCTACTGAACCTAAGATTTTGAAAACATCCAAAAAATGATTTCTTAAATTAAAGATTACATAAAGGAAAATTTATAGCTCAAAAGTCTATGGTCTTAAAGTAACATGATAAATTTCTCAGTATTGTTCGTATACATCTACTTTTACAGTTAGAATTTATAGGAGAGCACAAGTCAAATTTTTTACCTACACTGTTAAATTTGTTTTTGGATTAAACTGTTGGTAGGTAGGTAGTTATACATTTACTGTCACACTATGCGTCACATTAAAAAATAAACAACAGTTCGTTAATCATGTTTATTGATTAGCTAATTAGACCAACTTTAATTTACGTTTCTTCTCTGCAAAAACTTTTAAAACTTTTTCCGGCGTAACGTATTTCTTAGCATACCTACTCATTTTCTATATGAAGAAGAGTAGTGCTTGAGAACCTCTCTTCTCCCATAGTAGATCTCAGCCACGTCTTAAGAGGATCGTCTAGTTGTAAATTTTCATACAAAAAGCGATAACGTTTTTCTTCCCGTAAATGTTTCCAATTTTCATAATTTTTAGAAATATTGCAGATACAATGAAGAACTATGCTCGTACGTTTTAATTTTAAAGAAATATTGCTTATGTTAAAAGTTAATTAGCGTCTAAATATCCATATTTTTGACCTAAAAACTTCCTCGAGTATTTAATTTTTTTAAATTTAACTTATCTAAAATACTAAAAAAATAAAACGTACGAGCCTAGATTGAGATGTACTGAATCTAATGAGACTAATGTTTGGGGGGTAAAAGTGTTATCATCCGAAACAATATTTCAAGAATAAAATGTAGGCCTACTGGACTTGCAACTCTCTCTATCGCACGATACGGAAAAGGCAGCGAAGCGTTGTGAAACAGATAGCATTATTGAAAATACCTACTCGCTTCGCGTTTCGTCATTAGAAGACATAGACTAAGAGATAAGTGCAATTTTGGTAACCATCGCCAGAAAGGCTGATTCAGTGTTAGGTGGATGTAGAGCTCTCCACTGATCTCAAAAGTGGCAGTCTGCCTGCATTTGGATGGCCCTTTCGCTAAATATGGCCGTTCAAAGACGGTTTATTGTTACCAAAAATGAACGATAATTAGAAAAGCTGATTCTTGTACAGTATTAAAGTATGCGCAGTACCTATGTAAACAGCGTAAAAACTGACGCATGTGGATGGGACTTTTTCTAGATATCAGCTTTCAAAGACGTTATAACCTATACTTACTATGCGTTCCTGTAAAAAAATATTAGCAATAATTTTCTCGTCGTTGATCGCTATTAAATTTTTTTAACAGCAATCAATGGGACGACATAACAATTGCTAATATTTTTTTACAGGAACGCATAGTAAGTATAGGTTATAACGTCTTTGAAAGCTGATATCTAGAAAAAGTCCCATCCACATGCGTCAGTTTTTACGCTGTTTACA
The DNA here is from genome assembly GCA_917051295.2 of Erebia ligea. Taxonomy (NCBI): domain Eukaryota; kingdom Metazoa; phylum Arthropoda; class Insecta; order Lepidoptera; family Nymphalidae; genus Erebia; species Erebia ligea. The sequence continues at coordinate 13,453,653 of OU785221.1, read as the reverse complement.
TAGGTACTGCGCATACTTTAATACTGTACAAGAATCAGCTTTTCTAATTATCGTTCATTTTTGGTAACAATAAACCGTCTTTGAACGGCCATATTTAGCGAAAGGGCCATCCAATTATGCAGGCAGACTGCAACTTTTGTGATCAGTGGAGAGCTCTACATCCACCTAACACTGAATCAGCTTTTCTGGCGATGGTTACCAAAAGTGCAGTTATCTCCTATAATAACACTCTTAATTCACTACATTGCTGAAAAGCTGCGCTCGCATCCGGCTGAACTGACTGGCCCTATAAAAGCCTTGCCATTTTCGAGATCTATGTTTAAAAACGCATCAATCGATTGGGCTAGAGGTATAGGTACTTTCAAATTTGCATTTTATGTTAACTAATAAAGTATCAATAACTGAATAATAAATTTTAACTTTCCAATATTCACTGGTGAGGGTATCAGATAGTAAATCAACCCAATCTTCCCTGCCAAGTGTGGATTCAATATAAAAGTCGCTTCAATATAATTATAAAAACTAAGCATGTACATTAATTATTAATATCTCGGTTGTAGATATTTATTTGATTTCAATGATTTTTGTGTGATGTTTCTTACGCGTCTTAGTGTCCAGCCTAGAATTTGGAATCGGTAACCCAACATCCTGGGGTTCCTGGGGTGGGCACTAGACCATTCTGGGGTGGGCACGGCCCACCCAGCCCCCCCCCCCCCTATATACGCCAATGGGCGAACCACTAGTTACTTGTTCCACTGACACTTCATGAATTGTGATCTACAACCAAATAAGCATTGCCACTAGAACAATGCAACGGAGCAATCATTCCCCTTTAAAAATCATACATAATAAAGTTTCAAGCACAACCCCGTTAAAAATTAACGTCTGCTTCAGGTAATTCTTCTAGAAGAAGCGTGGTCAGAGCTGTTCCTCTTGAACGCAATTCAGTGGTGTGCGCCACTGGACGCCGCCTGCGCCGCGCTGTTCGGCACCGACCAAACTGATCAAGGTAAGTGCCATGCTAAACCATAACGGCCGGAGATATTGGCAGCACGTAATTGTTAGATGACGCGAGTACTTAGCAGATTTTTTATGGTAGGTATAGTCCCACCAACGTATCTGACCCGGTGGCCAAAATTTGAACTAATTTTATGCCTGTTTAGTTTTTCTTTTAATTTTTATTGACCGAGCGAAGCGAAGGTCTCTGAGTCTACTTGAGTGAATTTGCACTTGTCCGTCCATCCGTACGTCCGTCCGTCCGTCCGTCTGTCAGAGCCTTATAACTTCTGAATTACTGAACGTAATTAGTTACTTCAAATTTAAATATAACATGTAAACCGATGGCCTTCAGCCGAATATGGCTTAAAAAGTTATAAAAAATTTTTCTTTCAGGGGGGCTTTCATAGAAGCGAATGCGAAGTAAAATATTTTTTATAGCGTTACATTAGGGTTTCGGTATAACATTTTAAAGATAATTAGGAATAGAGTCCAAAATAATTTTTTTTTTAATTTTTCCCCTAAAATTGACGAAATGGGGGGCTTTCAAAGTGGCGATTTTCTAACGTCCAAAGTTGACCTCAGAACTCTCAATTTTCTGAAAGGCTGAGCCTGAAACTTATCAATAATTATTTCAATTTTAGATATCCTGTACTTGAACAACAAATACTAAAATTAGATAAATATTATAAGGAAACGAAATTTAATTTAATTTTTAATGTGCTTCAGTATTTTTAACAGAACTTCTCAATGATGTCAATAGATGGCGCTCTGTAAAAGTTTATTCGTTTATGCTTACAAATAATAGACGATAGCATCATCTAACGTGGAATAAAAAAATAGTCTACTGTTAGTGATAGTACTGATGTCTATGAACGTAAAGATAGTTAAAACTATCTTATGGATACCGCGAGGTCTCAGTTCCGGGCGAACCACTAGTTAGACTGTTAGATACTAGCACCGCTGTCACCGGGTCAGATGAGTTTGTGGGACTAAATGCCTGCTGCAACTGAGGACAATATTAGTGAGAGTGTGTCAATCAATCAGCGGCGATCGCGATTGTCACACATTGTAGCTTTGCCGTAATTGTAACAATCGCGGTCACTTATGATGATGATTTCGACCCAAGAATTAAATGAATCAGGCTGAAGCGTTGGAAAGCGTTTGGTTTCTACTTTCTTGACATCTGACACCTTGTCTGTTGTTTTGTTTATTTTCGTTTCACCGCCACTTCTTTTCATACCATGCCAGTTTCTCTTCAAAATGTAACAGTAACTAGCTCTATTTCTTAGGTTTGTCCTGACTTACTCCAGGGGCCGCCGTCCAGTTCAGTCGCTTTCATTTCTATGGCATCCTTCCTTTGAAGTCCATTGCTTGCAAAATCAGTATTTTTTCGGCCAGCTTCAGGGCCGAGCTGTCTATAGTTCTCACTTATTTAATAGGTACTGATAACTGAGATGGTATACCTATTGCAGAGAATGGCGGGTCGGGGGTACTGCGGCGGCTTCGGTCCGTGGTGTCGCGCTACCGCAGCGTGCTGGTGGACCCCGCGGAGTTCGCCTGCATGAAGGCCATCGCGCTATTCAAGTGCGGTAACTATCCACAACACTACTACCAAATGGCAATCCTAGAGTTTGTGTTGTTTTCCATAACATCATTTGTGTGTTCCTAATTGAAACTTTACATAAGGCAGGAGTCATATTCACCAAGCTTATAATCTCTAAAAATAAAGATTAAGTTTTAAAAAATGACGTAGATCTGTTATCAGTTACACGAGTTCTTGTTTACACCTACTTGCACAACGCGTAAATATAGAGTAAACAATGCTCAGGAACTCCCCGGGGCTCGGGATTCGGAACTCCCGAGCTCCGAACTTATCAGTCCCAGAATACCCTTTTGTTTTTTTCCTCTTTTATTAACCCATTGCCGGCTCACTACTGAACACGAGTCTCCTCTCGGAATGAGAAGGATTTGGCCATAGTCCACCACGCTGGCCAAGTGCGGATTGGCAGACTTCACATACCTTCGAAAACTTCATAATGTTTTCGAACTTCGGGCGTGCAGGTCTCCTCACGATGTTTTCCTCTCACCGTTTGAAGCAAGTGATATTTCATTTCTTAAAACTCACATTATTTCGAAAAGTTGGAAGTCCGCTATCGAACCCCGTGACGCATTACAGTAGGTCGGGTGTCTTAACCAATGGGCTATCACCGCTTAATTTTTTGTTTTGTATTTATTTTCATAAAATTTTATTAGTTAGGAACGGCGAATCCAATCTCGTGATATGAAAACACTTATTACATATCGGTGATTTTTTTTTTGATTTTTTAAACTTAAAGTTATAAATTTTTAGTAGTTCTACTGAGGGCAAACATTTCAGCCGCGGGTAAGTAAACATCTACAAAATTTTCACGATGTATGATGTATGTAACTCGAACAATTTCAATTCACAGAAACCCGAGGCCTGAAAGATCCCCTCCAAATAGAGAACCTCCAGGACCAAGCGCAGGTGATGTTAATGACCCATGCTAGAACTGCCCACGGCGCTGCGCCGGCGCGGTTCGGTCGGCTGCTTCTATTGCTGCCCCTACTGCGCCTCGTCACACCACAACAGTTAGAGCGGGAGTTCTTCTCCAAAACCATCGGACAGACACCCATGGAGAAGGTTTTGGCTGATATGTATAAAAATTAGATACTGCAAATTATTATTGTATATTGATGTAAATAATTTAATGGTTGCTATTATAATAATAATAATAAATAAAAATGTGTACAGGATTTATGTATAGACACATTTGTGATTTCAACTAAGAAGACCATCACAGTATACCTACCTACTTATTTGATACATTGGGTCAAACGTGTACCAGCTTAGATAACATAATTATTTAAAGTTCTACCTGAATATGAGTAAGTATGTCTTTCAAGCGGCAATTATTGCCGTTGATACATGCTATTTCTATTACTGCCGCTATTATATTGCGCCTCGTCACACCACAACAGTCAGAGCGGGAGTTCTTCTCCAAAACCATCGGACAGACATCCACGGAGAAGACTCTGGCTGACGTACACGTCAAATCTAGAATACCACCAAGTGACGAATTGTTATTGTACGTATATGGATGTAAATAATTTAATGGTTACTAGGTACAATAATAATATACTTATTGTGTACAGTCTGTAAAGATAAATGCTTGTTATTTCGTTTCAAACTCATATTTACATAATATTATGTACCTACCTATTATTTTGTAATGTTATGTCAGTCTTTTACTACTAGGCTATATATAGTTATACCTATATCCGAGATTTCTTTAGTTCAACTTGCTTATTGTTATTATTTTTCAGCAGACAATTTCAGTTAGGTAGGTACTTACTAGGTACTTGCCTACTGTTGATACAATAAGTGTGTAGATAAATAGATACGAAGTGACTAGGTACGATACTTCTACTAAAGATACTTCTTTACGATGATCTTCATAATCGAAATGCAAACTTAGCAGATATGAGGCAATTTACATAAAATCTACATCTAATACCTACCAGCCTGCACCTAAAATCAAGTCAACTTTAAAATCGTCAGGCACGAAACTAGCGACGGCGATAGCGGGGCGATGTGGTCCGAGAGCTGGCAATGAAAATCGGGAAGGTCCTTTAGGCAAACTGAAATTGTGAAAAAATATAATTTCGTCAATTGGCGAATCCAGTCCTGCCAGTCTGGTACAGCGTTTGTGGTTATTTTGCTACTACGCAGCATTTAATATATGCTGTGCAGTAGCGAAATAACATTTGCAAAAATTTGAATTTTTTTGCAATCAAAAATTTTTTTGGCAACTTGATTTTTTTATCTTTAAATTTAGTAAGTACTTATAGAATTCGAAAAAAAAAATCCCAGACTTTTTGTCGGGTATAAAGTATTACCAGACATCTTCAAAATTCTTCCCGAAATTCGTCTCCAGCTCTCCGACTAATCGCATCGTCCCGCTGTCGCCGTCGCTCCCCCGTCGCTAATTTCGTGCCCGTACACTAACTATAATAGGTACAACCAAGGAGAAAATAGACGAAAATAAGGAGAGGAAAATTGTAAATAATAGTGTCAACAAAACTATTTATCGTCATTTTATCGTGAGGAAAACCAAATCTTTGCCTATTTGTGAACAACAACAATATGATTCACTAAAATTAATTTAATTAATTTAATATACTTAGTATAGTTATAGATAATTATAATTAATACTAAGAAATAGATATTATCAAAACACAACAGGAGCAAACAAACATGCCCTAAGTACCTACCTACATACCTACTTAAATTATACATATTAAAGTTTTAAGTTAATTTTTTTTTTAATCCACTACAAGTTAGCCCTTGACTGCGATCTCACCTGATGGTAAGTGATGATGCAGTCTAAGATGGTAGCGGGCTAACCTGTTAGGGGCATGGTAGTTATATTAAACCCATTACCCCTATTCGGTTTCTACACGGTATCGTACCGGAACGCTAAATCGCTTGGCGGCACGTCTTACCGTTAGTGTGGTAACTAGCCACGGCCGAAGCCTCCCACCAGACCAGACCAGGGAAAATTCAGAAATTATAAATTTCCAAACCCTGCCGGGGATCGAACCCGGGACCTCCGCACGTTAAGGCAACAGCGCTCAACACTGCGCCACGGAGGTCGTCCTCCAATATGGGTATCTATAGGCTTAGATCTGAAAATGTTTATCAGTTTCCAAATAAGATTACTTACTTATTAGTTATTAAGTAATTAATATAACACTGCGTGCGGTAAGGTTTAAAACGCCTAAATTAAAATTAATTAATTAATAAAATATCAAATTATTTATTACCCACGACGCGGAACGGAGACGGTAAGTATATGTGTTTGCCCTAAGAGGTTGTTTGTTTGTTTGTGCACTTTTTACGTTTCAGTTTTCAAGAATATCAAAAAAACTATGCTAGTGAGAGCGTTGGTTTTATTTTTCCCGTAAAATATACATAAGCTTATATCCCACTCAGTATAGTTGTCATACTTTGAAATTTCAAACCCCCGATTTTCCCCCTTTTTTAATTAAAAAAAATAGTTTTCGATTTTTTTTTATTTTAATGATGTTAGGCCACTATTACACACAACTATTCCAAATTTCATGTCGATAGCTTTAATAGTTACTGAAATAATCGACTGTGACAGACGGACGGACGGAGAAAGTCGCACATAAGGGTTCCATTTTTACCATTTTGATACGGAACCCTAAAAAGAGTAGGTACATATAACCACAGATGTAGTACATAACTGTCATTTTTAAAATAGAACTCTTTGTCTATTACAAAGACACTGCATTATTAACCAAAAAACCGGCCAAGTGCGAGTCGGACTCGCGCACCGAGGGTTCCGTACAAACCTGTAGTAAGTTTTAAATTAATAAAAAAAAAACTACTTACTAGATCTCGTTCAAACCAATTTTCGGTGGAAGTTTGCATGGTAATGTACATCATATATTTTTTATAGTTTTATTATTCTCTTATTTTAGAAGTTACGGACGGACGGGGGGGGGGGGGGGGGGGGGGGGGGTGTGTGTCTCTCGCGCAAACTATTCAGTTTAGAAAAAAATGATATTAGAAACCTCTATATCATTTTTGAAGACCTATCCATAGATACCCCACACGTATGGGTTTGATGAAAAAAAAATTTATGAGTTTCAGTTCTAAGTATGGGGACCCCCAAAATTTATTGTTTTTTTTTCTATTTTTGTGTAAAAATCTTAATGCGGTTCACAGAATACATCTACTTACCAAGTTTCAACAGTATAGTTCTTATAGTTTCGGAAAAAAGTGGCTGTGACATACGGACGGACAGACAGACAGACAGACAGACAGACAGACAGACAGACAGACAGACAGACAGACAGACATGACGAATCTATAAGGGTTCCGTTTTTGCCAAATTTGGCTACGGAACCCTAAAAAGGAGGAGGTTCTCAATTCAGCGCATATGTTTTTTTTATTTGTTAAAGTTGCATTTATCTATAGGTAGTACCTATATTTAAAATTCAAAGTCCTGACTGACTGACTGACTTATATATCAAAGCACAGCCTAAACCGCTGGGGTAAGAAACTTGAAATTTTGAAAGTAGGTTCCTTTTGTGACGTAGGCGCTAGAAAATCATATTGATTTGATATTGAATCATATCAAATGTAATGAATTAAGGGATGAAAGTTTGTATGAAAGTCCTGCATTTCTCACGATATTTTTCAAGTTATAAATATTAACGCAACTTGGTATTTTGGCTTTCGGTAAAAATAAAGATCATAGTTTTCAAAATGTCACCCCCAAAGGGGTAAAATAGGGGTTAAAACCATTTTCAAGTTAAAGCTATAAAATTTGTTAATTGAGCTTTCGGTTAAATATGAAGAAGTAACTACGTTTTTCACCATTTCTGAAGATTCGATCCCCAAGGCCGTTAAATAGAGTTTGTCCTTCAATCACACCGCAGCAACGGATCAACGTGATTTTTTGCATGGGTATAGTTGAGGTAGGTAGGTACCTTGAGAGTGACATAGGCTACTTTTTATCCCGGAAAATTAAGGAGTGCCTGTGGGGAAAAAAAACTTAAACCACGCGGACGAAGACTGTTTTACTTAATATAATATTCTATATATAGTAAGTATAAATATTCACCTTAGTAGATAGGTATACAAGCCGTAAAGTTCTCTGAGTATTGTTGTAGGTACTCAAACCCAAAGCTCTAGCAATGCTTTCTCGCGAATTTTCATTAACAAAGCGTTGCAAAAGCCGTGAAACAGATATGTCGCTTGGGCACAATAATTAACTACAAAAAAAAACTATAGGTAAGGGAGAATAACTACAGGGAACAAGATAAGTTTAGAAATTTAAATGCGAAAGTTTGGATGGATAGATGGATGTTTGTTACTCAATCACGTCAGAACGGCTGAACGGATCTAAATGAAATTTGGCACAGAGATAGATTATAGTTTGGAATACCATATAGGTTACTTTTTATACCGGAAAATTAAAGAGTTCCCGTGGGAACCAAAAAACCTAAATCCACGCGGACGAAGTCGCGGGCATCAGCTAGTCAAAAATATAACACAAGTTTTTGTAAACACCTATCATAACTAGAAGCCACCTACTGCAGCGATCAATAAGTAGGATGCTAATAACTAATCCAAGTAAATATAAGTAATCATAAAATCAGCAAAGCGACGTGCTTTGCCAAAAATAGAAGACGCTTTATGTATCTTTAGATCGTCGTTTAATTAATGCAAACTGGCTACGAAGGAAATGCCAATGGCAAATGGCAATGCCCGCGGCGCAGCTAGGTATTATATTATACTTAAATATTTAAGGTAAACTACTGTAAAAATGTAGATATAAAATGGTTTGCCTAAATAGATAATAAGTATGTAGGTAGATATAAACGTATCTATTTTAAGGTTTTCACCTAAATGCATACTTAATATTAAGTATATACTTAGATGTTATTGTACAGTCCATCGTGTTCGTAAATAAGTATAAACGCTAAGTAATTGCTTTCATTCGCTTTTCCCAAATCGCTATAGGTACCTACCTATCTAACACAAGGACCTACCTAGGTAGGTACCATACTTACATAATAAATTAATAACCAAATAAAATTAGGCCTAAGGGCCTCAGCTAAGTTCGGATTACCTACGAAGGTACCTAGGTAATCCGAAATTAGCTGAACACGTTCTCAAGTCTGAACTCGGTCAATCTATGCCGATATTTACTTGATAACCCGTTCTTAGCAGATGCCGAGACTTTACACGGGCCTTAGCTTATCCTTATCAAAAATAAGTGTAGGTAGAGGTACCTACCTAAGTAGGTGGTCTACATTAAGGTATATTATGTCGACAAGTGTTTAATAGTACATTATTGCAAAGGCCGGGAAATAGGCAATTGGAGGTCGAGTATGAGTTTGAAGGCCGAGCCGTAGGCGAGGACTTCACTAATACGAGACAGGCAATTGCCATTTCCGCCGAGGCATACCTAGTTATATAGTGCTTTTCTCAAAAGAATGCAGGGAAATAAAACATAAGTACTTTTTATATTATCATAAAATCTTACTTACTATCATGTTTTTTTTTTTGACTTCGCTGGAAGCAGGTTTTCCATTGCCAATTTGGCTTCTTATCTTAAATCTGGTGGGGTACAATCAATCTCCATTTCACTCTCTGAACCGTTGGAAACCATTTTAATTATTATTAAATTTATATTTATTAAGTATGTAAATAACAAATCAAGACGAATTTTTAGCTTGGCCGCCAATTTTTTTTTATCATCTGTGCGGACAGGCAAACGCTATTATGGCTATATAGCCACATGAGTATTAGGAGGTTTATCTACCCTGTGATGTCACGTAAACGCAATTTGTTTAAGCAAAGAGACTATGGTATGCCAAGAATGACAAAAGAGATCCGATCAAATAGTACCTACTTACAGGCTACAGCACGCCTTTTCATACAACATTGCGAGCGTTGTAATGTTCCAAATTCAAAAAACGCTCCTGCAATGGATTTGATTTTCTTTGTCCGAAAATTCGATACTTCGCGTGTTCTTTTTTCAAAATAATGACAATATTTCCATGCATGATATAGACCTACATGCGTGTGGTGATGGATAGGGTTTTAAGATGCAAACTAACAATATGTAATACACAGACTCGATCATTTATTAAGGAAGAAACACAATAACATATAAGATATATTAAATTAATGGCAATGTAACAATATAACAACAACTAGATCCATAACCACTCGCGACCAAGGTATAGAGATAGGTCTACTTTCTGTAACACTTGCTACTCAAGGCAACTCTGAGTATCGAATGGTTAAAGACTTTGAAGTTGCTATAATGTAATATCTTAAAGCAGTATTGTGACGTCACGCCATTAATGGCGGAAAACCACGCGTATCGACTGCTTTGAAGCAGAACAGGTTCAGCGCCATCTGTAGTCTTCGAGCGGCGCTGTCATCGAGTGGCGCTGTCATCGAGCGACGCTAACACTCGGCCATCTGACCACGCGTGCGTCCCGAACGCGTTCATGTCTGGTGTATTTGCTGAGAACAAAAAACGAAATGTTACAATTTCTGTTTACCATCCGTTCATCCCAAATGTGTACAGTGAATTCGGGACAAACGGTTAACTTGTGACAACGCAAATGTAAGATTCACAATATGGATTAAACCACTTGAGTTATAAAGACCAGTAAAGGTCGTCAAACATGTTAACGATTGAAACCATATTGAAATCTTATGTTCGAAAGCAAATACATTAGACAAATGAAACAAAACAAGTTAAGGCGCAGATACTTTACTATGAAACTTAATATTTTTCGCTCACACTCGGCCTTTTGTTTTGCTCACCGTCCAACGTATGATAAAATTGTATTCATGATTCGTTAACTAATGTCAATCCCTTTCGCTTCATTCTCGACTTGCATATGTGATAAATGCGCAATACGTGCAAGATGAATCGCCGGCATAATCCACTTACACGTTGTACTTGTGTATCATGGTTTCTATAACAAGTGATGTACACATACAGTATCACTAGTTTTGTACACCATGTACCCTGTATCGTTAACAAGCGGTTGTAATTTGTAAACTCTTATCTCCGCTTAGGGTAAGTACTACTCATCCCTCACATTGCAACCGATACGCAAAGCGAAAGTATCAACTCGTAAAGTAAATTTTATCAAATGTACCGTATATTGTGCAAAGTGGATTTCCTACATACCACGTGACCTTATGGTACATGCAAACATCATTAAACCATTTGATACAAATTGCTAAGTAACTTTGGTGTCTGCTCGTAAAGTAAATTTTATCAAATGTACCGTATATTGTGCAAAGTGGATTTCCTACATACCACGTGACCTTATGGTACATGCAAACATCATTAAACCATTTGATACAAATTACTAAGTAACTTTTTAGTGTAAATCTAGTAATGTACATAGCCACAGTTAATTGTCAAGTAAAGTGGGTTTACGACATACCACATGGTACGCGAAAAGCTGTACACAGTTTACAGTTTGATTCCAAAAATGCTACGAACGTTTTAGCCACAATATTTTGTGTACATTTATCGTAATATTTTATTTCTCAAAAGTCCAGTATAATAATTTAGACAGTTAAAATTTCATGTGTAAATTCAATTGCCAAGTTTTAAATTAAAATGTTTCAAAATGCGTTAAGCGTTAATAACCGTAACGAGATATTATTGTAAAATGAATAATCGTAACGTTATATTACTGTAAAAACTGATTTTTCAATATTCAAATTGAAAATGTCTAAAAATTTCGTAAAACGGAAGTAACATTCCAAATTGTATATTCAATTCGTTAAATGTAAAGAATCAAAATTGTTCGTGAACCGGAAGTAACGTTCCAAATTGTAAGTATATTCAATTCGTTAAATGTAAAGAATCAAAATTGTTCGTGAACCGGAAGTAACGTTCCAAATTGTAAGTATATTCAATTCGTTAAATGTAAAGAATCAAATTTGTTCATAAACCGGAAGTAACATTCCGAATGAAAATTCAATAAATGTAAACTAAATTAGAGTTAACTAATGACCTTTAATGTTAATGTAATTATTTGTTCAGTATTGATTCAGTTCGGATATGTTGAATCATTTCGTTAAGTGTAACTTTAATTTGTGAAAAATTAATTTCATTTCAAAAGTAATATTTTAACCCACAACTAATACAATCCGTAAATTATTATGTACCTTCGTTACTCACCGTTTATATATTTTAGAAATGTAGGTAGTCCGAAAAAATATTATTTGCACGTGGATTGTTAATACAATGTAGAAGAATCGATTCAAGTATCAACACGATTCGTAATTAATGGAAACTCAGTTCGAAAAACGATATTTTAAAGTTATAAAACTAAACATTGTAGGTATAATTTGAAATAAATTCGTTACCATTTATTGTTACTTCTCGAAATAGAAAATAAAATATATTTATTCATGGAAGCCGCTATGTAAACTTGAGCTTGTTTTTAACGTCACTTTGAAATCAAAAGCAATTATTTTCAGGTAACTTTTATGCACAGTAAACAGATAAAACTTTTAGCTTGAATAAGTACCGCTCGGCATCTCTGACAATTAACACACTAAGAAACCATATACCTACTCTCCCTATGGTTCTAGTTAAATACGTAATAAGATGTAAAAGAAAAATGAAGGTAATAATAAAAAAATAAATTAACCGAATTCTATTAAAGGAAATTATACTCATCGAGCGTTGACTATAAACAAGTACATACGTAAACTACTTACTTTCAAAAGAAAAATAAATAAATAAATTACTGCCAAGACGCAGTGCAATGCATTTACTTCTGTTAACTATATTAATGTCGTTAACCCACATTTGTAATTTGTAAAGAAATGTTCAAAAACTTACAGTTTATCCTTTGATTACCAAACCAATTATGGGCGTCTTCATTCTTCAACACTTCTGATGATATAGACCTACATGCGTGTGGTGATGGATAGGGTTTTAAGATGCAAACTAACAATATGTAATACACAGACTCGATCATTTATTAAGGAAGAAACACAATAACATATAAGATATATTAAATTAATGGCAATGTAACAATATAACAACAACTAGATCCATAACCACTCGCGACCAAGGTATAGAGATAGGTCTACTTTCTGTAACACTTGCTACTCAAGGCAACTCTGAGTATCGAATGGTTAAAGACTTTGAAGTTGCTATAATGTAATATCTTAAAGCAGTATTGTGACGTCACGCCATTAATGGCGGAAAACCACGCGTATCGACTGCTTTGAAGCAGAACAGGTTCAGCGCCATCTGTAGTCTTCGAGCGGCGCTGTCATCGAGTGGCGCTGTCATCGAGCGACGCTAACATGCATGTTTGAGAAAAATACATTCTAGTCTTTTGTGAGCACTAGTCTAGAAAACTCGAGTTAGGTACCTACCAATTTTTATTTTTTACTTAGGTAGGTACTTATTGAGATTTATAAACCTAAGCTCATTCTACAACTGCCAAAATGTAACCATAAATAGCGAAAATGTTACTAAATAAATGTTATCAAATTAGAAGTCTAATTAATTAAGTAGGTACCTGTCCCACAACCTTGTTTTTAGGGTTCCGTACCCAAAGGGTAAAAACGGGACCCTATTACTAAGACTCCGCTGTCTGTCTGTCTGTCTGTCTGTCTGTCTGTCTCCAGGCTGTATCTCATAAACCGTGATAGCTAGAAAGCTGAAATTTTCACAAATGATGTATTTCCGTTGCCGCTATAACAACAAATACTAAAAATTAAAAAAATATATAAGTATATTAAGGGGGGTCCCCATACAATAAACGTGTTTTTTTCGTATTTTTTTGCTCAATATTAAAAACGGTAACAGGTAGACGGTTCAAATTTTCACAGTTTCAAAATAAATAATTAAATATCAATAAAGTAAATATTAAAGGGGGGCTCCCATACAACAAACGTAATTTTTTGATATTAACAATAAACCTCTACAAACAAAGTTAGTTTTGCGGTTCATTTCGTCTTGTTTTTAATACGTCATAAATCGTAAAACTTACTACAGGTTTGTACGGAACCCTCGGTGCTCGAGTCCGACTCGCACTTGGCCGGTTTTTTTATCCTACTGCCTCGCCTATTAGGTAGGTATGCATCCACTGTAAGTTGGACATATTTAGGATCTCTTTTAGTCAGGTAACTATTTAACTAGTGCCTCTATTTCCGGCCTAGGCTTAGCAAGTAGTGCCTCTATTTCCGCTATTTCCGGATTTTCCTATCGCATCCAATCGAGAGATATCAGCTATCGTTACTCACCCTGCTGGGGGGCATCCCACGCTCCGTTGCGGTCTCTACTCGAGGACCTTTCTGTTCTCCGACATACCTACGTGAAAAGCCCACTGGCCACTTGCATCCAACATGTTAGCCAGCTAGCCTGAGAGTGTATACCTCTATAAGACGGTCACTTTATTTTTTATGGTTCCGTATACCTACCTCAAGAGGAAAAAAAAGGAACCCTTAAGAGGATCACTTCGTTGTCCGTCTGTCTGTCAACCACCTTTTTCTCGGGAATGCGTGAAGGTATCAGATAGAAATTAATATCAAATACTCAGGTCAACGGTCCCTTGGAGCTCTAAAAATCAATCTAAGCCCTAAGGCCCGGAAAATTTTCAGAAGGCAAACACCTTTTTTTAATCCACTAGGTACGTTAGCTCTTGACCGCTATCTCACCTGGAGGTAAGTGATGATACAATTCGGTTTCTACACAGCATAGTTTAAATTGCTTGACGGCACGTCTTTCCTAATAGGGTGGATAGACAAAGTACTCTGTGTAGGGTGGTAGCTAGCCCACCTAATCTACCTACCCACCCTCACCTACTCGGTCTATATATTAATTATCACACACGTGCAAAAAAAAATAATAAAACAACAACAAAATGTAAACAGTAAATCCTTTCCAAAGTTGTTGCCGGGATTTCCCTGGATGATGTAAAATGATGATGCCTTACGAGTTTTTTACATCACAATAAAATTCTCAGTACCTCAGCCTCACTTTGTAATCTAAACAGGCAAGAAAGCCAAATATTTGCCCCTGGTAAAATCAACTATGTATAAAGCCTTACCATTTACTCATGTGACCTTGTGTGGATTCATAATTATTATACCTACACAAATCAGATTTATTTAGATCTTAGTTTTTATCCTAATAGATTGATCTGAAACTTATTAATTAGGAAGTTGAAATTTTACTATCGATCGATTTTTCGGGCAGAATCCACCTACTTAAATGGGAAAGTTTATCTGTCTGCAGCCGAGGGACTCCAAATGCAAATTTCACACCATTGGAAGACTGGCCTCCGATAGATCATAGAACCCGATGGAAAAATTTAATCTGCACAAGGTTGCAAAATCCCCAGGACCACTATCTTCAGCAATGAAGGAACGACTAGAGAGAGAGATCTGTCTGCTACGTTTTCTGGGCCCCACATATTCAATCCTGGGGAATTTATGGACTGGCTACTTTCAATCTCAGAAAATCTAAGTTACCACAGGATTTTTCAAGAACCTTAATACAACCACAAAAGTCTGAAATTGGAGCGACAAAGGGAGTATGGTGCTGTACACCATGTACAGTTTACAAATCCCTAGTGAATATTATTTTCAAGTTCTAAAGTAACTATTTCATAAAAATTAGGAAAATACCAAAGTTTATATAATAATTATTTTATTCAGATCAGATTTTGTCACAAAAAAACTTATTGAACTTTTAAGACTGAGTATTGAATTATTAAAATCACAAATAACAATATTTTCTTACTTGGAATTTAAAACTAATAAAAACTGTCATGGAAAAGCTATATTACAATAAATGTTACCTAATTTACTAAAATATTTTAATTGTAACAATATAAAATTAAAATAATGAGGGTGTATGGTAGAAACCACCAAATGCTATTGAATTTGTGACCTTTTCAATAATCAAATAGCAGAATGGTCTGTTAGCTTCAAACCGTATAACTCCAATACGGTTGCTGAATTCTGCAGCGCTGGCTGCAGAGGCAACTGTGCCTTCTTCTGTCACCTCTATTTCAGCTTTATGTATTATTTTTGATACGTGTACTGGAAAGAAAGCCATAAGCGGCAGTCTCGCTTTGCGCTCATCAAATAAATCCACAATACCCATCCCCTTGAGAACATCAGTCAGTTCAAGACTTGTTTCGATTTTAAACCGTGGTAGCAAACAATCAATTTCATCATCACTGTACTCTTCTTGTGACAATTTTAGTTCATTGAAGATTGTGTCTAATGACTCGTTACCAAAGTTATAGAACATTTCATTCAATGAAACTCCAGGGTCGGGTAACATTATGAGCATTGATAAGCGATTGTCTTTTCCATATGGGATCTCAAGCACTCGAGCTTGTAATGTTTTAATATTAGCAAATGGATATGTATGGCGTCTGTACATCATGTTTACTTCGCCCAATTGTTTTCCACTGCTGTCATAAAAAGGTGTTTTTGTGGTATATGAGGAGTTGAAGGCAGCAGTCCATTGCCCTTTAAAGTATAGGACGCTTGTTAATATTAGATTAGAGTTAATGATGTTACTACTATCTACAAGATGTGATATCCGACCATGTGTGACACTTGATACAAGACTGTTGATCGAGTTAGCAGTTACATCAGGATTTGAGAAGTTAACTGGTATTAAATGAGTGTCATACTCCTTTGCTGCTTCAATAAAATCTCTTTGTGGGCCATTGTCTTCATTCATAAACAAGGAATTTAGTTTCTGAAGTTCTACTGTTGTAGTTTTCACTTGTAGCCACTTGGCTATTTCCTGATAGTCTTTTCGAGTGATATTGCTAAATTTAGGCTGTGTGCGGAGTACTTTAGAGAGTTGACTCAATGTATTATCTGAAGCGCCTTCTGCTATGACGGCTAAAATCGTCCATACCGTGATAGGCGAAATAATCAAGTTGGTACCCTTTTCCTGCGCTTGCGTCGTGTGATACAGCAGTTCGATGGAAAAATTTCCAATTTTTTCCGTCAAGCCCGTGTGAAGACTATTGTTTAGCACTTGTTTCTCTTCAAAAATTTGAGCATTACACACTGACAATAGGTATGCACACAACACGATTTTAAAGTACCGCATCTTGATATTAACTTATAAACTTTACATAAAGTATAGCAATATTATCCTTGTCCTTACAAATTAGTTATTGATAATATTATAGACTAATTGGTTCACGTAACATTTTATTGATATCACAAATGAGACTGACATGTGTTCGACCGCGAACGTGCGACACAAGCTACATCACAAGGTTGTAGCAAGCAAAGCAAATCGTCAAATGGGGAAAACCGATATCAATAATTATTCTCAACCGGTTCCTGCCTGCTAGGTTATTTTTAATTTTTGCTTGTTCTTCTTCTTGTTTGTAGAATTGATTTTCATTCAATTTTCCTAAAATGTCATTTGTCAATAAGATGTCAGCTGTCAAGTGTGTTTTTTTTTAATTAGTGGCTTCACAGCTCTGAATTCTGGCATATTATTTGGCAGAAATGGGGCTGATTATGTAGTACACAATCTCTAAACTAAAATTAGAGCATTACAAAATATATTGCTAACCCTTTCATAGTACTCCCTACGGAAAGGGACAGAACTAGATTTAAATATGTCTGTGGATTTAAAGCTGCCATTTTAGTTTAGTTTACAGAATCAGCCCCACTCACTGTTATTTTTGAACTGGAGTTATATCTACAGGGAGTGTGACAGGGAGGTAGGTACTAATTTCCTACTTCCACGTCTACAGTTTATATCTTTAATGAGCATAGAAGAAGGGATCTCTAGAATCAGGGTCAGCGTGTAACCGAAAGGGATAGGTAATGCTATGAAACACCTCCCAAACGTCATACAAACGTCGGCACAATATATGGTTTGTTTGTATGCAATAGGCATAAAATCCGTGACACGCAGAAAGGGAGAGAAAAACACATTTTTTTCTCATTGTATCTTGTGTAACATCCCAACACTGCAACTCTTTCATGTGGGAGTGAAAAGGAGATATGGCGGCGTCTATATATCTTACTCAGTCTACGTTAATGAGGAACTTTCCAGCCTAATGTCGATGTCGATAGACTTGAGATAAAATGTAAACAAACACACCTTTCTGCCAACCCGTGACTTCGTCAACACTTTTCACTATGATGGAACAATTAAAAACACGCACAAACGCCTTGTGGTCTACAAACAACATCTATAGTAAATAATTCACGTCTTATTTCTTCAATTTATCCAGGATTAAGCTAATATTTTGGTACAAACTTGAAGAAAACACAAATTATGACTCACAGATTAAAGCAAAATATCAGTTTTGACATGACGCATTCTTGAATTTTTATAGCGTTGTGCAGAGATTACATTGCAACCACAGACTGAAAATGAATGAATGATATGAAGTGAGTGACCATAGACATCGAGTATACTCGATATATATTCGTTCAAAATCGAATACCTAATCGAGTTATGTAAATCAAGTAATTTAAAAATAGCGTTGTTTACCTACACATAAATAGATAGTTAGAATGATATGCGTTTCCGAAATAATGTTTTATTCTATTAAATTTTTACAAAGGGGTGCTGTTTGTAAAAAAAAAGTTAATATCAAGAGAGTGCGAAATATGAGTAAAATGTGCGACAAAAAGAGATAGAAAGATCTAATCTAATCCTACCTACACCTCATCTGTGGCGTATTGTTGCAACTCTAAGCTCAAGGCCTCAAGCTTCAATGCTCATTCGTTTCGTAACTTTGCTTAATGCTGTACGTCTCGGGTGCTCTCTGGTGGTTTTTATTTCTAACGACTTGGCTTTTTTATCGGATTTGTGTATTTGCATTGCGATTTGGATTTTGTTATTATTTGGACAAACAACTATCTGCTATTCTTCACGGACTTCGATTTTGTGGGATCTGTTTTGCTCAAGCAAGGTAAGGCTTTTTTTAAAGTAAATAATTAATTCAAAACTTAGTTATGAATAGAAATTAGACGTACCTAAATAACTAGTGGTGCACCCAAGTTTTGATACTGTCAGATTTTGAAGAAAAAAAAAAAAACTAATAGCGTCCCCTGAAATAAAACTTTCACATATAGTTTTTTTATGTAATTTTCAACTATAGACTGTCTTTTTACATTTTATTCATTAATACGATGTAATTACATTCAATAATTAATTAATTAAACGATTTTGATAATTTTGATAGATGTTGTACAGGAATTCTGCCAAAAATTCTCGCCGCGAATTCTGCATATGCGATGCACCGTTACTCAGACCTAGGACTCAGTCACAGCAGTTAGACGCGAGTATAAGTTCGCGCAGGTATCCCGCTGATTTTTCTATAAAGAATACATTTTGTATATAATATCTTTAAAATATTGTCTAAGTAGGGTTTTGCAAGTAGAGTATATAAAAAGAAATTATTCTTTGCATCAGAGTTTATTCGTTCAATAGCTCATTCCCAATATAGTTCAGCAATGGTACATCACTAGAGGTCATGCCAAAATAAAGTCACGTGATCAGTACCGCCATATTTGTTTACTGTCTGGCTCAATTCCGTTCATCATCTAATATTTTGAATAAATAATGCGGAAGATCCGCATAGAATATATCTAAACACCGAACTTCTAATAGGGTTTTTAGGGGTAAGGGGTATTTAATAAAACAAAACAAAAACAATATTTTTAATTAATTTATCTATAATCTGTATTACAGGTGGTATTTTTTGCATAATTACTTCCAGCCGCTTCGACTAATATTCTTCCTACAGCTTTCACAAGTCTGGTTTTAAACCTAGAGACTTTAGTGATGTCATCGAACTCGGTCTTACTGAGATCTCTCTCGATGTAATATTGTAATGTGTTCCATAACATTTCCCTTGCTCGCAGGAATGGTTCAGCTTGGCTGAAAGAAAATACAAGTACCCACCTAATTATTATTGAAAACATTACAATAAAGCTTTAAGCTAGATAGCCTAACCTAATAACCTTAGAAATCATGCCAATGTGGAACAGTGGCGAGATTGCTGGCTGCATTTCCGAACTGGACAGTTTGGCTGATCTTATTAATTGATTTGCGCAAACTAATGAGCCAGTCCTTATATATTATAACAATGTACTCTGTGGTCCTTATGTCACCTGATGAAGCAATTGGGTATTTGACAACTAGTCAAATCAGCAACTTTTTTTCAAGAGTCAGAAAGCGTGCTTTTGGGATTTTAAATGAAATACCTACTGAATTGTGATTTGTGACGTCATCTAAGTTCGACGCACTCTTTACTTTAATCG
The DNA here is from genome assembly GCA_917051295.2 of Erebia ligea. Classification (NCBI taxonomy): domain Eukaryota; kingdom Metazoa; phylum Arthropoda; class Insecta; order Lepidoptera; family Nymphalidae; genus Erebia; species Erebia ligea. The sequence continues at coordinate 13,433,759 of OU785221.1, read as the reverse complement.
ATACTTAGTTTAAAATGGTTATTCGACGTACCCCCGCTTGGCTCTCACGGGCCAACCGGAGAAGACCCCTGCTGTCTAGTGAACTAATCGTGACGTCAGACTTTCTGGCTCAGTTTTCAAACAACACAGCCTAGCCTTGGTGACGCAGGCGGCCCTGTGCGACTTTTTTTTTTATTGCGTGATAGGCTTGCGCTTGACGACAATCATGCTTAGTGCAAAGCAATGATGAGGTCTAGGTTGGAACGCGCTTGCCTAGAAGATGCCTATTCACTCTTGCCTTGAAGGTACTTAAGTTAAATGTGTCAGGAAACATGTGCGCTGGGAGGGTGTTCCACGTGCCTTGGCCCACCCCAACAATAATGTCAACATCTGTACAAAGATGAAAATCAATATAAATCCACGATGACGCAGGCGCCCCCGTCGATAGGTGGCACCGTTTGGCTAGGTTATGCCGCTCGCCGGTGATAGGTGGCGTTGCTAACTTACGCCACTACCCGCCGACAGGTAGCGCGTGCAACTCGCCGGTAGATGGCGCTATTTTAAAAAGTGAGCCAGAACCGGCAATATTATAATATTATATTATATTTTAATAAGGGCAAATCTATGAAAGAATCATATCTCAGGTTTTCATACCTAGTGGGTACTTGAATTTTGAGCCTGTGTCTTGGGAGATGCACTTCCGTCAGTTCTCCATTACTGCCATCCTGAAAATGAGAATATGAAAAATTAACATGTATTTAAAATTATTGTATTATCGTATGTACACAGTTGATTCGCAGGTCCAGTTTGTGATTGAGGAAAAATTACGCAAACAATAGTAATTTTTCCTCGCCATTTCTATCTAAAAACTAGGTATATGACGATAAAAATATGACTAAAATGACCGTAATTTTATTGTCAATGACGTGGTTTTGCAATATCTGGTTATCATTCATCTTGTAGGATGACATTGTTGACAATTATAGCAATAAACTAAGTAGTATTGAATAGTAATGGGTTGAAAGCTAGGGTTGTAACGGAACCTCGCCTCCGCTACCGTAAGTGCGGAACTGTCGCAAGAAATCGTACCTCCGCTTCCGCATCCGCCTCCGCTGTTTTTTTGCGGAGTTATAACGGAGGTTTAAACGGACAGACAGACAGACATGACGAATCTATAAGGGTTCCGTTTTTGCCAAATTTGGCTACGGAACCCTAAAAAGACAACTGTCCTTAGAAGAATCCTCAAGAAAAATCAAATGTGGGATTCATCGCATCCTAAGGCACAGAAAATGGACGATGTGATCGGAGAAATCCACCTCTGCCTCCACCTCCGTTAACCTCCGCATCCGCGGAGGCAAAGCCCCTCCACCTCCGCATCCGCCTCTGCTTCCGCTATGAACGCCTCCGTTACAACCCTAGTTGAAACTAATGTTGTTAAATTAAGGTAAATATTTTGGACAGTGTTTGCGTGGATGAGTGATTCGGATTGCTTGCACACAATGTATGGATTTGCGGATTGGCTTCACATTCGGCAGCCCACAAGACAATGTAATTCTTGTTACATTACATAATTGTATTGTGTATTGGCAAAAGAAAAAAGAATATTACAATATGTATTGTAATATTCTTTTTTCTTTTTTTAAAAAGGGCAACTGCTGAGTTCCTTGCTGGTTCTTCTCAGTAGAATCTGGCGGTAGAATTATTATATTTTATAAGTGGCACAAGTATATAAAATAAATAAATAAATCATTTCATTTAACCCAATTTGATCATATTATCATGTGCACAAATATTCTGTCCAACCATTTATTTTACTTTTGACAGCTCCTAATGCTTTACCGATTTGATTTCTTAAAACAATCGACTTTATTTATGAATAAGTTATAATCGATTTATATCACATTGATATTTTTTTTGCTCAACATTTTGTATTGTTTCATAAACATAAAAATTCTGAAATGTGACGTTATTAAAGTTAGACACACTTTTTTACTTTATTCGATAGTTTAAAATGGTTATTCAACACAAAACTAACAGGGGATGTGGATAATTACGACTTTTGGGAGATCCTCTTTTTAAATAATCACTAAAAAATAATTTATTTGAATAGTAGTCAAATACCCAATTTCATATTGTTGAGGCCAAACGCCACCACGTTGGCCCAGCTCGGTCAACGAACAAGAAGTGCGTACCGACGGCCCATAGATCGATATTTGCACTTCGCTGACCAAGCTTATGGGGGGTTAAATAATCGAGTGAGTGCAGGCGGCTCTCTGTTCTTACAAGCTAATTAACGGTTGTCACTATGTATGGCTAGGTACTTACGTGGCAACCACCTCCTTACAACCGCTGGCCGAATCACGTCGTTCGTCGCCCAGGCGAGGAGTGGTGATATTGTAAGGTGTAAAGGTTGTGTGTGTGTTTGTATGTAACCTGGTACGACTGACGGATAGGATCTCGCAAGAATCCTGGACACTGCACTGGTAATTCACGTACACGTGCTTTCAAGGCGACCACCAGGCAATATCGGAGTCACAATGGACGGTCACAATCAACACGCACACACTGAGTTCAATTATATAGTTAATGCACCAAGGCCCACTTCAAACGGATCCCATACTCCGGTGAGCACGTAAAACAATATACCTTCAAAATTCACAAAGACCGGCGTATGCGAACGCTTCAACAAACGGCCATTTTTCTTATATATATATCAAGACAAACGTAACGCGGCCGACTTCGGGCGGCGCTCGAGACGAACAGGCTTCTCAAAATTACTAGTCAATCCCAGGTCTATTCGCTGTGGCGCTGCGCGTCACGGGATTACTAGATTTACGTATTAATACGTTGATTTCACGCAAGGTGGCGTGAACAATCTCCCCCTTAGTGGACGCCAGGAATAAGTCCACTAACAATTGGGTAACCTTGGCTGCAGAACGAACCTCCGACCAAGCTTCAAACTTACAACAAACAAGCAATTCAAATCCAAGTAGCTTCGCTAAGCGCGTCGGAGGTGCGTCCTTGCGATCCAAACAACAAGCCAAGTCTTATCGCTAAACAATTAACAATTAATCTTAGGCGATCTATCTATACACTTAATCAATACAACAAACGGTCCGGACCGGTCAGGCAATCCTCGACAATCAACAAATCTAACTAGCGTAGCCACAAGTCTCAGTGCAGGAGGCACTCACAAATTCAAGAGACCACTCTAGTGGCTAGGCGCACAACAAATTCAAATCAAATTACAAAATCACAATATCAAAGTTAGCAATCGGTGCTAACTACCGGCAAAGGGTCGAGGGCCTAGACAGGGTCGGGAGGCAAGTCACCCACTATCGGTTGAGTGGTGCTGGCCTTTCAACATAGCAAACTCACCGGACCACATGGTCTCCAAACGGCGAGGAGGTAGGCCACAACTGGGCTAAGGCTAAAGCCGAAAATTATGTGAATAATACAAAAGCCACTGGTCGGCAAACCTCATTTCTCAAAACAAAATAGGACTCAGCACGTCGGAACAACAGGTTCGGACTAGTGAAGGTTCGCAGGGGTTAAATCCGGTATTGTTATAACCGCTGCGTCAATTTTCCAAAGGCATCAATGCCTGTGCCACGACACTCGCGTGGACTTCAAAGGGGGGGCCCTAGCCTTCCCACCACAAAGCAAGCGACACCGCGGTGGTAGGAGCTAGGGCGGCAACAATCTAATATTGCGCGCCCTCACCGCCCGGATTCATCAACCGGAGGTCCACTACCGGCCCAGCCGACCAGACAGGATCCGTGACGCGGTAGTGCTGCTGTCGCCCCAATCCGTCAGTTGGGCGGCGCTCGAGGCGCGGCCGTTCGCGCAGAGGGGGCGAGCAGCGCGAGGGACTTCTCGTCGCCGGCGGTGCAACAAGATTTTCAAAGTGGCGTGAGGGCGGCGAAATCCGCCTACGGGGGGGGAGAAATCCGCCCACGGGGGGAGAAATCCGCCCACGGGGGGGAGAAATCCGCCCACGGGGGGGATCCACGGGCAACCGGCTAACGGCGCTCGCGGCGTGGTCAGGACGCGCGCCCCCGCCGTTGGGGGGGGTGCGCGCACCGTCGTCCTGACGACTAACACAAGGTCTAATTGCGCACAAAATGGCCAAGTGGTTGCCATCGCAATGCGGGCACGGCCGCGACTGATCTGGGCAGTTCCGCTGCAAATGTGGTCCCAAGCAAGTGTAGCACCAGCGCCGTGACCTTGCAATGCCTCTTCGCTGCTGCACCGGTTTAGATAGGAAGCGAGGACATGCGGGAATCAAATGGTCCGTGTGCCGACAATAGTCACAGGGGGGCGGCACTGTGGCCGCAAGTCCACTGTACTCTGGCATCACTCGACGACCCTTCCCTGTCTCACCAACTTTCACCTTCCTATCCGGGACTCCTCTGCGGACCTGATCGGACTGGCCACCCTTCTTTGCCGGTTTGGGAGACTCTGGGGTCCTACGAGGACCAGCAACTCCAGAGTTCTCCGCCTGCAGACTCTCCTGCTCCAAAAACTTCAAGAGGTCAGAGAAGGGGGGCAAGTAGGTTGCACCGTCCCCACCATACCGCTGCTCAAACCGCAGCCGCATCTCTAACGGTAGGCGGGACAATACAATGTGCAACAACACAAAAGACCACTGGTCCACTGGTAGGTCCAAGCGACGCAGCGCATTGCATGCAACCACCACTGGGTTGACCAAATCCTCACGAAGGTGGGTCACCTCAGTGACGCAAGGCAGGGCCAGCAACTGGGCTACGTGGGCGTCTGCTAAGCGGCGCACGTTGGCGTATCGCTTAGTCAGCAGTTCTATTGCGCTATCATAACTCTCGTCGGAGAGGTCTAAGTGTTTACACAAATCCAGGGCCTCCCCCTGCAACGACGAGAGTAAGTACGACAATTTCTGAGAGGGGCCTAGGTCCATCTACCAAGCTGTTAAACAGCGCGAGGAAACCTGGCCACTCCGTCAATTGGCCCGCAAACTTGGGCAACTCGATAGTGGGCAGCTTGCCCAACAACTCCGGCTGAGTGGGAGGTCTACACGGCGACCCCGGTAGCGAGCTCAGCCGAGCCTTTTTTCTTAATCGGCTAGCTTCTTCAATCATGCTGTCGGTCAATTCCAAGAATTGATCGTAATCATTGTTGACCGACTTCAAAGCATCAGGTGGGCAGTCTAACTCCAAAATTTCACGAAATGATTCGTCGACTGAGGCCTGCCTGACCGGAATTTGTTCGGTCCGCTGCAGCAGGGCGGCGGTTCGATCCTCGCGGCCGATCAATGCTGCGGCGGAAGCCGCCCAACGAAGCTCCGACTGAATTCGGCTTACAATTCTTTTGTGGTTTGCCATTTCACAAATTTACCAAATTACTATATTAGCTACAACAATGGCAACTTACAATAAACCACATCAAACAAAACAACAAGAAAAAGGTGTAAGCCTTCAATTCAAATGACAATTAATTTCAACAACAATTATTTAGTTACAAATTTACAATACAGCTAAACAAATCAAAGAATATCAAACAACGAAAGTCACGGCAAAACTATATTCGAATGACGCCTACAAATGGTAGGCAAGCAACAAAGTCATTCACGAAGTTAGCTGTTTCGTAATAATATTGTTTACAATATTCCGTAAGTACCTACATAAGTTACACAAAATAATATTATCAAAGTTAACTAGGTACGGCAAGTTAGGTATAATACGACAACTCATCAAACGGTATAATTCTAAACTATACTACGATTGCAATTATGATCGGCAAGTAACCATCATCAAATATTAAATAATTAATCAAAAAAATCAAAGGCAACGCGAAACAAAGAATGAATCGCCAACAGAGTTGCCGGCGGCTAGGTGCCGATTACAAACATAGACGCAGTATCAAACAAAAGGACACAAAGTTCAAGTTACCGCATATTCCTTTTTTCAATTACAAATACAAATACACAATGACAACCAACAAGGTTAATTGAACAGAGAGCGGCCTTGTTGCAAATTCAGTTTTTTCAAATTATTATATGTGTTAATATAATTATTATATTACCACTCAATTATTCAATTATTAGGAATAGGCAACAAACAAACAAACAATTACCGGGTGGGACATCAAGTACCTACTGCTTAAACAAAAAATAATTAACAACAACAATGTACCTAATACTTGAATTCAACTGTCCCAGTTGCAATCGCTATCTCGATATGCAATACAAACCCAATTTACAATAATATTGTGAGACTTAACAATTCAATTGCTCAGCAATAATTCAATTCAATGCCTAGACTACTAAATCTTAGTGGTCCGTCAAAACCACGCGCTCTGCTACCAAATGTTGAGGCCAAACGCCACCACGTTGGCCCAGCTCGGTCAACGAACAAGAAGTGCGTACCGACGGCCCATAGATCGATATTTGCACTTCGCTGACCAAGCTTAAGGGGGGTTAAATAATCGAGTGAGTGCAGGCGGCTCTCTGTTCTTACAAGCTAATTAACGGTTGTCACTATGTATGGCTAGGTACTTACGTGGCAACCACCTCCTTACAACCGCTGGCCGAATCACGTCGTTCGTCGCCCAGGCGAGGAGTGGTGATATTGTAAGGTGTAAAGGTTGTGTGTGTGTTTGTATGTAACCTGGTACGACTGACGGATAGGATCTCGCAAGAATCCTGGACACTGCACTGGTAATTCACGTACACGTGCTTTCAAGGCGACCACCAGGCAATATCGGAGTCACAATGGACGGTCACAATCAACACGCACACACTGAGTTCAATTATATAGTTAATGCACCAAGGCCCACTTCAAACGGATCCCATACTCCGGTGAGCACGTAAAACAATATACCTTCAAAATTCACAAAGACCGGCGTATGCGAACGCTTCAACAAACGGCCATTTTTCTTATATATATATCAAGACAAACGTAACGCGGCCGACTTCGGGCGGCGCTCGAGACGAACAGGCTTCTCAAAATTACTAAAGTAGAATCAATAATTCAGTAGAGTGAAATGACAGTTGCTAATGTCACTTTGTAAAATAATATTGCCATATTTATTGTAATAGTGATGTTCTAGTTGAGTAGGTAGTGTACAATGTACATTTTATGTAGGTACTCTATGGTATTGATTTCGATCATTTGCACAAAGTCAATGGAAAAATACCTAATACCTAATAATATTAATTCTAAATAGGTACCTATTATATTTAAGTGTTTTAAATAACAATTTTATAAATAACTGATTGCAATAGGGATATTAATTATTTGTAAATAATTATTAATAATGCAGAATTACTTAATGAAATTGACGAACAACAACGTTGTATATTCTTTCGTACGACAAACAAACACATAGGTAGCTACGACGGATTCGACTTTTTACGACGGATTTTGTGTTTTGGTAATCTGTTTTTTGTACTGTTTTGTACCTAATCAATAAGAAAGATATGGATATTCCAAGTACATCACGCTAACAAGACTTTCTTTCTCCAAAGAAATAGAGTTACAACAATCATTGACTTATATTTATTTATACACTAGACAAGCAATTTAGAATAATATTTTTTTAATAGCTATAAATAGTTTAAAATTCTGATATGTTGATGTAAGAGCACGCAATTTAAACCTACGTGGTTTTTCGCAGTGCTACCCATCAAAGCTGTATCGATTTTTATTTTGATAATAATAAAAAAGAAATTGTGTCGCAATTTAGTGATCGCGCGGGCGCGGGCGGGTAGAGAGGGGAGCAAGCATGGTGAATAATGAATATGCCTTGCAAACGCAGATGCGACTTCAAGTGATTTGTACCTTTTTCTTGTTTGTCTCTCAGAGTTTGCGGCTCAATGTAACAAGTAAAATTGATATAATTATTATTGTACAAATATTGTGGTAAATGTATTATTTTATGAACCTACCTAATATCTATGTATAGGAAGTATTAATTTAAACGCAGATAATCTTGTACCGATCGTTTATTATTATTATTATTAATACAAATATCTTAAGTTTTAAATATTAGATAAGAAATATACACAACTTTATAATGCTAACGGTGCGTAAAAATTACGGAATTACCGAATATTTTTTGCAATATCTATGCAATTCGGCATTTTCGTAAACATTCAATTATTAATCCAATATCTAAAACACAAAAATTATAATGAAGTACCTATTTATACAACAATTAAAATTATTTTTCTACTGGTTTACCCTATTCCACTTGGGCACATCTGTTTAAATAATTCTCATAATGTTTGTCAACGTGTCTAGTAAAGAGCAAGCGTGATTGACAATTATGATGGCAGTTGTGTATTTATATTTACGATAATTATTGATTTAGACAAATACGAAATAAATTACTCTGGTAATTACTGAAATAAACTTCAAATTACCTGGAAAAACTACGCACGTAAATTATAACAGTGTTTTATTGGTCACTTTAAATAAAATCAGTGTTAGTTTGTCGAAAACAACGTTCACAGTTTACAAAACAGTGCACTGGTCTTCTCGCTTGCTCGCAGTGGACTAAACGAGTTACGAGAATTAACCGAAACTCAGTGAGCAATTATTGAAGGCCGCATAGCTTGTCTAGTAGTATTATACATATAAGTCAATGACAACAATTTTCACTTTATACACATTTCAACATTATACACTTTAGTCACAACACTATTTCATTTTCATTAGAAACTGACAACACTGTAAACGTCAGTTTACTCTACTGAATTAATGATTCTACTTTAGTCAATCCCAGGTCTATTCGCTGTGGCGCTGCGCGTCACGGGATTACTAGATTTACGTATTAATACGTTGATTTCACGCAAGGTGGCGTGAACACATATAAATCCCATTATTACATAAGACGCGTTTTGACGTTTGAAAAAAAGTTGCTGATTTGACTATTAATTGTCAAATTAAATTAGCCACATTGTACACCAATATCGTACATACCACAATGTCCTTTGAAATCTTTCCCATAGAGAACAGCAAAACAGTATGGGGAGTTATCAAAGACGTCTTATGAACGACTAAAGCGCGTCTCTCTAAAGAGTGGTACCCGCCGAAATAGGTTAGGAGTTGTGTGTCGTGTTTGCGCTTCGTTATACCGTAGTTAACGCTTTCGCTGCCGATGTGAGCTCTGTCGCCTTTACTGTAATAGAAAGAAAGACACTTTTATTTTATTTGGTATTCCTCTGCGCGTACGCTATTAATCTCTGTCCAATCATTTATTTTACTTTTGGCAGATGGAGTCAATGATGTTCTAACGCGTTGCTGATTCGATTTTTGATAACAATCGACTTTCTTTATAAAGAAGTTTTAATCGATTTGACACATTGATATTTATCTTTGCTCAACATTGTTTTATAAACATACCCAAGCGTTCAAATGACCAAGTATATTAAAGTATTGTAAAATAAATCATTTATATACCATGAGTACACTAAATGTACATGAATCCGTCAGGTCATAGAAACCATCCATCGCCAAAGATGTATGGTGCTTAAGACTATCAAAAAAGCGTGAGTGTTGAAGCTCCGTGACTATTTTTTTACGAGTTACGAAATATCGGATAAAAGGGCACGTCGCTTCACTATTGGAAAAAGCGATATGCGTCTATGGAGTATTGCCAAAAGTAAAATAAATCGTTGGACAAGGCATAGTTTATCAGTTGAACCATGCTTCCCCCGCTATTACGCCAAAATCAATGATCAGACACATCCCCTCCAGTGACCCTCAGCGATCTCTTTGCGATAACCCTGTATACTCTCGCCAAATTCGGACTTTTCGTCATGATGATGACCGCCAAACTTCATTTTGAAGAAGGCACGCGATGATGATGATGAAATTCGGACTACCGAATTCGGTCACCCATCCAGTTACCGACTTGGGTCAAAGTTTCTTAACAATCGCAATCGACTGATATGCGTTGTCGCAACTAGGCCTCAACCCTCAACCCTGTATAGCTTAACTTATAATCATCTTACCTAGTAAACAGATCGACAACAGTCATCAGTTTCCCCTTGGTCTTGACGTATTTCCTGGTGAGCAGCAAAGCGTTGGAACCCGAGAGCAGCACGGCGGCCGTCAGCTCATCTATAGCAGAGAACCGGTTGAGCTCCGCAGCTTCAATGGTTTGCTCTATGAGACCCGTTCTGAAGAGATGTTCCATGTGCAGGTTTGATACAGCTGAAATAATTAAGAAATCTCAATTTATTACTTGCTGGATCGCCTTGGCTTTGTTTGGATGAAATATCTGAGAACATTTTTGAGGTGAAAACTTCTTTAGCCGCGTTGAGCACTTTTTGGTAGGGGGTAAACTGGTGTATTCGCGAGTTCGCGACATGCCCGCGAACACCGACATGCTCGCGTTGTTACGAAGATAAAAGGTCTTAAATATAAATATACTACATATTTTGTAATCAAACTTCAATTCCTTAGTTTTAAGGTTTATATATATTTTTTTTAATAAAAATTAACAATTTTTTTTTAAATATTCGTTTACACTTCTATCGGCAGTCTCTATGACTGCCAATTCGTTTGGATGAAATATCTGAGAACATTTTTTTGATGGGATCCTTTGGGAGCATTTTTATCATACGGACTACACCATGTAATGTAAGGAACTTTACAAATAGAAATGCTTGTCAAACAAAGATGAGCGTGGGATTAGGCCGAGCATGCACTGATTTATTACTGATCAACTGATTATAAAGCAAAATATACTAATACTACTAAGTACTAAGTAATATATAATACTAAGTGATAGTGAAACTAGCGTTGTTCTAGGAGAGAAATTGACGGACCCAACTCTCTCAACAAAACTAACTATACCGTGACTTGCTTCACCAGGCAAAATGCATCCACAGACAAGACATATACTCTCACTTGACATTGCTCAGCATGTCTTTCCTCAGTCATGGTCAGGTCGGCTTGTATTCTAAATAAATATTTAAACTGGCCCACCTTCTTTCTAAGAATGCCGTCTTAGTTGGGAGCTTTTGAGAGCGTACATTCGTATCCTACCGACAGCACCATGAGCGTTTTATTCAATTTATTCTCGATCACCTTATACTCACACTTGACATAGTCCTGTCTTTCCTCAGTCATAGCTAGTGTGAAACTGGCCAACCTTGTTTCTGAGAATTCTTTTATCCTACCTACTGCGCCATAAGTAATTTATTATATAATTATAGTATATGCGATGAGCGATTTATTAAGTTTATTTCTGATCACCTTTACTTACACTTCACATAGCTCAGCCTGTCTTTCCTCAGCCCGTATTTCTCGCACAACTGGTCAACCCCCTCCCAATCTCTCTCCTCCGCCCGTTGCTCGTACTCGTCTTGTATCCAGTGCAAGGCCGCGTGGTCAGACGCAGCACTGAACTTTCGCTTTATTTCGCGAATCTCTGCAATAAGGAGTTTAGTTTAGCAAAAGAAACCACTAAAAAAATGTATTAATTAACAAAGAAAATATATACTCTTCACTACATGAATAAAACAAAAACAATGAACTTTATTTTATAATAATTGACACAGTCGCAAAGACGCGCCGCGAAATGCATAAACTGATACAAAGTGAACTGAACTTTAAATCCATGACAAAGTACAAATGTACAAATTTTAGAACGCCGCGTTCAGAACGCAGCGTGCCAAACGCGGTTACAGCGTCACACTGAATAGTTACCTTCCCTCCTTTCAGCGGCGTTTCTAAGCAGCTCCACATTGTCGCAGCAGTGCGTGGCCACGTTGGCAGCGGCCACCACGCCGCCGACAACCGCCGCGTTCAGAACGCAGCGTGCCAACCGCGGGTGCAACGTCATACTTGAGAGTAAAACGCCAAGGCGGGTTAAACGCTCGCTTGGTGTGAGAGCACCTGAAAAACATAATACATGAGACTACCCAAGTCACAGAGTCGAAAATAGTAATTATCAACTAATTTATCAGCCCCAGTTCTAAGTCTGAGCTTTATTAGAATAAGTGTATTATGAGAAATCCTGAAAAGAAGAACAAGAAATTACCCAAATCTATGAGATCGTTGACAGCGAACCGTATCGCTTGTTTGCTGGGCGGCTCCGGTAATTCTGACAAGAAATCTTCAACCTTATCGTCAGGCGCGTACGTCTTACAATCCAATACTGTCTGTTCTAATGGGATTCTGAAATAAAGGTTTGCGGGTATCGAAATTGACATCGCAATATTATTATGACACATTTGTTAAAATTGAATAAAAAATAGTCTTGTTTTCCTCAGAAGTACTCGTATATCAAATAGCAGAAACCTTTTTAGCGAAACGCATAAGCGACGCGATATGTCCAGCACTAGACGTTCTCGAGCTAGTTTTTCCACTCTATCTCCAGAGATTTTAGCAATCTGCACGGAAGATATTATAGTGCACAAGTGTGTGCGTGTATATCCAGGTGCACTCTGTTCCTTTACTCTCATAACCCGATGGGACGGAAAATCCGACAAGACCAGAGGGGACCGGTGCAAGACCGACGGCTTAACGTGCTCTCCGAGGCAAGTGGGTGAAACACCGCCAACTTATTAACTCCGGGCTAGTACTACGAATTTCTTGTCAGAAAACCCCAATACTTGTTATGGCCCAACCCAACCCGGGACTCAAACCCGCACGAACATGCTAACAACTAGACCAACGAAGCAGTCACTCCACTCCACTCCACTCGTATAACGATTTCATCGGTATAGTTGCCGCCGCCGATGTTGAGAGCTCAACAAAGGGGTGGGGGTCGGCTTGCGCATTGTACAGTTGAGGCAAAATAAACCTTAAAACAATACACATACCGCAAAGCATGCCCAACTTTCACCTTCGTGCAAGTGAAGGTCAGCGCTCAAGATTCGTGCCGTACACTCTAGTTCGCGGTAACGACGTCACGTCACGTCACGTCGGTAACGACGGTGCATATCACGTCTTTTACGCGATCCAGCAAAAAGGTACTCGCTTTATCTTTTTTTAGACTATAAACTAAAATAAATTATACCTTAATATTTCCGGCATAGTGTGCGGAGCGAATTCGTTTTCTTTGTCCTTGGTGTACATTTTGTAGCAGTGACCTATAAAATAAACCCTATTCAATTATGACTGTATTTCACAGTATGTTACTGTATGGCGTTATATTTTATTCTGTGCCATGTTTTCATATTGCAACATTTGCTTAGCAACTTAAACCACGAGTTCTGTATGCATGGCTAGTCGTGGCAATGGAGAACACAAAAGGGTCAAAATATTATCATCAAATACACCTATAATCGGAGCGTAGATCATGTATATTACATTAGTTTTTATTTCACTTCAATACATACAGTATTTCCGAAGTTATAAGGACGAGAAGTTTCAGCCCTTTTTTGAATTTCCGAGATTACGCGCGCTCATACTATGACGTCACACCCTCGGTTACCCGCGACCGCGAACGATACAATTTTGATTTTTACTGCGCAGCGGCGCGGCGTGCGAGCGAGAGCGCGACTGTCGAATGACCGTGGGGTCTGACGTCATCAACTAGTTAGCGCCCGCCCGCGTTTTTAAAAACCTTCGGCCGGAAATACGCACTTTGATCGTAATCTCAGCCATTTTTAGGGTTCCGTAGCCAAATTTGGCAAAAACGGAACCCTTATAGATTCGTCATGTCTGTCTGTGTGTCCGTCCGTATGTCACAGCCACTTTTTTCCGAAACTATAAGAGCTATACTGTTGAAACTTGGTAAGTAGATGTATTCTGTGAACCGCATTAAGATTTTCACACAAAACTAGAAAAAAAACAATAAATTTTGGGGGTCCCCATACTTAGAACTGAAACTCAAAAATTTTTTTTTCATCAAACCCATACGTGTGGGGTATCTATGGATAGGTCTTCAAAAATGATATTGAGGTTTCTAATATCATTTTTTTCTAAACTGAATAGTTTGCACGAGAGACACTTCCAAAGTGGTAAAATGTGTGTCCCCCCCCCCCTGTAACTTCTAAAATAAGAGAATGATAAAACTAAAAAAAATATATGATGTACATTATCATGCAAACTTCCACCGAAAATTGGTTTGAACGAGATCTAGTAAGTAGTTTTTTTTTAATAATTTAAAACTTACTACAGGATTGTACGGAACCCTCGGTGCGCGAGTCCGACTCGCACTTGGCCGGTTTTTTAAGATATGAAAAAATTTAAAACACAGTTTTTCTCGTAATTTTTAGTAGATTTATTTGGCACGTACGAGGTAAAAAAGTTTGTCAGACCCATTGCTCACTGGTAATGGTAGCTAAAGATCGACCTGCAGCATTATCCATACTAATATTATAAATGCGAAAGTCTGTCTGTCTGCTACGCTTTCACGGCCCATCCGTCCATCTTCTTTTGATGAATTCATGGTACAGGGATAGGTTGTATCCCGGGAAATGTCAAATGACATAGGGTATTTATCCCGGAAAATTAAAGAAGTTCTCGCGGGAATTAATAGTAGATTGTTACACAAGGGGCGTAAGTAAGCTATTACAGAACAAGATCCAATTTGGCGCCAGTGCGAGCGCAGCTCGCATAGGGCGCTAATGGATTGCGTGCACCCGAGATATTTAGTCACACGAGCGAGCGCAGCGAGCGAGGGTGAATATAGTTCGAGGGTGTAATAGCTACTTGCAACCGAGGTAAGCATTCTACTTTATATCATTCTTGCGAGGTAAATAAAACATTGGTTTTGACGACCTCCGTGGCGCAGTGTGTAGCGCTGTTGTCTTAACGTGCGGAGGTCCCGGGTTCGATCCCCGGCAGGGTCAATTTGGGAATTTATAATTTCTGAATTTTCCCTGGTCTGGCCTGGTGGGAGGCTTCGGCCGTGGCTAGTTACCACCCTACCGGCAAAGACGTGCCGCCAAGCGATTTAGCGTTCCGGTACGATGCTGTGTAGAAACCGAATAGGGGTATGGGTTTAATATAACTGCCATGCCCCTAACAGGTTAGCCTGCTACCATCTTAGACTGCATCATCACTTACCATCAGGTGAGATCGCAGTCAAGGGCTAACTTGTAGTGGATAAAAAAAAAAAAAAAAAAAATGAAATTTTAATTACAATAATTAGCAAATTTAGAGAAAATCACTTTACGAACAAACTTCACAAACTTTCAGATCAAATGAAATGCCGCCATTTCCATTTTTTTTTCGTAAATAGTTTTCCATATTTTTTTTTACGGCTCTGAGTTCCAAGGAGTTTTGCATAGTTTGAAATGTATGGAAATTAAATGCCGCCATGTTCAGTGTTTTTTTTTCAGTAAAAAGTTTTCTTACCATTTTATAAGAAAAGAGATTGTTTACCAAGGAGTTTTGCATAGCTTGAACTGTAATGTGAACATTACAATTCAAGCATAGTGCGACGTAATGTTGCCTTGAATTGCAAACACGAACTTACAAGGAGACTTTCCACCATAGTAATCCCTAGTTACTGAGCAAGTATGATATAAAAAAGCTTAATCCACGCGGTCGAAGTCGCGGGTATATCATCTAACGTATTACTATATAGGGTTAATGTGAAAATACTAATGGCCTCTTAAAGGAAACATATTTTGTATGTAAAACTGAACAACTTTTGTTTTATAACTTTTAAAAAAAAACTTAATAATAAATGTTCGCCAATTTTTTTTAGTTTTTAAGCTATTGCATAGCTTCTAACGCGGGCCTTGAGCGTGGAGACCGAATCCAGAAATTCCGTAACGTAAATAACCTAACACCCCCCACTCCGACCGGCTCCGACTCGATGAATAGGACCTACTTATGCAAAAAGGAACCAATCCACACACATACCAAAAATGAGATAAGTATACAGAAAGCTTTCCCCCTGGAGCTTTTGCTTGCCTGGAGCTGGGCTTTTTTTCGACCCTAGATAGAAGGTGCATTTTAAAAGCTTTCTGTATACTTATCTCATTTTTGGTATGTGTTGGATTGGTTCCTTTTTGCATAAGTAGGTCCAATTATAATTACATAAGTTGATAAAAAATGCTATGCAATAGCTTTACCGCGGCAGTCTGCGAGTGCCACACGTCTTTTTTTGTATTACACTCTTAGGCACTGCATCGCAGTGTTTTTATAAGCAGTAGGGACAGTAGTCGAGCGACAACCGACACTGCGCGAAGCGTGGAGTAATGCGAACTTAGAGCAGCCAATTTAAATATATTAACTTTGGGTGAAAAAGTTTTTTAGATCAGAATTTAAGAACTGTAGAACAAAGCGTATGAGATGGTTCAAATAATCAAGAAAGAACTAACCTGGCTGCACTCGCCCGGCACGGCCGGCTCTCTGTTTAGCGCCTGCTTGAGATACCCATACCGTTTCCAAACTTGCAGTACCTGGTTCATTAAAAGAACACCCACATCATACTTGATTATTAAGACAACCAGCCTAAAACTTAATTAGTTGTCGCCTTAAATATTGAGCGCCTAGGGAATATTACTTTGTCTAAAATTCCAATTTTGCCTAAATACTTGGTAAAAAAACTGGTCATAACTTAGGGGTCATCCATAAAGTACGTCACACAAATTTTTTGATTTTTGACCCCTCCTCCGTCCTTGTTGGTCCCAGTTGGTCACATTTGTGAGACAAACCCCATTATTACCCCCATTACACGCTCTGGAGATTCCTGAGGAATCCTAGGGGCCTACGCCTGGCGAGTAGTGATGTGCCTGCTTTGGAGTTTGGACACAATATAAAAATGACAAAAACAGCAACGTCAGCGTTTGCCTCATATTTGTGTTTTTTTAATGGAAATGAATGACATACCGTTGTCTCTTATGTTACATCATGTTTTGACTCTACCATCGGTTCGGATAGTAAATTCTACTGAGAAGAGCCGGCAAGAAACTCAGCAGCTTAAAAATCAAGACATTACAAATAAGTAAGTATAATGTAGTAATGTAAGTTATTATACTATCCTGACCTTACCAGTGCCTTCTCGTATCCTGTTTTCCTTTTGAGCCCCGCTATCTATCACATAAACTACGTCTGGTATAGTTATAGAGGTCTCAGCTATATTCGTGGCCAGTACAATCTTGCGTACGCCGGGCGGTGGTTTCGAGAACATTTTAGATTGTTCTGTGGTTGATAATCTAAAAAAAAATATAAATTCATACATATGGACTTACTACTACTGCGCATTACTTAACTACGCAATTAACATAGGGGATAAGTTTTTTTTTTATATGTCTAACATGCTTCAGTTATAACCCAGATCATCTTCTCAGTGTTTTGTTCCACACCAATAAACATTTTCGCTACCAAAAATTATTCTGTCGACTGGACTACAGATGCATATCCAAAAAATGTATGCAGTACTAGCTGATGCCCGCGACTTCAACCGCGTGGTTTAAGATTTTTTGATTCCCGCGGGAACTCCTTAATTTTCCGGGATAAAAAGTAGCCTATGTCACTCTCCAGGTCCTCAACAGCTATACCCATGCCAAAAATCACGTTCTTCGTTCTCGTTCGCACTTTCGCATTTATAATATTAGTATGATGTTACCTCCAATCACTACCGATTATTTATTATCGAGCATCAAATTAATTTGTACTGCATGGTATTTGCTTGCTGAAGGATTCTACATTTTCAAAAGAAACATACATGAGAGCAGAGAATATCTATATCCATGAATAGCCGGCCCGCACAAAATAGAGGGGAAGAAGAATCGATTTGACTCATAATTGACCGAGCGAAGCGAAGGTCTCTGAGTCTACTTGGGTGAATTGGCACTTGTCCGTCCGTCCGTCCGTCTGTCAGAGCCTTATAACTTCTTGAAATTGCTGAACGTAATTACTTCAAATTTAAATATAATATGTAAACCGATGGCCTCCCGCCGAATATGGCGATATCATAGAAGCGAATGCGAAGTAAAATATTTTTTATAGCGTTACATAGGGTTGCGGTATATCATTTTAAAGATAATTAGGAATAGAGTCCAAAAATATATTTTTTTTAATTTTTCCCCTAAAATTGACGATATGGGGGGCTTCCAAAGTGGCGATTTTCTAACGTCCAAAGTTAACCTCAGAACTCTCAATTTTCTGAACTCTCAAGCCTGAAACTTGATCAATTATTTGAATTATATCCTGTACTTGAACAACAAATACTAAAATTAGATAAATATTATAAGGAAACGAAATTATTTAATTTTTAATGTGCTTCAGTATTATTAACAGAACTTCACAATGATGTCAATAGATGGCGCTCTGTACAAGTTTATGGATACCGCGAGGTCTCAGTTCGGGGCGAACCACTAGTACATTTTAATTGAATGCTGTGTTCAATACATTGTGACATTACGGAATCTTTTAATTGATTTGGATCCGGATTAATGATTTTTAGTTCGTCATTTACATTTGCGATAGTTGAATGTACTTACCTGGAATGTACAGGCAGAACCATATGCATAGCTGAACTTTTATAACATTCGTCTAGTAATGATTTTGCTTTTTTTATTTCAGCCCAGCCTGGGAGGAATACTAGAATAGCACCTTCTGATTGTGTTTTGTCGACTGCTTTTATTACATCTACTACCTACAGAAAAATATAATTTACATAAAATATAATTTTCTTTATTGTGTACAGCACATTTATAAGTGCTAAAAATGTGTGTTCATCTGATTCTCCCAAAGATTTGCGAAATTTTGGTCGGAACTTGGACTATCAATGAATATGTTCGAATAAGTCGAATGATTTAATCATTAAAAATAATTTTTAATTAAAAACAAGCTTTTGAATTTAGTGCGATGTCGTTTGATTGAGAGTTGAGACCCATATAATGAGGGAGCATAAAAATAACTAATCCGCCTGGGAGTCCGCCATATTGGATTCAGAACGATGTCACTTAGCTAACCATGAATTGTCATCCAAACTAAACGTGATCAATCGGTCAATTAAGGCCGGTAATTTATACAATACAATTATAAATTACCTACAAATATAATAGAAAAAAATCAGAAATTTATGTTCACGTGTTTATACAACACAATATAAGTAAGTAGCCTATGATATTTACCTCTTGACAATTAATCTGGGGCCTCCCATCTTCTTTCGTGCAATTATCTAAAGTCGAAGGTAGTCGGACATTTAATTTCTTTGGAATTTCCTCTAAATGCGTTATATCAACTGGGAATGTTCTTCCTGGCACTTCCACGACAGGACATTCGTCGAAGTATCTGGGGAATAAGTGGGCTGAATAATTATATTAAAAAAAACTTTCCCAGCTAATAGCCATTTGTCATTGCCCTCTTAATCTAGATAATGTCCGCGACTTCGCGTTGATTTAGGGTTTAAGTCCTGGGGGAAAAGAGTACCTAAGTGAGACATTTTCTGGACTAAACTGTAGTCCATAGGTTGCCAGTATGGCCCCAGGTCCTCAGTTAAACCTATGCAAATAATAGTTATTTATGCAACAGACTATTGACTATTGACTAATACCTAATTATCAACTGTTGCATACAAGACTTTATCTACACTCATAATATGAATCCTCTATAACAGATTCTGAAATAGTTAGCTTACTGCTAACATTAAAACTTCCAGTCCTAGTAACCTAATATCATCAAAACTCAAAACATGAATCGCTCATTTTTTTTTTCATTTTTTTTTTTAATTTTTTTTTTAATTTTTTTTTTAATTTTTTTTTACAGCGCGCGGCGTTCTGGTAGTGAAACGCGCGTGTATGACAATGTTCTTTTTTTGAAATTCGTACAGATGTTCTTTTTTTGTAATTCATACAGATACCACGCATCGAGCAGATGTGGCAGGGGTGTTGTAATGAAATTCAGTACAACATTACATCACCCGTTTGGATGATGTAATGGTTATTAGGACATTGGGTGTTTTAATGTTGGCAATTAGCTAACTGTTTCAGAACCTGTTATAGAGGATTTATAGCATGAGAGTAGATAAAGTTTTAAACTATGACTTTGTGATGCCTCCTGCAGTGAATATACTATACACCATGTAAAATTCGGGCTTACAAAGTACGACAAGCTTGATTCTTTATACTGTTTGGATTATAAAATGACTATGACTATTCTCACCGTGAGAAGCTCTTGCTCATTAGTGAGCCGGCAATGGGTTTAAGTGGTAATGGTGAAGTACATATTTTTTACCTCGTAAAGACAGCAGTATCCAATGTAGCGCTCATAACAACAATCCTGAGACTCGGGTTAATATCCAGGGCCCGCTTCAGTAGCAGCAGAGTGACATCCGTGTTGACGTCTCTTTCATGCGCCTCGTCGATGAAGACATGGGTGCAACCTTCGAGACCTAAAGAAATTACGTATTAGATGTTGTTTTCTTGACCGAATGCTAACCAGTGATTAGCATGCGCACAACGAGATTATCTCTCGACGAGAGAGATAGATGTTGTCGTTGCCGGCAAATTTTTAATTTACCCTAACATGCACAAAATGCGGTATATTACAAGAAAAAAATAGTCGACATGTAAAGGTTCGTTGAGAAAAATACCACAGTTAGCAAATATTACTTTTATCTCTACTTTTGACGTAACGAGACAAGTAACCATGTTAGCTTCGGTAGACAGAGAGAGATAACAGGTAGACATAATTTTACTCGTAGTGCGCATGCTAGCCATACAGGGCAGCCAATTTCAACGCATACTTGCCAATTACGCAGGAGGTAATATAATAGTCTACATATAAAGACTACGCACAAGTTTGTGCACAAACACAGGTGCATTTTCTATTCCCTCACTCTCATAGCCCGATGAGAAGGCAAAAATTTATACAGTAAGGGTAAGATTACACTAATGAGTAACATACGCAATGTAAGTCGCGTATCTTATGGAAATGTTAGTTATATAAGTTACTTTTTTTTATCCCACTACAAGTTAGCCCTTGACTGCGATCTCACCTGATGGTAAGTGATGATACAGTTTAAGATGGTAGCGGACTAACCATTTAAGGGTATGAGTTATATTAAGATCCATACCCCTTGTCAGTTTCTATACGGCATCGTACCGGAACGCTATGTCACTTGGCGGTACGTCTTACCGGTAGGGTGGTAACTAGCCACGGCTGAAGCTTCCCACCAGACCAGACCAGCGAAAATTCAGAAATTATAAATTCCCAAATTGATCCCGCCGGGAATCGAACCCAGGACCTCCCACGTTAAGACAACAGTGCTCAATACTTATAATATGTATGCAACTTAAACACATAGGCCATCATAGCGTAGCAGACAGACAGACATACTTTATTATTTATAATAATAGTTAGGATAATATAATTATGCTATGTAGTTCAGTTGGTTGGTTCAAGCATAGAGCTAACCTGGATTAAGTTGTAGCCTGCGCAACAAAACTCCAGATGTACAATACAAAATGGCGCCGCCGGGCGCACGGGGCAATTTCGCGTGGAGACGCACTTGGTAACCCACAGACTCTCCGACCTGGTGAGAAATCAAATCAATATTTTTATTTAAATTAGGTACACTGTACACTTATTGACGTCCAATTACTTATAAAACATGATGGTGATAATCAGTTACGGTATCTTAAAACTAAAGCTACGTGGGTTCTGGTTTGGTCTGAGAAGAGCCCACAACAAACTCAGCCGGGATTTTTTTACTTATCTCACAAATCATTCTTAACTAAGGAACTATCAGAGCCATTAGAACAATTATTGCCAAGCTTCCTTGTCATTATTTAAATAATCCTTTACATGGTAAAAAGATTTTTCAATGAGTTTACGAATTACATTAACTTTGAACTAGAATATAGAAATAAAATATACTGGATCGGTGCACAAAAATGTTCGGTTTTACCCATGACGGAACGAAGTACCAATGCGTGTTCGGTTTTACCCCTGATGGAATGAAGTATCTATTCGTTGTGCGTTATATGTTGTGTGCGTGGAAGTGTTTTGCTGAAAAACTACGATTTTGATGCAGTTTTTGTTATTGAACAAGACTTAGTTATTTTTAATGGTTAACAGCCATCAGGAGCGGCTCCAATTTATGATCATACCAATACCACAGCCCAAGGAGATACATAATTTCCTATCAGTCGTTCGACGGAGGCGTCTAAGACAGAGCGGGGTGACATATTGATGTGACGGAGAAAAATGGCCGAATTTTCATATGCAGTTTCTTACCTTTAGGTGCTACACTGTCACGATAGCTAGGCCTCACTATATAATTAACTAGCGATCCGCCCCGGCTTCGCACGGGTAGCACTAATAATCCTAATCTATATAATATAAACTATCCTATCTCTCAAGTTAGATCGAACTGCACATGGTGTGCGAATTTTATTATAATCGGTTAAGTGGTTTAGAAGTCCATTGAGGACAAACATTGTGACACGAGATTTATATATATATAGATATATACTTACGTTGTGCCAATACCAATTATCTTTAGCACATGATGATATTATGATACAAGACATTTTTTGTTCGTCTTATCTCTAAATATACAAGCTTCGTTGTGCGACGCGATTTAAAAAAACCAAATGGCGGATCGTTCACAGTGACAGAAATTTTCAGATGAAGAGCTAGATGATGCCCGCGACTTCGTTCGCGTGGATTACTGTTTTTGTTCCCGCGGAAACTCTTTAATTTTTCGGGATAAAAAGTAGCCTATGTGTTATTCCAGGCCATAATATTTATATCTCTGTGCCAAATTGCATCCAGATCCGTTCAGCCGTTCTGGCGTGATTAACAAACATCCACCCATCCATCCATACATCCATCCCATCCATCCATACATCCATCCATCCATACATCCATCCATCCATCCAATGGATTAGAGGCCTATGTCCTTCCCCGGGATGTAACCTATCTCTGTAAAAAAATTCATCAAAATCGGTTGACCAGTTGGGCCGTGAAAGCGTAGCAGACAGACAGACAGACACACTTTCGCCTTTATAATATTAGTATGGATTTTTCACTTACATGTTCGCCTAGCTCATCAGCCACCCTTTGCGCTAGACCGATAGCAGCCACCCTTCGCGGTTCGGACACTATGGCCGCGGTGCGGACGCCGCAGTGCCTGAGGATGGCTGCAGGGACGCGCGTGGATTTGCCGCACCCCGCTGCGCCCACGCAGACGGCTACTCGGGACTTTTCGAGCGTAGAGGTTATTTGCTCACTGGAATATATAAAAGAATACCCATTTTCATCACACTTTTATTAGCTTCACCTGTAACTAGTTTTTTTAAATATATAGGCTAGCGCTTGGCTGCTTGCTTGCATTCTTCGAATTAGAAACGAGGAAGCAAGTCGCTTCGTACGAGTCCGCGAAATTTCGACTGCGCAAGGGTGCAGACCTTATCGATGCCTTGTGGTTCGCAAGGTGACGGAGGATCCAGATAGAATAGTTCTTGAGCACACTCTCGAAATATATCCTGTAGAATAGCTAACTAAATATTTAACCAACTTCTGTCGTATCGATTTGAAACTTTACAAATAAATGTTATACCGATGACTATAAAAATATTGGTTCCATCGAGCTGATCTGATGATGGAACCAGGAAGCGGATAGTGGAAATCTCCAAAAGCTACTAAAGTAAACTCCTCGAGGGCTTATTCGGTTTGTTACCTTATGGTTGAATTGGTTGAATTAGGTACGCGTTTTTTTTTTAAATTACATTTAAACTTATTGTAAAGGAGCATTAGCAGCACATCTGTACAAAGCATGGGGCAAAAATGTGGTCGTACAACACTGTGCCACAGGTTTTTGGAGAAAGCCTGTGGCACAGAGTGTCTCTGGAACATGGAAGAGTATGAAAAAAAAATTGGTGAAGTCCCTCGAGTAATACCTCGTTGAATAGGTACTTTTTAGTCTATGTTTAGTTATAAATTTGTAGTTATGTGTAGTCTATTTTTTATTAGGTAGGTTATGTTTCATAAGCAATTTTTTTGTACATAGATAAATAGAATATCTAATAGCTATTATTATTTATTCATCAATAATAGCCATGTTCTAAGAGGAAAAAGCTTAAAAAATAATACAATAGGAATCAATGAGCATTATGCTGAACACTTATTACGTCAGCTCAGTTATTGAAAAACGATTATTTATTGACTCTTGGAATTACCTGACCAAACAATAGGGTTGTACGAAATTAATTCTGGCATAAAAACAATGTGTTCATTAGAATGGTGCCAGATCGTTTAGTTCACATTGTCCATGCCTAAAGTTACGGTTTTTGTGGGCGCAGGCCCCAAAACATTCGATTGATCTGGGTTAAGGAACAATGACCCAAGTCGCTATCTAGTGGACCTATAATAATTTGGACGTGAGAATTCCGTTTTCAGCGTTGCTTCGTGTACCTCGAAGAGCTTATTAAGCCGCCGCTCCGGGCTACTGTTACCTATAACTGGATTCTGATAAAAAATGTTAAACAAAGAGTAAAACCTTTTATGGCAAAGGATCAGGGAACCAAACGCATTATTATCTAAAATTAGCCCCACCATGTTGTTTGGCCCATGAAATAGGTAACGAGTAACGACTCTTAGCGATAAGCGCTACGATGCACAGACAATGCATTTAAAGAATGCAGATAAGATACGGATTTAGAACAGGGCTTTAGTAACATTAAATGGTTTTAATATTAAATGTATTACATATTTCTAGTCATGGTAGATTGGACTGTTTATTGACAACCCTAGGAAATATATAAATTCAAAGTTGAATCACACACGATCGCTGGCGACTGATTTTCCCGAAGATCAAACAATAGTGTTCCGAGGAATATATATTAATATCTAATTTTATGACGCAGATACATCATGCGAGTTTTGGATCACGTTTGAGGCAAATACGTGAGTAACTTATGTCTCTCAGCGAAAATTCCAAAATTTGTACTGGTACAATACTAAATTAAGAATCACTACAAAGATTGGATTTTTTTTAAGTTAATTTTTTTTTTAAATCCCTTGAGGCATGAGAGTATAATTTATTTCTATTTGAAAGTAAATTCAATCGACATTCAGAACATCATCGTGACGTAAACACAAATCGTCACTTGATGCGTTCTACGTCAAATTTAGTTCACTTTCGATTTCGCTCAAGTGAAACCGAGAAAGACGACGCGACGCGACGGTATGATTTCTCAACGAAAGTGAAAACTGAAGCGTTGACGTCATATGCCGTCATCACGACGTTTCACTACCGACGTCATATTATCGAAAGTAAAACGCTGACGATGTTTAGCACTCTCACTTTCAACAATAGAAAATATTATTATGTCGATTTCATTTCTTATAAAAATATACGCGTATGTCTTTCTTTGGCAAAAGATGTGAAATTCTTATTTTCATTTTTTATTACATACTATTTTTTCATTTCTCTGTTCCACATTTCTGCACCCTATTTTCATTAGTCCATACTTACTTAAGTACTTATGTATCTAATTTTGATTTCTGTGTAAGAAAGTAAGGAAAGAATATTTTAAAATTTATCCTTTGTACGGATGCATACCTTCAAGTAAGGTTAGTTACAATAATTGCAACCCTTTAGTGCGACTGCGACTATGACGTCTGTCCGGTTACATTTAGCATATCTTAGTAACTACTAGCTACAGGCATGAAATTTGGAATAGTTTTAAATAAGTTTTTTTTAAATCAGTGGTACTGATATACCTACTAATATTTTTTTACCTTCTTTAATTGTAAGTTTGTAGCACCGTCTTCATTATTTAGAGGTCAAATAATTTATTAAACCAAATCCTTCCAAGGTACGCAACCCTCGGTGTGCGAGTCCGACTCGCACTTGGCCAGTTTTTTAATCCTGACTTTGTTTTTAAAAGATAGTAGGCATATAATGGGTTTTCAAATCACGTTGACATGAATTTGCGGTAAACCCACTTTGGGTTTATTATTTGAGCAATTTGTACATGAGTCAGAGGTAAAACACTAACTTTTTGGTTAGTGGTAGGTATAGAAAGTTTCACTGGACTGCATAAATATACTGAGAGCATATATATATACATAGAGCATATTTCTTCAACTCAAGAGACGTATAACCTACGTATTTTGATGTAATGACAGACAGATGTATAATTCAATCCAAATTTCAAATTCTTTCATAGGTTAACGTGTCTCGGCACTAGTCACAAGTTATTGACCGAGCGAAGCGAAGGTCTCTGTCTACTTGGGTGAATTGGCACTTGTCCGTCCGTCCGTCCGTCCGTCCGTCCGTCTGTCAGAGCCTTATAACTTCTGAATTACTGAACTTAATTACTTCAAATTTAAATATAATATGTAAACCGATGGCCTCCCGCCGAATATGGCTTAAAAAGTTATAAAAATCTTTATTTCAGGGGGGTTCTCATAGAAGCGAATGCGAAGTAAAATATTTTTTATAGCGTTACATAAGGTTGCGGTATATCATTTTAAAGATAATTAGGAATAGAGTCCAAAGATATCTTTTTTTTAATTTTTCCCCTAAAATTGACGAAATGGGGGGCTTTCAAAGTGGAGATTTTCTAACGTCCAAAGTTGATCTCAGAACTCTCAATTTTCTGAAAGGCTGAGCCTGAAACTTGATCAATTATTTGAATTATATCCTGTACTTGAACAACAAATACTAAAATTAAATAAATATTAAAAGGAAACGAAATTATTTAATTTTTAATGAGCTTCAGTATTTTTAACAGAACTTCACAATGGTGTCAATAGATGGCGCTCTGTAAAAGTTTAAGGATACCGCGAGGTCTCAGTTCGGGGCGAACCACTAGTTTACTCCAGAGTTCTAACATAATTATCCATAGCACACATTTCACGAATTAAGATCAACAATGCATAACAAAATCAGAAGCTGGAAACGCAGATTACACAAGGCAAAACTATAGACTTTCACGCAGTTTCTAAATAAGTAGGTTAGTATGCCCCCAAACGGTGGATTGAGGTCGCGAAGTCGCTCTCTCGCGCCGAAATAGCTTTCCAATGGCGGTAGCGGTACGATATCACTGTTTCCATTTTGTGACAGTTTCGGTTTCATAGTTATTGAAAGTGGCTTTATAAACTTTTAGTTTTAGTGAGATTAAGAATTCTGAAGTGTGACAAATATTTTTGGTGTAGAAAATGATCTTTTCTACTTGCTATGATGTCTACTTTTAAGTCGAATAAGTC
This sequence comes from Erebia ligea, assembly GCA_917051295.2. Lineage (NCBI taxonomy): Eukaryota > Metazoa > Arthropoda > Insecta > Lepidoptera > Nymphalidae > Erebia > Erebia ligea. Next base: position 13,406,658 of record OU785221.1, on the reverse strand, counting down.
CTACAAGATTTTCAGTCCATGCTTTCGGAGTTGTTTTGTTCGTGATACGTCATCACGAACAAAACAACTGTGTTAAATCACTCCTATACCAGGATAGCGGGTCGGTCCTGCGCACAGGAGGTAGATTCTGAAAGCAGGAGCTCTTAAGACTGCTGTCATCACAAGGTGTCCTTTTGTACCTAACTACCTACCTTATTGAATTGCTTGAGGGTTAAAAGGGTAACATTGAACCCTCTACCTACCTACTTGCGATCCATCCATACTAATATTAAAAATGCGAAAGTGTGTCTGTCTGTCTGCTGCGCTTTCACGGCTCACCTGTTTAACCGATTTTGATGAAATTTGGTACAGGGATAGGTTGTATCCCGGGGAAGGACATACTTTTTATCCCAGGAAATTCAAGAGTTCCCGCGGGAATCATAAAATCTTAATCCACGCGAACGAAGTCGCGGGCATCATCTAGTCTGGAATAATTTAACTTGATAAATAGGTATGTATAGGGATTCCAAGCATTAACTAAGTCATGTAAAAAATTCCAACGGGTATTACGCAGATAACAGTTTACATAGTCACATACTAATACCAAATAGAGGTACAATACATGACACAGTTTCGTTTGAAGGTTAAAACGGCGCCCTCATTGCAAGACCTGTGACCTTGAACTTGTTCGTAAACGGGTCGCAACCTACAATCGTGACCTTGGCAGTAGGCGTCCCCGATACGATTGACCTCGCCTCCTTTATAAACGGGAACAGGGTATCTAGGTTACCCATTGTGGGTCACAGTGACCGGGGACGGGTAATTTTGTGTTACGAGTACACTCCTATCGAGTACGTTATTTCAGGGCCACTGATAACTACAGCCATACTTTTTTTGTGGTCACTGGGTTTGGTAATCTAGATTATAGGTACTCCACATACCAGTATATGATAAGTATGTGTATAGGGCATTTGTTATAAATTAATATTAAATCCCAAAACACTATATCGTCTAAGTTCAAAAATGCATATTTTTATTTTTAAAACTTTTTATTTTTTCCTAAAACCTATGCCTATTTCATCGATTCAAGAATGCTTCAAACTATCGCTTACAATTTGCTTACATTAATAGAAGAACGAAAAACCTAAGATCAATAAATAGAATAGATGGTGGATTGTCTACCTATGTAATTTGCCACTAATTTGGATCTTCCTAGTGGTAGATAGCAACCTCAAATTTCAAGGCAACAATTACTATTAGAGATGAAACGGATACCCGGTAACTATCCGGTATCCGGCCTATCCGGCGTAAATTTATTACGCCGGATAAATTAACTTATCTGACCCAGTGGGCAAAATGGGAACAAATTTTTATGTCTAAGTTTTTTTTTAATTTAATTTTTCATATCTACTAGCGACGCTGTCACCAGGTCACATAAGTTTGTGGAACTTTAAAACGTTTCATTGACGAGTTCATAATCCAATAAACTCAAAAAGTTCAAAAATGCATATCTTTATTTTTAAAACTTTTTATTTTTTCCTAAAACCTATGCCTATTTCATCGATTCAAGAATGCTTCAAACTATCGCTTACAATTTGCTTACATTAATAGAAGAACGAAAAACCTAAGATCAATAAATAGAATAGATGGTGGATTGTCTACCTATGTAATTTGCCACTAATTTGGATCTTCCTAGTGGTAGATAGCAACCTCAAATTTCAAGGCAACAATTACTATTAGAGATGAAACGGATACCCGGTAACTATCCGGTATCCGGCCTATCCGGCGTAAATTTATTACGCCGGATAAATTAACTTATCTGACCCAGTGGGCAAAATGGGAACAAATTTTTATGTCTAAGTTTTTTTTTAATTTAATTTTTCATATCTACTAGCGACGCTGTCACCAGGTCACATAAGTTTGTGGAACTTTAAAACGTTTCATTGACGAGTTCATAATCCAATAAACTCAAAAAGTTCAAAAATGCATATCTTTATTTTTAAAACTTTTTATTTTTTCCTAAAACCTATGCCTATTTCATCGATTCAAGAATGCTTCAAACTATCGCTTACAATTTGCTTACATTAATAGAAGAACGAAAAATCTAAGATCAATAAATAGAATAGATGGTGGATTGTCTACCTATGTAATTTGCCACTAATTTGGATCTTCCTAGTGGTAGATAGCAACCTCAAATTTCAAGGCAACAATTACTATTAGAGATGAAACGGATACCCGGTAACTATCCGGTATCCGGCCTATCCGGCGTAAATTTATTACGCCGGATAAATTAACTTATCTGACCCAGTGGGCAAAATGGGAACAAATTTTTATGTCTAAGTTTTTTTTTAATTTAATTTTTCATATCTACTAGCGACGCTGTCACCAGGTCACATAAGTTTGTGGAACTTTAAAACGTTTCATTGATGAGTTCATAATCCAATAAACTCAAACAGCGATTTTTCGTCTCACTCACACTCTGTGATGCCAATAGGCAAAAATTGAATAAGATTAAGACGTACTCAGTTTTATTTTAGTCCGGGATCCATTTATGTATTCCTGCATCCATGATGAAAACTTATCATACTGTCAAAGATGTAAACCTCAAGCGCCATCTTGTTTGGTGCTTTCCGATGTGATTTATGCCTGCTTCTATCAAGCGAAAGGAAAGAGGGGTTTTGCTGATAAATACAGCAAAAAATCGCTTAATCGCTGACTCATATCACATGCTCCCGTAGATATTTATATTTTTAAGGAAGTACTTACGCATATTGGTCTATAGGCAAAGGAGTCAGGTTTTCGTTGTACTGGCTGAAAGTCTGTTTAAGCGTTCGTTCCCGCCGCGTTAACGTTGAAGCCGATGCTGGTATTATACGCTTGCCAAAGACCGGATGCATTTGCGATTTCAGATCTGTGACCAGAAAAGATAAATCAATACCAAGTAATAGTCTAAATAAGTATATAAAAGGAAAAGGTGACTGGCTTACTGACTGACTGATCTTTCAACGCACAGCGCAAACCACTGGACGAAACGAGCTGAAATTTGGCATACAGATAGCTACTACGACGTAGCTATCCGCTAAGAAAGGATTTTTGAAAATTCAATCCCTATTAGGGGGTAAAATAGGGGTTTGAAATTTGTGTAGTCTACGCGGACGAAGTCGCGAGCATAAGCTAGTTCTTACCTTTTCACAACCAATCAGTTTAACCGATTATGATGAAAGGTACAGAGACAGCATGCATACCGGAATCGGTTATAGGCAAACTTTTTAATTATCCCAAAAACCAGAGTTCCTCTACAGGCTTTTTAAACACCTTAAACCCACGCGGTCAAATTTGCTTGCCTCATGTCTTAGATAAAGTAAGTATACCTAAGAACAATGACCATTTTGGACTAGAGAAAACATAAATGAGTCTATCACCAAAATGTAATGTAATAATTGCTTTGTAAGCAATTTGATCCGCTTACTTTTAAAACATACATAAATGAACCCTGAAAAGTGAAAACATGACTCCTTTTTTTCGTGTAAAAAGAAAGACGCCACCTCGTCTGGTGCCCATATATTGCCTTAACATATACTAGCAACAAGTCACAGTTAGTTCGCCAGGCAAACTGGTTTTGTGTTTAAGTAGTAGTAGTATAAGTATTTACCTGAAGCTTCTTCGAATTTGCTCGATTCATCTTCTAAAATATCCTCGGAATAATCTGTAAGAGAGAACTAAAAAATAAGTAACAGTTTTTGGTATAACTAGCATGTTAAAACTAGCTTACTCGCATTATTACCAAAAACTTTGATGGCCATTATTTCGCAAACGGTAGTCATTTCCAAAACCTCATATTAAAATAACTATTAAATGAAGTATCACTCGAAGGGTTTCTTTTGGCTCTCGTTTTCATTATTTTGTTTATTATGTTTTTTTTTTTACCCGACTGCGGAACGCACAGGGTTATGTGTTCATCAGTCTATATATGTATATTTCCTTTGTGTCGCACTACAGACAAAACGGCTGAACCGATTTTGATGATACTTGCACCACTAGATTTGTCTTAATTTTCCGAGTGTCATAACGGAAGCCGAATTTGAGAAAAAACAAAATGGCGCCCACTAGAAGCCATATTGTAACAAATTTAAAAATGAAAGTCAATAAACTATGGCAAGTGGGGTATCGATGAATAGGTCTTGTAAAATCAGAGTTAGGTTCCCTAGACCATTTTTTCATTTTAACGATCATTTAGGATTTACGAGGTTTCAAAGGTTCATTTTTAGTGTATTCCTTTGTGTCGCACTACAGACAAAACGGCTGAACCGATTTTGATGATACTTGCACCACTAGATTTGTCTTAATTTTCCGAGTGTCATAACGGAAGCCGAATTTGAGAAAAAACAAAATGGCGCCCACTAGAAGCCATATTGTAACAAATTTAAAAATGAAAGTCAATAAACTATGGCAAGTGGGGTATCGATGAATAGGTCTTGTAAAATCAGAGTTAGGTTTCCGAGACCATTTTTTCATTTTAACGATCATTTAGGATTTACGAGGTTTCAAAGGTTCATTTTTAGTGTATTCCTTTGTGTCGCACTACAGACAAAACGGCTGAACCGATTTTGATGATACTTGCACCACTAGATTTGTCTTAATTTTCCGAGTGTCATAACGGAAGCCGAATTTGAGAAAAAACAAAATGGCGCCCACTAGAAGCCATATTGTAACAAATTTAAAAATGAAAGTCAATAAACTATGGCAAGTGGGGTATCGATGAATAGGTCTTGTAAAATCAGAGTTAGGTTCCCTAGACCATTTTTTCATTTTAACGATCATTTAGGATTTACGAGGTTTCAAAGGTTCATTTTTAGTGTATTCCTTTGTGTCGCACTACAGACAAAACGGCTGAACCGATTTTGATGATACTTGCACCACTAGATTTGTCTTAATTTTCCGAGTGTCATAACGGAAGCCGAATTTGAGAAAAAACAAAATGGCGCCCACTAGAAGCCATATTGTAACAAATTTAAAAATGAAAGTCAATAAACTATGGCAAGTGGGGTATCGATGAATAGGTCTTGTAAAATCAGAGTTAGGTTTCCGAGACCATTTTTTTCATTTTAACGATCATTTAGGATTTACGAGGTTTCAAAGGTTCATTTTTAGTGTATTCCTTTGTGTCGCACTACAGACAAAACGGCTGAACCGATTTTGATGATACTTGCACCACTAGATTTGTCTTAATTTTCCGAGTGTCATAACGGAAGCCGAATTTGAGAAAAAACAAAATGGCGCCCACTAGAAGCCATATTGTAACAAATTTAAAAATGAAAGTCAATAAACTATGGCAAGTGGGGTATCGATGAATAGGTCTTGTAAAATCAGAGTTAGGTTTCCGAGACCATTTTTTCATTTTAACGATCATTTAGGATTTACGAGGTTTCAAAGGTTCATTTTTAGTGTATTCCTTTGTGTCGCACTACAGACAAAACGGCTGAACCGATTTTGATGATACTTGCACCACTAGATTTGTCTTAATTTTCCGAGTGTCATAACGGAAGCCGAATTTGAGAAAAAACAAAATGGCGCCCACTAGAAGCCATATTGTAACAAATTTAAAAATGAAAGTCAATAAACTATGGCAAGTGGGGTATCGATGAATAGGACTTGTAAAATCAGAGTTAGGTTTCTATGAACATTTTTTCATTTTAATGATCATTCAGGATTTACGAGGTTTCAAAGGTTGTAATCCTTTGTGTCGCACTACAGAAAAAACGGCTGAACCGATTTTGATAGTACTTGCACCACTAGATTTGTTTTAATCTTCCGAGTGTCACTATGGAGGCCGAATTTGAGAAAAACAAAATGGCGTCCACTAGAAGCCAATTAATAAATGAAAGTCGATAGGCTATAGGCAAGTGGGGTATCGTTAGATAGGTCTTTTAAAATCACACCTAGGTTCCTTAAACCATTTTTCCGTTTAAATGATAATTTAGGATTTACGAGGTTTCAAAGGAAATGTTTAAAGTTCCTTACATAAATCATCTATCTATCAAACTAGGTATGATACCTATAAATACGTACAAATTGTGTTTTTGAAAATACTTTTTTTGCATTGTTCACGGGCATTTTCGTAAGTGGCCGACGTTCATTGGCTTACGAAAGCGATTGGACGCGGTAAATGCCGAGGTCGCGTGACGTCGCGTCGCTGCGATAGGACTCTCGAAAATTAATTCACTCTCTCTGTCGAAAAAATAGCAGATTCACGAACTTTACCAAACCAAATTTATATTAGCATTATAACATATTATGCAAATTTGATGATGGTTATGGTGATCACCATGGTAGTCATTACGAATAAATGAATCCGCTGCTTATTCACATGCTCTAAAATGCTACCACAAAATCTATAATAGTACCTTTGGTACAACTTCGGGCAGAAAAAACGTCGCCTGTTTACAATAAATACTGAACTAAAAAGTTTGAAATAAAAAAGTAATTTAATAAAACAAAAAACCCGACTGCTTGGATACCAAAAAGTATAAAACAAGACATGTATTGAAGTATTTCATTATTATCAATTTACATCGTATAATAATATTAATAAAATTTATCACGGCGCAGTCGCACGTCCAATAGCTAACATTTACCTTAACGTGCGACTGCGCCTTGATAGATTTTATTAATATTATTATACGATGTAAATTGATAATAATGAAATACTTCAATACATGTCTTGTTTTATACTTTTTGGTATCCAAGCAGTCGGGTTTTTTTGCAAAATATTTCTGGTTTCCACGGCGTAAGTATATATTCATACAGTGGGTTGATGCCCACACAAATTGTAGGATCTAGAGGTATAGTCCGTAACACATGAGATATAGATGTAAGAGACTGCATAAAACTTTACTGTATTTCAAGCGATTATAAAAATCATACTAAAATTATAAATGCCAAAGGGTGTTTGTTTGTTGGTTTGTTGGTTTATTGGTTTGTCCTTCAATCACGCCGCAACGGAGCAACGGATCGACGTGATTTTTGGCATGGGTATAGTTGAGGACCTGGAGAGTGACATAGGCTACTTTTTATCCCGAAAAATTAAGGAGTTCCCGCGGGAATCAAAAAAACTTAAACCACGCGGACAAAGTCGCGGGCATCAGCTAGTTATCTATAAGTTGTATAAAAATGACCTATAGGAGCTAACTATAGATGGCTGGGTTCCTTGTTTTACTAGAGAACAGAAAGAAACATTTTTTATTTAATTATACCTTGTTCATCAATTGTTGAATCTTTAGTTAGAACTGATGCTATACTTGTATTCATTAACTTTTGATTTGCTTCTTTAAATGTTGTCTCATACAGAGTTTCTGAAACAAATTAAAATTTTACTAACAAATTCATTAAGATTTAGGAGTTTTAAGTAAAAATGGTACTTATTAAGTATTTTTGATAAACAGTTTACAATTACGTTTAGTTTTTTACGTTTATTTTGTAGTTAATATGTAGTCTAAGTGCTGATTGAACGAACTCTGTAACATGTAATAAATTTAAAATGTTCACAGAATTATTAAACATCATCTGTCAAAACATCTAATTTATTCCTAGGTTAGACGTTATTTGGAGTTTGTGCAATCTTGGTGCAATCAGCACTAAGGTCTACTTGTAGTTTGTATTAACCCTTTAAAAATGTTCAATTTTCTATTGTGCTTTTCATGTTAACCCTGGATAAAAACGTGAGAAAGTGGTAAAAATTGAACTATAAGCAGTTCCATAAGGAGTTCAGTACAATGGGGCCTAAGTTATGCTGTTTTTGTTAATGCAATCAGATTGGTTTTTATTACGCTTATAGGGTTTAGTAAATCCATACTAATATTATAAATGCGAAAGTGTGTCTGTCTATCTGCTACGCTTTAACGGGCCATCTTTTCAACCGATTTTGATGAAATTTGGTATAGAGATTGGTTACATTCCGGGGAACGACATTATTCCATTATTCCCACGGGAATTAAAAAAATCCGCACGGGCGAAGTCGTGGTCATCATCTAGTATTTTGTATTTAAACATTAATTAATGTTGATAATATGGAGACAACTTCAGGTCTAACGACGATAGCGTACGCAACACGTTGGCATCTCAATGTTTCACAGTAGACACTTATCGTGGAACCTAGCCATGAGTGACAGCCCTGATGGCCTATGATTAGTCCCGAATTAATCTCTAAACTAACGGGACAAAGTGCTGTCCTTTTCTAAAACAAACGTTATGAAAGGGATAGCTACAATACTCCTGTCATTTTAGCTTAGTTGGAAGATTGTGTACTCACTTATTTCTGATTCATACTCATCCCATATTCTATTAATTCTTTGCATAGAGTTTTCACTGAGACTGATGTGCACAGGTTTATTCAGGGTACTACGAAGCTCCTGTAATACATTTTTGTCGTGTATTGGTGTGCCTTTGTCGTCAATTCGACCATTTTTATAGAGCCATTGCAATGCTTGAGACGCTGCTTTTTCAGCTGCCTGTCTTTTTGACACTGCTGTACTGAAAATTCAATGTAAATACGGCTTTATTAATAGAAAATTAATTACAGATTTTATTTGTCATATTAGCCACTTATTGTTGTTATGAATATGAAATTTTAAGATTAAAAAAAACCGAATAAAATTAAACTGTTAGTTACCTTTTAAATAGTATTGTATAGTCCCACAAACTTATCTGATCCGGTGACAGTTATATTAAAAATAAAATAAAAACAAAAACTAAACAGGCTTAAAAATTCGTTTCAACTATGGTTACCGGGCCAGATAAGTTGGTGGGACTATAATGCCTTATTATATTTACATGGCTAGCTATGGATTGTTGATTTCTTAAGTTTGAGTTCCTCTTTGGTTCAAAATGTTATTGGATTCTTAAATTATCAAGAAATTCTCAGTAGCAGGTTCTCAGAGTTAAGGTTGAACTTAATCTGCCTCTAGACATTTTGGATTGCCGTCTCATTGGAATTTTAAATTGAAGGAATAGACCTATGTCGAGATTGCTGTCTGCCTGTCTGCTGATTGTCTGTCATGGTAAGCATTTCTTACTATTTAATTCAGTGGTGTGCACACAGTTTGAAACTAGGGTAGGCATTAGTTAGTCAGAACACCTATTTACTAGCTATTTTGATGAAAAATGGGCATTGACGTATTTTCATTTGAAGCGGTGCGTTTATACCTCTATGAACTGCACGCCACTGATTTAATTACATAATAACACATGCTACAGCAGTGATGGAAAACGTCATCAGGAAACCTGCATGTCTGAGCGAGAGCACTTCTCATTTTGAGAGGAGACGAATTGTGCTCAGTGAGAGGCCAGTGGTGGGATGAAATGATGACGATGAACTGTCCATTCTGAGCACATTGTTCTGCTTGAGTTAAAACTTTGTACAGTTGTTGTTGGCACTTGCGGGAAGGTTAAGTTTTTAACGTCAACGTAAATAATGATGCGTGACGTCTTAACGCATACCTGGCATTAGCAAGTCTGAAATAATTTAACAATACCTTTCAAACTTGGCTTTTTCAGGCCAAATAAACGTGTAAGTGCAGGTCCAGTCATTTTGTATGGGTTTCTTCTTACCACCCTTCGGAGCTACCACAGTTTGTTTATAATGTATCTCAAACACTTTCTGACCACTCTTTGATGCTAGCTCAGTTAAAGTTACCCGTGGTTGGGTGAAAATTTCATTTATTCTCATTAAATCTGGAATTGAAAATGTTATATATGTAAATAAATTATTATTGATTGTTACTTATAGTTAAATAATATAATAGCTATTCAGAGATGAATAAATAAGGGGAGTAAATAAAGTAATTTGAGAACAATCTAGGTACTTAGTTAACAAAAAAAAAATTACAGTAAAATCACTTAGCTTTTCGATTTGCAATAAATTAAAAAGTTGTAAAATGTGATTTACACTTAAGTAATCTTAAAATGATTTGCAAATAAAGAAATATTCTCTATGCTTGATATAATATTTATGTATTTGCAAAATAATTACTACAAGTTAATTACTTTGCCCGCATATCACTTTATTTACTCCAGTTTCAAGACATTATGAACCAATATCAGTTCATAATGATTAGGCTATTTTTTAAATATTTTTTCATGCATGCATGCATGAAATTTCTTGTTTGAGCTCATTGATATGTCAAATCAGTCTTTTTGTGTAGAAATCATCTAATCTAAAACTAAATGTGCCTCACTACACCAACACTCAAATTTAGTTACTACTAATTATTTTCTACTAATTATTTAGCACTAGTTAGCCAATAGATCCCGCTGTAGTATTCATGTCTAAAATAATTTCCTCCTGACAGAACTTAAGACACGACGGCCGATCTTCAAAGAGATTAGCCATCTGTTCAGGAAATATTACTACACAAACATAGGTCAATTTTTTATGCCCTTACTCTCATGGCCTGATATAATCCGACGATAGGGGAGCAATCCAGGCCAGGACCCTAGAGATTCTCCAAAGAATAAGGTTAAACACCACCACCTTTATTGCTCTGGGCTAGTAATGAGAATTTCTTGCTAAAAAATAGCACAAAACAGCTCGAACATAGCCCAACCTGGGAGCCAGATCTGGGGCCGTGCCATCTGCAGTTGAACATTCCAACCACTACACCAACAAGGCAGTTACTTGTCTAAATTGCCAATGAGTGAATCACTAATGACAGCATCAATTGTGTATGAGGGGTGTGTGATGTTGATGATTTAAGTTACCTTTTTCTTTAGCATTTTCCTCCTGAAATATTTCATCTATTAAACCTTTAGAGACCCACTTTCTGTGTTGAAAAAATACTGAGTATGTTGGAGTTTGAAATAAGTTTGCCCGTGTTCCACAGCTGTATTTTATAAACGGATTTGATAACTCTCTTCGTAATTTACATTTTATATCTGAAACAGCATAATAAAAGCATAATATTAGAAGTAGCACACACACATGTACTTTTATGTGTGAATGTTTGTCTATGGGTGGCCCCAATGAGGTAGAGATCTATTCCAAGTACTTAAGTAACTATGTATTGAGCCACACACATCCCCTACCCCTCCCCCCCTGTTATTCTTATAATATAATAACTAATACCTAACTATGCTCTAAATGTATGTAACTATGCTGTGTATGTAACTATGCTGTGTATGCTGTGTACGTGTGTTAATAACTAATTACTATGCTGTTATAGCTGTAACATTTAATTTGGTTATTTACAAATTTAAATAGGTTATTCACAAGCCAAAGAGCATAATTTCGGTTGGCATTAAGCGTGCCTAAGGATGGGGTTTACCACATTCTTGAATTACTTATATGACTTACCACTGAAATACCTCGTATTCGAGTTAATTTTATAGGGACTTTCATTTAAGAGGAAAAGTATTTTGCGGAGGTTTAATCTTCCCAATAAGTACTTTCCGAGCATTGTTTAATTATTATGGAAACTTTACATAACCTCAAAATATAAACACAGTGCAGGTAACGCCTTTTTATTATCTATCGGAATCAAGGCTATTTAATTCTATTAATCATAATTTTATCGTATAAATTACAGTAAAAACATTACTTTTCTTTAAGGTTTTGTTTGTTACGAGTCACAGAAATGTTTAATGTTTTTGTAGTCTGTACTCTGTAGATGACATTCGAGACAAGTACAAAATATGACATTGGCAACTGACAAGTGATAGTGAGAGGTGTCAAAGTGTCAAACTACCGCCAGCGAGACATCGGCCGTGCGTTCCGTTATAGACTGAGAGCACTTCAGTGCTCTTACAAGGCTCTTACTGTGGAGAAATTCGTTCCGTTGTGACTGACAGTAAACTGCCGCAGTATCATATGGAAATATATGACGTCATTAATCGACGCCATTTTTGTACTGTGAGCACTGGCGTTTTCGAGGTAAGGTGCTCTCAGTGTTTGTCTCAGTGCTGAGTGCGTTCCGTTTTAAGCAGTACCCAGTATACTTAACTATAAAGGAACGGCTTCGCAGTGTACTGAATAATTGACGTCACACCTTACAGTGCTCGCAGTGTATTTCGGAACACATATCGTAGACTGAGGGTGTGTTCCGAAATACACTGCGAGCACTGTAAGTCCCCAGTAAAGAGCACTGACAGACGACAGTGCTCGCAGTGCTTATATCGGAACACCCACACTGAGTAAGCTAATAGTAACAGTGTTTCCACAATGAGGGGAAATTCCCCATTTGAGGGGAGATTAGGGTCCATAGGGGAAGAAAAAGGGGAAGACATTAAAAGGGGAAATTGCGGGAAATCATGGGTAATGTGCAGTTACATCAAAGTAATGATGTGCAAAGTCGACAAATTTTGTCGATGATTTTGTTGACGCATTTAGTGTAAATAATATTATCATAGTATACCAGAGGCGTGGGCAGGCTATAGAAGAAAATCGATAAAGACCTTTTTTTTTTAGTTACTACACTAGGGTCAAAAGTAAAAACTACAGCAGAAAAATTTTTGAGGGGAAAAGAGCCCTGAGAAGGGGGAATTTGAATTGAGGCGCGGGGAAAGGAAATCATTAAAGTGGAAACACTGAATAGTAATGAGATACCTAGATAAGATTTATGTAAACTACTAACTCCCATTTCACACCCTTTGGGCTGAATTTTCGAAAAATTGCTTATATCTACAGGTTATTATTAGTTAAAATGAATAATCTAAATGCCGATTTTAAAGTCCTTGACTACAAACTAAAACTAAAAACTTACTTAAGTGCCGATTTTCATGTCTCTAGCTTCAAAAACATAGGATTTTCATACAAACTTCCAACCCCCATTTCACCCCTTTTGGGGTGGATTTTCAGAAAATTGCTTATACAGGTTAGTATTATTTAAAACTAATAACCTTAATGCCGATTTTCAAGTCCCTAACTTCAAAAACTTAGAACCTTCATGTAAAGTTCCGACCCTCATTTCACCCTCTTTATTGTGGATTTTCGTAAGCTTTTTGTACACAGGCTTAGATATTGCATTATTTGATGGTTTTCTTTACTCCACACAATGAGAAAGGTCCAATAAAACCTTGTAAATAAGGCCAACATTTTATGACAGCGAAATTTCAAATTGAGTCTGGCGGATGTTTGGCCCATCAGATTAGTCTGGCTGCTTGCAAATAGTATTGAAACAGTTCCCTGAGTATCGTGTATAAAAATGAAGACTCAGAAAATAATTAGTAAAGTTAAGTTTTTTTTGCGACCTTTAAAGTGTCTGGCAGAAATAATGGCCCACGGCATGAGTCTGGGAGTATTGATTTTTAATTATATTCTGTACAACATACCTACATAAAAATCAGCACTCAGAAAATAAGTAAAGTTAGCAAGTTAGCAACGTTTTAACGTACCTACCTAAGTACCTTTAGCACCTTAAAACTATAAATTGGCCGTCGCCCCAAATTTGCGAGTAGGTATGCGTACGTTAAATCTACGTACCAAAATCTACGTACGTATTAATCTACTACATATTATATAATATTACACACATTTTGTTTCTCAGAAAATAAGTAAGGTCTGGCGGCTCTGGGATCTTGGACCATTATAAACGTAGCAACAAATGAAGGGATCATTGTCAATAACATTACTGACGTCATAGTACTAGCGTCTTATTTATATACCAACTAAGTAGATGATGCCCGCGACTTCGTCCGCGTGGATTAAGTTTTTTGTATTCCCGCGGGAACTCCTAAATTTTTCGGGATAAAAAGTAGCCTAGGATAGTAGTAGATAGTAGGATAGTAGTCCTTCCCCAGGATATAAACTAGCTATCCCTCTACCAAATTTCATCAAAATCGGTTCAACAGATGGGTCGTGAAAGCGTAGCATGTAGACAGACAGACACACTTTCGCATTTATAATATTAGTATGGATTATAATATTAGTATGGATATACGGTCGTTATAAATAAACTGGCAGTTCCTTATCATCACAAAAATAATAGAGACTGTCCTTAGTATATAGTTAGTGAGGAGTCAAACCAGTTTCCATAACCTTCACAAAACGATAAATGATAGGTATAAGCGGATCTAGTACAGAACATGTCTATCGCCCAATGTAGTCGTAAAATCTTATAAGTAGGTACTAGGTACCTATGCAACAAAAAGATACCTACGCAAAGAGAAACAGAACGGATGGATTTCAGACCAATTGAAAAGGTTTTGTAAAAACTCAATTTTCTCGATAGGTATATAATCGAGATAAATTACTAAAATGTGGTGCATGTGTTTAATTTTTAAACGTAGCTTAGGTTTCAATTTTGTTTATTTTTGTAAACTCAACAGTTTCTGCGTTATACGCATGTAAAGACAAGACATACTTTTTTATGGCTATGGTTAAAAAAATGTCCTTCGGGGGCAAGATCGGACGTACTTTCAAACCCGCTTCTATGGCTTTGAGAACAAGGTGTTTAAGAATAATAAATCCGATTTTAAACGCACTACAATATATAAAAAAAATACGTTTATGTAATTAAAAACATGTCGGAGCGACTGGCGCGAAACTAAGGGTGCGCGCACGAAACGAGCGACGGCCGAGCGGCGGCGACAGCGGGGCGATGGAAACCGAGAGCTGGTGACAAATTTCGGGAAGGTCCTTTAGGCGAGCTGAAATTGTGGAAAAACATAATTTCGTTTATTGGCAAATCCAGTGCTGCCAGTCTGGTAGAGCGTTTGCGGTTATTTCGCTACTGCGCAGCATATAACATTTTAAAAAAAAAATCGGAAAAAACCTTTTTATGGCAACTTGATTTTTTTATATTAAAATTTTATACTTATAGAATTCGAATAAATAAATCCCAGACATTTTTGTCGGTTATAAAGTATTACCAGACCTCTTTCAAATTGTTCCCGAAATTTGTCGCCAGCTCTCCGACTAGTCGCATCGCCCCGCTACCGCCGTCGCCCCGCTACCGCTAGTTTCGTGCCCGTACACTTAAGTAGACGCATAACAAAATGGTGTTGAACATAATGATGCCAACATTAAAAAATGTGGCCTCATTCGCGGGAAATTTGATGTATACGGTCTTACCCCCTTTCCGCTCTTACCCCAACATACCATAAGTAATAATATCCATATTTCCTTATTCAGGTAAAAATATATCGATACCTCCCACGTAAGTTGTTGTATGCCACAAAAATGCCGTTTAGCGTTTTTACTGAAAACTATCCTAATTTGTATTATTTTATGCATTCAATGTGAAAAAACTACAAAAATATGATTTTTTCAAGGATTTGCCAGACGTATTTTGTTGTAACTTTCGAACAAGAACGGACTAAAACATTGTATCTACCTTTGCAATGGTTTACGCGGGGTGCGGGACGGGGAGAATCACGCGCTCGCGTCTCGTATTTGTCACATACAACAGACTACGCCGGACTTTCAACCGGCCGTACGCGGTAGGAAGGAAGCGTTTAAGCACAGAATAGGTAATAGTAGGTTTAAGTTCTCTCAAAATTAACTTGCGTAACTGAATTACTTCAAATATATAAAAATGAAACGTACTGTTGTGATACCAACCTAAAATGTTGTATAGATTACTTACAACAGTATACGTTGTTGAGCGTTCATTAAAAATGTTGTATGTAATACATATAACATTTTACGTATACATTAAAATGAAAATATTGTTGTATGTAATAAATACAACATTTTACTTCGGAAGTTGTTATTCTAAACTTCGTTGTATCGTGACATGCTATATTTTACGTTGCTATTACATTTTTTTTTACTTAAATTCAATGTTGTATGTCAAAAGTCTATTCTAAAATTGGGTCATAAAAATAATATTAGGTCCTTACATAGGTAATATGAAATTGGCGTTTTGTAAGGGAGGAACATAAAGTCGATTTTTTTTAAATATAATGTATTATTTATTTAATCAAAGTATGTACCATTGCTATCTATGCACTTTTGCCATCTCATAGGTAGTCAATTCATTCAAAACCATTCTGACGGGAATCAATAAAATCTTTAAAAGCTTTGGACTGCCCCATCGGAGTTGAATTTTTTCCCTTGCAAGAAGTTATCCAAATTTCGAAAAAAATGGTAATCTGTTGGAGCAAGGTCCGGGGAGTACGGTGAATGTCTTAGACATTCCAATTGAAGCTCCTCTAATTTGGTAGCCGTCTATTGTGCAGTGTGTGGTCTAGCGTTGTCCTGAAGCAGCTGTGGCCTAGAGCGATTGACCAGCCTCCGTTATTTAGCAGCTCTTTCCGTCATGGTTTGCAGTTGCTGACAATAGACATCCGCCGTAATCGTCTGGCCAGATTTAAGAAAGCTGTAGTGAACGTCACCGGCACTAGTCCACCAAACGCTCACAAGTAATTTTTTTTGAGTCAATTATCGCTTGGGGCAGGATTTGGCTGGTTCGCCAGGGTTCAGCCATTGCGATGAGCGTTTCCGATTATCGTACAGGATCCACTTTTCATCGCAGGTAATGATTCGATTTAAAATCCCTTCATTATTGTGCCGGTTGAGTAATGCACAGCAGTCGACGCGCGTTTGTCGGTTTGCTGCACTCAATTCATGAGGTACCCACCTTTCAAGCTTTTTCACCTTCCCAATTTGCTTCAAGTGGATTAAAACAGTTTTATCACTAACACCGCAGCCTGCAGCTAGCTCGGACGTGGTTTGCGATGGATCCGCTGCCACAATAGCCTTCAACTCTTCACTTAATGAGTCTCTGTCACAGTAGAATTATTCCAGCCACATATCACGACTTTTTCAGGAATCTGTCTTTTGTCGATGGCTCTCATAATGATGTTGAATTTTCTGAGTCAGAATAGTACATAATTTAGTCTTTTCTTTTTTAACTTATTTAAATTTCTTTAAATTATGCATCTTTATAATAATAACGTAATAAACGGGTACATACCACGATAAAATGGCGATTTTAAGTGTCGATATTTCGACCCAGTTGCATGGATCGTTGTCACGCCGGGACTGCTGTGCTGTGAGATGGAGCTGGAGGGTATCAAACTACCCTCCTTCACGTTCTTTTCGACCACGAAATAATTAGTCTTTAACCATTAGGTATCTTCGTTTTTATTATTGATTCTCTTATAAAAATATTAGTTTTTTACTGATTGAAGTCTCCAATGAAACCAAAAAATAGGTTTATTTAATTGAAAGTAACAACTGTTTTGTTGATTTTTTTGTTGATTGATTGTTTTGTGTTTAAATTTTGAAAATCTTTTTTTTTTTAATTTGAATAAAACCTAGGTATTTACAATGCCAATAATAATTATTATAAATCGTTACCTGATTTAAGTTGTCTTGATCTCATAGAAATTATTAAGTAGGTACCTATTGATTAATAGAAGTGATTATCTATCTGTTTTTTTTTAAGATTAATGTTCATTATTATTTTGTTTTTTAAAGATATTAGTTTTCATGAAAACGGTCCTAAAATGACTAGTATGTATTGTTCTTATTAAATAATTAAAGAAATTTATCCTTGATAATATTTCTTTTTTATTTCTTAACCTAGAATTTAATCACATACAATAATACACACATAAATTTTTAACCGATGTATATGGGTATTGCCACATACAATGGAATTAAACTTATATTTTGCAGTGTATATTGTTGTAACTATCATATACAACAACTGACGAAATCGAAACTCCGCGGTATAATGTTGTAAGTATGAGATACAACAAATGGCGCAGCCTGTACTCCGCAGTAAAATGTTGTATGAACGATATCTCAGAAAATATACATATTTTCTTAAATTATCTTTTAACATAGTCAAGAATACTATAAATTACATTCATATACCAAATTTCACCAAGATACAATAATAAATGCAGTTTTTAGTCCAATTTGAATCTTTAAAATGCTCTATTGTAAAATTGCGGTTTTGGGGATACAACAACTTACGTGGGAGGTATCGATATATTCGGTAATAAATAAATTTGCATTACATTTTGACTAAAAACAATACAATAGAAATTAAAGCTAGCTAGCCTAACCTAATTACTATATAGGTTATAGGTAGGTATATTATCCAGGGTCCCATATTTTTAAGACATAGGTAGGTACATACTCATAGGTATAATGTATTAAAGTAGTAGTCATTAATCAGTAGGCAGTTGTCCGTTCCCGATAAAGGTTTGCCGGACATAGTTAGTAGAGCACCTATTTTTACGGACTTTGACTCCGTGAACTTGCGCCGCGTGGCCCTGGATCCATCAGTTTCCAGCCAGGTTCTAGCTTTGAGGAATTATTATACCTACTATAATAATTCAATGGGTTCTAGACTGATTTACTATCTTGGTGCGATTATCAGATTTTCTATCTTTATTTTCGTTTATAAGCATTTAATTCTTATTATATCGACCCAATTTCTCTTAAATCATCATTACGCTTTCGCCGGACCACTGTTGAGCACGACCCTCCACTCAGAATGAGAAATGCTTAGGCCACAGTCAGCCACGCTGGCCAACTTACGCTGTAGGTACCTTCAAGGCAAGAGTGAATAAGAATCTTCTAGGCAAGCGCGTTCTAACCTAGACCTCATCATTGCTTTGCACTAAGCATGATTGTCGTCAAGCGCAAGCCTATCACGCAATAAAAAAAAACACTGCGGAACATTACAGAGAACTTTCAGGCATGTAAGTTCCCACATAATGCGTCTTGCTTCACCGTTGAATAGGGTTGCCAGATCGGACAAAATCTGAAACGTCAGGATTTTGGGGTTGTTGTCGGGAGAAATAAATAATGAAAATGTTATAAAAAGTTGGATCCATCTATCCAAACTTTCGCATTTATAATATTAGTATAGACTTGTAAGTAACTATACCTACTAATCCTGCTAAAACCAGCACTAACTAGCGTTATTGGAGGAAATCATTAGATACCTAAATCAAATCATTCAAATTCGGTGATGATCATAAGGTTTTGCGTGTAAACCCCAATCCATTTCCAGAAATTCGACCGACAAGTGAGGCCGGGTCGGGCCAAAAATTAATCAAGTATTTCCAGTCATGAGGCGTAACGATAACTGGGTAAACCCATGTTCTTATCAAGAGGTCGTGGTCGGTCGCGAGTCGCGACTCACGGTCTATTGTTTTAAATAACTACCTATAGGCAGCCTATTAGGTATTAGGTAAGTAGGTTATATTAACTGTTAAATGTTATGTAGGTACCACCAGCCTATCCATATCGATACTAATATTATTAGTGGTTCGCCCCGATAACTGAGACCTCGCTCATAAACGAATAAACTATTACAGAGCGCCATCATTGACATCATTGTGAAGTTCTGTTAAAAATACTGAAAATCATTAAAAATTAAATAATTTCGTTTCCTAATAATATTTATCTAATTTTAGTATTTGTTGTTCAAGTAGGTTCAAATACCTAATTGATCAAGTTTCAGGCTCAGCCTTTCAGAAAATTGAGAGTTCTGAGGTCAACTTTGGACGTTAGAAAATCTCCACTTTGAAAGCCCCCCATTTCGTCAATTTTAGGGGAAAAATTAAAAAAAATATTTTT
Organism: Erebia ligea; assembly: GCA_917051295.2. Taxonomy (NCBI): domain Eukaryota; kingdom Metazoa; phylum Arthropoda; class Insecta; order Lepidoptera; family Nymphalidae; genus Erebia; species Erebia ligea. The sequence goes on along the minus strand of OU785221.1, from coordinate 13,387,145 downwards.
TGGCCTCAATTCCTCATTCCTAATTATCTTTAAAATGATATACCGCAACCCTATGTAACGCTATAAAAAATATTTTAGTTCGCATTCGGTTCTATGAGAGCCCCCTGAAATAAAGATTTTTATAACTTTTTAGGCCATATTCGGCTGGAGGTCATCGGTTTACATATTATGTACCTACATATTTAAATTTGAAGTAATTATGTTCAGTAATTCAGAAGTTATAAGGCTCTGACAGACGGACGGACGGACGGACGGACGGACGGACAAGTGCAAATTCACTCAAGTAGACTCAGAGACCTTCGCTTCGCTCTGTCAATAAATGCGAAAGTGTGTCTGTCTGTCTTTTTTTATTTTTTAGGGTTCCGTAGCCAAATTTGGCAAAAACGGAACCCTTATAGATTCGTCATGTCTGTCTGTCTGTCTGTCTGTCTGTCTGTCTGTCTGTCTGTCTGTCTGTCTGTCTGTCTGTCTGTCTGTCTGTCTGTCTGTCTGTCCGTATGTCACAGCCACTTTTTTCCGAAGCTATAACAACTATACTGTTGAAACTTGGTAAGTAGATGTATTCTGTGAACCGCATTAAGATTTTCACACAAAAATAGAAAAAAAACAATAAATTTTGGGGGTCCCCATACTTAGAACTGAAACTCAAAAATTTTTTTTTCATCAAACCCATACGTGTGGGGTATCTATGGATAGGTCTTCAAAAATGATATTGAGGTTTCTAATATAAATTTTTTCTAAACTGAATAGTTTGCGCGAGAGACACTTCCAAAGTGGTAAAATGTGTGTCCCCCCCCCGTAACTTCTAAAATAAGAGAATGATAAAACTAAAAAAAATATATGATGTACATTACCATGCAAACTTCCACCGAAAATTGGTTTGAACGAGATCTAGTAAGTAGTTTTTTTTTAATAATTTAAAACTTACTACAGGCTTGTAAGGAACCCTCGGTGCGCGAGTCCGACTCGCACTTGGCCGGTTTTTTATTATTGCGTGATAGGCTTGTGCTTGACGACAATCATGCTTAGTGCAACTGCAAAGCAATGATGAGGTCTAGGTTGGAACGCGCTTGCCTAGAAGATGCCTATTCACTCTTGCCTTGAAGGTACCTACTCAAGTTATATGTGTAATGTGGCAGGAAAGACGTCGTGCGCTGGGACTTGGGAGGGTGTTCCACACCCTAGCGGTTCGTATATCAGAATTACGTCGAGCAAAAACGCTTCGCGTGTCTGTCTGCTACGCTTTCACGGCCCATCTGTTCAACCGATTTTGATGTAATTTGGTACAGGGATAGTTTGTATCCCGGGAGAGGACATAGTCTATTTTTTATCTCGGAAAATTTAAGAGTTCCCGCGGGAATCAACAATCCTTAAGGGACCGGCGACCGCCGCTCGCAACTTCTACTCGAACCGCAAATATAAATTTGCCGGTATATTGCTATCCCTATTTGGCTGAAGACACATGATCGCGTGCAAGCGCGATAGCAATATCATCGTACAGAATTTGTGATACATTTAGTCTTGTTCCGTGAATACCAAAAATGATGAATGAAAAATTGTTGTGTTTTTAACTTCGTGTTTTTATTCTGTAACTTGACAATATAGGCTATGTTCCTGATCAATTAGTACGTGAGATTTCGTTGGTTTTGAAACAATTATGGAGAAAACATGTCGTATAAGTCGCAAAAACATGCAAAACGCAATGTGCTTACATTTAATTTTGGGAAAGTATTTTGGAAAAATAATTATCCAGGGACCTAGATTAATACAAGTTCAATCTTAATAATCGCATAATGTGGAGGAAATATGCTCGAATTACTAATTATTTTGGTATTACGTTTGTATGAGCAATTCACTATCCGCTGGCACCTTAAGGTGCCTTATACGGATTTCATGATGTGTCATCCTTTTCCAGGTACACTTTAAAGAATCGGGAGTCACAGCTGTGGGGATGTCATGGTATCAAATTAAAGGTCATTTCTTCATCTCTCGTTTGACCTTATAAAAATGCACACTCCAATACAAATTTTCTGCATAAATACGTTTCTCCGAACGCAAGATCTGCTGAAAATGACGAAAAATGGGGTCCGGATAGGTACCCATAAAGCTAGATCCGCTGCATATTTTAACTTGAATATTAACAATAAAGTGGGGCTTATATAGTCCTCTATCCATGGTCCATCACATTAAGCATACAAATAAATATGTTTATAGTTATTGTGGCAAAAAAAAAATGTTTCATACATTTTTCTATGAAAAGAAGCCGAGCGCTAGGCGTTTGGCGCTCAGTACGCGCTGAGACGCGCTCGTGGACGGGTGGGTGTATCGCTTTTTTGCACGAAATTTATTACGACAAAATGAACACCGTGTTGTGTACTGCCATAGAGATATAATATTCTCTATGTGTACTGCGCTTAGAAAAACTTGATACCGACATCCACAAAGAAGGAAGTTCTCAAGTGTAGGCGTATTTTTTTTACCCGATTACGGCAAAGCCGGAAAGGGTATGTTAGGAATATATATGTATGTATGCATGTATGTATGTATGTATTAAAAAAAAGTGAGCGCCATTTTGAAATTCTTTGTTATCGTACCGATTTCGTTCAAAATCGATATCTGGGGTTCCCTGGGATCACAAAACAGGAAACTGTTACCAAAATTTTAAAAAAGTCAGCGCCATTTTGAATTTTTTTGTTATCGTACCGATTTCGTTCAAAATCGATATCCGGGGTTCCCTGGGATCACAAAACAGGAAACTGTTACCAAAATTTTAAAAAAGTCAGCGCCATTTTGAATTTTTTTGTTATCGTACCGATTTCGTTCAAAATCGATATCCGGGGTTCCCTGGGATCACAAAACAGGAAACTGTTACCAAAATTTTAAAAAAGTCAGCGCCATTTTGAAATTTTTTGTTATCGTACCGATTTCGTTCAAAATCGATATCCGGGGTTCCCTGGGATCACAAAACAGGAAACTGTTACCAAAATTTTAAAAAAGTCAGCGCCATTTTGAAATTTTTTGTTATCGTACCGATTTCGTTCAAAATCGATATCCGGGGTTCCCTGGGATCACAAAACAGGAAACTGTTACCAAAATTTTAAAAAAGTCAGCGCCATTTTGAATTTTTTTGTTATCGTACCGATTTCGTTCAAAATCGATATCCGGGGTTCCCTGGGATCACAAAACAGGAAACTGTTACCAAAATTTTAAAAAAGTCAGCGCCATTTTGAATTTTTTTGTTATCGTACCGATTTCGTTCAAAATCGATATCCGGGGTTCCCTGGGATCACAAAACAGGAAACTGTTACCAAAATTTTAAAAAAGTCAGCGCCATTTTGAAATTTTTTGTTATCGTACCGATTTCGTTCAAAATCGATATCCGGGGTTCCCTGGGATCACAAAACAGGAAACTGTTACCAAAATTTTAAAAAAGTCAGCGCCATTTTGAAATTTTTTGTTATCGTCCCGATTTCGTTCAAAATCGATATCTGGGGTTCCCTGGGATCACAAAACGGGAAACGGTTACCAAAATTTTAAAAAAGTCAGCGCCATTTTGAAATTCTTTGTTATCGTACCGATTTCGTTCAAAATCGATATCTGGGGTTCCCTGGGATCACAAAACAGGAAACTGTTACCAAAATTTTAAAAAAGTCAGCGCCATTTTGTAATTTTTTGTTATCGTACCGATTTCGTTCAAAATCGATATCTGGGGTTCCCTGGGATCACAAAACAGCAGTCAATCAAAAAAAAGTCAGCAGTGAACTTTTTAAAATTTTGGTAACAGTTTCCTGTTTTGTGATCCCAGAGAACCCCAGATATCGATTTTGAACGAAATCGGTATGATAACAAAGAATTTCAAAATGGCGCTGCCGTTTTTTAAATTTTGGTAAGTTTCCTGTTTTGTGATCCCAGGGAACCCCAGATATCGATTTTGAACGAAATTTGTACGATAACAAAGAATTTCAAAATGGCGCTGACTTTTTTAAAATTTTGTTCATAGTTTCCTGTTTTGTGATCCCAGGGAACCCCAGATATCGATTTTGAACGAAATCGGTACGATAACAAAGAATTTCAAAATGGCGCTGACTTTTTTAAAATATTGGTAACAGTTTCCTATTTTGTGATCCTACGGAACCCCAGATATCGATTTTGAACGAAATCGGTAAGATAATCTTTTATACATTATTTTACAATCTCAAAAACTGAGTATTATTGTAGCCGCGAGTATTGTTTCGACGCATAAATAGGTACATAATATTTACCGCGGCCAACAGCGTAAACAAGTACCTAGTAAATAAATAATCGTCTAATATTTTCAAGTAACAAAATTGGTTAGTTGGCAATAAAATCGAGCGTCTCTACGCTCTATAGCTCTACGCTCTCGTAAAGCGTGCATATATATGCTGTAGTGTGACGAGTTTTATACCTATAGTTGGGTTTTTTACCTATAGTTGGTCGCGGGGTAAATGTTTAAAGGGCCTTAATCGACGCGGATGAAGTCGCGGGCATCATCTAGTACAAATATTTTTTTCATTTTATGATCGTTATTAGTTAGATATAATTATTAAAACAGATTAAAGAATGAAATAGAAACTTGTGAAATTCAAAATGGAGATAACTAGTGAGTAGTGTGGCCCTCATTTACCTTTTTTGGAGACTGTCCGCCAGCGAGAGTCGAGTGTAGTAAACTCCAATTTCGGTAACAACGGTAAATATCTCAAAAGTCTGCATAAATGTTCTTATGTAAAACTTTCACCTTGCTGGGCGAATAATGATAGGTACGGAAGCACTCTCGTAATCTTTAGCTGTGAAAACAACTACAGGCTACAGCTTTCAAATATCCTGTTATTATGTACCTATAAAGCTTGGTTTAAGGGGGTTTTGATAGAAGATTTATAAAGTATATATTATCACGTTCTAATATTGATATATTAATATGTACTAAGTAGTCTATTTCAATGCATTTTAACTATGAACGATTTTATGCTTTCGGTTGAAATTAAAGAAATATATTATGTTCTTAATGTCCTTATTCGCGTAGGCATTTTACCACCAAGTGGATTAAATTATTAGAGGTAGGTACATGTTTGTATAAAGTCTGTAATTTTTAAAGTTTTATGCATAAAAAATAGATCTAGAGCTTTCGGTTAAAAATAAAGAAATACGGTTTCAGTATTTTGGAAATTTTCATTTCCACCCTTAAAGGTGGTCAAAAACTCGACCCAATAAAAGCATCAAGGTTAGCTTTTTTTTGGATAAAAAATACTTAGAGATTAAAAATAATGTTGACTAATATCTGTTGTTGCAAGTATAATAATATTGTAATATGTATTATATTGTGCGCACATCTCAAGAACGTCCGTAGGTATAGGTAGAAAAAAACCTGTTCAGATAAAACCAGTTGCTACATCTATAGCATGATTTTACACAAAGAGACATAATGTAACGTTTTTAAATATAGAAATATGCCTATTATTTAAGCGATGAATGGGTGTTTAAAAACATGAAGCTGACTAATTATAAAACCAAACAATAAAAATATTGCAACATCCACATGGGTCCACTCAAAGTAATTTTTAATAGCAAATCAAGAGGGAGAAACACAGCAGCACGGTTGGGTAATTTATATATACGAGTATCTATTTGGATAGTATTTTGACGTTGGGATTATTCTTTTTTATTCTGGATGAAGGAAGAGTTGAGCAGAGAGCAGAGCTGATGAATCAATGCAGTTAACTTACTTACATTACAGCGGGCATCATAAAAAGTTTGTATTTCCTACTATTATTTATTACACATTTATTTAATTAACAAATATTTTCACACAATTATTTCAGTCTTGTTCATATTACACTGAAGTAAGATTATATTATTAGCATCAACAAAAGCAACAGAAATATTAACTTGAGTATTTTTGCTATATCAATGGGCAATCATAAAACCCACAATAATTCTCATACAGATACAAACACAACAGGTTAGCCCGCTACCATCTTTGACTGCGTCATCACTTGCCATCAGTTGAGATCGCAGTCAGTGACTAACTTTAGTGGATAAAAGCAAACAATAAACATAATATAATAGCCAATTAGCAGACTACAAAAAATGTTCCTGTAAAAACGCTCAACAGTCGCGTCATCTAAAAAACACTTGGCTTAGAATAAATTCCACTGAATATCACAGAGGCGGTTGTTTTTTCCATTACAAAGTATATAAATGGCCTGTTTGCTTCGAAATTTGGAGTTGAGATTCGATCAGCGAAAAACGCCGAAGTGGACGCTGAAGCTACGGTTCCAGACTCCGTGACCTCTATGTCAGCTTTGTGTACTATCGCGGAAATATATATTTCTTCCTTTGTTATCCTCTCAAAGTTGGCCTTCTTCGAATCAAATATGTCGTAAACACCCATCCGGTTCAACGGCATGTTCAAAACAAGGTTTGTGCTTATTTTAAACCTAGGTAATTTCACATCGACATCTTCCAATCCAAACTCTTTCACGTCGCTATCAATTTTTTTGAATATGTCTTCGAATGATATCGTTGTGAATTTCGTGTACACATCAGTGACTTTGACGTTTGGGTATGGTAAAATAATTAGCATACAATATTTTTCATCGTTACCATATGATAGCTGCAAAACAAAAGCTCTCATTTCTTTGATATGGGAGTAAGGCAAAGGCGCTCTTTGATACATCATGTTCACTTTGCCAATCACATTTTTATTCTCGTCATAAAATGATTCTAATGTCGTTTCCGATGTGTTGAAAGGTGACGACCATAGGCCTTTGAATGAAATTACATTGGTCAAGATCATCCTTGATTCTGCAAAGTCATCTGAACGCAGCACATTTGAAACAGATGCACCTGAGTTTTCAATTATTGTATTCGCTACACGAGCAGCTGATGCTGGATCTTTAAAGTCTATATTTTTTATCATTGCACCAAAATCTGTTGTCAGCGTTCTTCTATAATCGTCAAATATGTTGAAACCGTTATCTAGGAAAAGGAAGTTTCGGGTTGATAGAGTAACTCCTTTTGTGGTTGGATCCAGCACTGTTTTAGTTAAGTTTGCATATCCATTTATAATCTCATTTTGATTTGATGGCAAAACGAATGCTCTCGTTAGTTGCGTTCTACTGGTGCCGGACGTTCCAAGCGTCACACCAGCCATCAAGCTCCATATTCCAAAGGGCGATATAACAACATGCCCACCTGTCGCTTGTTGAGTATGATATAATAGTTCTATGCTAAAATTTCTTGGCCTTGCACTAAACTCTATGTCAGCATTACACGACGCGATCGTAAATATTAAAAACGTGATGCACTTCATCGTTACGTTTGCTCACTACAGTGTTAAGCGAAATACTGACTCAGGCAGTCACAAGTCTCCATTATGAATACTAAAACAAGTTGACGTCATATTTAGCCATATTACCTATTCTGTGACCATACTATTGAACTTTTAATCGGGATAAGCCTGATGATTTTATAATAAGTTTATTTATTTTAATGCGTACGCGTACCTATTCGAAGGGTAAAACTATTATAGTGCTACTCTGCTGACTGTCCGTCCGTCCGTAGGTCTCGGGTCTCTAGCTCATAGATGGAATAAATCACAGATATATGCAACACTAGCTGATGCTCGCGACTTCGTCCGCGTGGCTTTAGGTTTTTCGGTTCCCGCGGGAACTCTTTAATTTTCCGGGATAAAAAGTAGCCTATGTGCTATTCCAGATCATAATCTATCTCTGTGCCAAATTTCATCCAGATCCGTTCAGCCGTTGGAGCGTGATTGAGTAACAAACATACATCCATACATCCAAACTTTCGCATTTATAATATTTATTTGATTTGACTAAACGGTTAAAATTCTTTTAAAGTCAAATATTGAATTGATCATACGTTCATACTTACTAATATTATAAATGCGAAAGTCTGTTTGTTTGTTGGTTTGTCCTTCAATCACGCCGCAAAGGAGCAACGGATCAACGTGGTTTTAGGCATGGGTATAGTTGAGGACCAGAGTGACATAGGCTACTTTTTACTTATTTTATTTTATTTTGTACAGAAAACTTACAGCTACAACAAAAGTGGATAGATTAATAAAGAATAAGTATAACGCCAATTACAAGTTTTCACAGATAGATTTTTTTCCCGGAAAATTTATGAGTTCCCACATGAATAAAATAAACATAAACCACGTGGAAAAAGTCGCGGGCATCAGCTAGTTTTAGGAATATTTGAGGCATCGATTGCTGGGTTAAATTACCTACTAGGCATGGCGTAGAGTTTGTAAACTTGAGGTTTCAGATTTAATCTAGTTCTCTAAACCCTTTTATTTAAGTTATTTCATAATGGGTGTACTCCTGTAAAACCTTGGAAGTATGGTTATCAACCCTCTCTGTATTTGACCCGTATGTAAGTATGTATGTATATATGTATATACCTACTAGCTAATGCCCGCGACTTCGTCCGCGTGGTTTAAGTTTTTTTCCCCACAGGCACTCCTTAATTTTCTGGTTTAAAAAGAAGCCAGTCACTCTCCAGGTCCTCAACTATACTTATGCAATCACGTTGATCCGTTGCTCTGTTGCGGTGTGATTGAAGGACAAACTCTATATTTCACCCCTTTGGGGGTTGAATTTTCAAAAATGGTGAAACATGTACTCTTGCATATCTAACTGAAAGCCCAAATGCTAAAATTCATGGCTATAACTTGAGAAATGAAGGACTTTCATACAAACTTTCAACCCTTATTTTACCCCGTGGGGGTGGAATTTTGAAAAACTGTGACACACTTCTTTATTTATTACTGTTAGCCGAAATACCAAGTTTCGTTGATATAACTTGAGAAATATCTTGAGAAATGAAGGACTTTCATACAAACTTTCATCCCCTATTTCCTTCGGGGGTAGAAATTTCAAAAACCTTGTAACACATATTATTTCTTAATTTTTTACCCGTAGCTTGTAAACCAAGTTTCATGGATATAACTTGAGAAATGACGGAGTTTCATACAAACTTTCAACGCCTATTTCACCCTCTTAGGGGTGGAATTTTCAAAAATCCTTTCTTAGCGGATGCCTACGTTATATAATAGCTATCTGAGTGCAAAATTTCAGCCCGATCCGACCAGTGGTTAGAGCTGTGCGTTGATAGATCAGTCAGTCAGTCAGTCAATCAGTCAGTCAGTCGCCTTTGCCTTTTATATATTTAGATAGTAGATAGTTTAGTAATGTTTGTTTGTTAACGATTTTCTCGGAAACTAATGAACCGATCTTAATAATTTTTTCACTATTGTAATAAAAACACTCGCATTTATAGTATTAGCATGATAACTATAATGAGTTATTGAGTGGTGAAGTTATCAGGCGTCGTGAGTCGTGACCTACAAGCTTAGAGCTACGTCAAGGGAAAAATAATAACGCATTAGATGACTCACAGGTAAGGCCAGACGAGCTACTAAGAGCTTCAAGGGATTAGGAGATAAAGAATTCGTGTCTTATAGCTTAACGTACCTACACAAAAATAGAATATCAAATTATGACTTGTGAGTAAGCGTACCTAGTTATACGTTCTTACCCCCCTGCTACACACTGCCCGAGTGACGTGGGAAGTAGCGTGGGACGGAGGCAGAGACGTCGTGTGGCAACGATACTCGCCATGCTCTCGCCACGCTCCTCGTCCTCGCGCATCGCTCCCTGTTTTGTCGGTTTTTTGGGCGCGAGTCAAAGGACTGGCGATATGAGCGCGAGAGACCTCCCACACACTGCCCGCTACTCATTCGCAATCTAGCGCTCGTAGCAGAAGCACGCGCAATCATGCCGTCGCCGCCGCCGCGAGCCGATGTTTTATGTTTTAAATATAATATTATGTTGGTACCTATACCTACATTATGATGCCCGTGACTTCGTCTGCGTGAATTAAAAATGTTCCTGCGGGAACTTTTTAATTTGCCGGAATAAAAGTAGCCTATATTGTGTTATTTCAGACTATAATCTATTGATGCCCGCGACTTCGTCCGCGTGGATTGAGGTTCTTTGGTTCCCGCGGGAACTCTAATTTGCCGGGATATAAATTAGCCTCTATGTTATTCCATAAGTATATTAGTATAGAGAAGCTTGTTTTTTAAAAGTACTAGCTGATACCCGCGACTTCGTCCACTTGGAATAAGTTTTTTTAATTCCCACGGGAACCATTGATATATTAACTCTAATTTTCCGGGATAAAAAGTAGCCTATGTCGATCTCCGGGTCCTAAACTATACCCATGCAAAAAATCACGTCGATCCGTTGCTCTGTTGCGACGTGATTGAAGGACAAACCAACAAACAAACACTTGGTAGAGGGGATGAAAGTCAAAATATATGTACTTAGTTGTAATTCATGAACGCGTAGTCTGATTTCATTCATTCTTTTTTGTTCGAAAGTACGTACTTACCTACTTTAAAAATTGATCTGTAAAAATTTCAAGGTCATTGGGTTTGTAGTTTAGAAGCATTGATGTAGAATTTTAGTAGTATGTTTAGAAGTATCGAAACTATCATTATACACAGCAATGAACGTCCAAAATAACTTGAAGCCTATAATGTGTTATTTTTTGCATGGGTTGGTATACCTAGTTAAGGACCTGGCCCCTTATTCTCTAACTCGGTGGCTATCAGAAAATGAAAGACACTGACATATTTATTATCCATTGAATGTTCGCTATGAAAATGTTATTATTACTTCATAGCAAACCTTCAATGGATAAAAAATCTAAGTCAGTGGCTTTCATTTTCTCATAACCACTGAGGAGAATAGGGGGGCTGGACTTTTTTCCCGGAGTGTATGTTTAGGCACACAATGGGGCAAATAAAACACTAACTTTACCAATTAGTGGTTTTAATGTTTATGCGTCGATGGATGTAAAACGAATGAAATTGCATAATTAATAAAGTCAAGTACAGTGTTGACAAACGCCTGTTAAAGTTTTAGAGCAATTATTGTATGTGATAAACTAGTATTCCGAAGTGGCCAGGCGTCTGCGCCGGAACACGTTGCAATTGGTACCTATACCTACATTATGATGCGCGTGACTTCGTCTGCGTGAATTAAAAAAGTTCCCGCGGGAAGTTTTTAATTTGCCGGGATAAAAGTAGCTAGGTATATTGTGTTATTTCAGACTATAATCTATGATGCCCGCGACTTCGTCCGCGTGGATTGAGGTTCTTTGGTTCCCGCGGGAACTCTTTAATTTGCCGGGATCTAAATTAGCCTCTATGTTATTCCATAAGTATATTAGTATAGAGAAGCTTGTTTTTTAAAAGTACTAGCTGATACCCGCGACTTCGTCCACTTGGAATAGGTTTTTTAATTCCCACGGGAACCATTGAAATATTATACGAGAACTCTGTAATTTTCCGGGATAAAATGTAGCCTATGTCGATTTCCGGGTCCTAAACTATAGCCATGCAAAAAATCACGTCGATCCGTTGCTCTGTTGCAACGTGATTGAAGGAATTAAATATGCTAAACAAGCATAGCGCGCACGCAGCCACAGTTTCAACCTCCATTGTGTGTTACGTGTAGCAAGTGCAAATGACCTAGTGCGGAGCGTCGCGATTAATCGCGCGAGGAGAGCTGTGTGTGGCCACGGAGGGCAGCAACGCGGCAGAGCGAGGGCGTGCTACGCGGCAGCGCGAGGAGCATAGTGTAGCGGAGGCATTACGTGTAGCAAGTGCAAATGACCTAGTGCGGAGCGTCGCGATTAATCGCGCGAGGAGAGCTGTGTGTGGCCACGGAGGGCAGCAACGCGGCAGAGCGAGGGCGTGCTACGCGGCAGCGCGAGGAGCATAGTGTAGCGGAGGCATTAGGTAATAGCATAGCAATTAACATAATAGTAATTGTATAAGAAAATAATTTTAGATTTAATTTTTAAATTATTATTGTTGACGACCTCCGTGGCTCAGTGTGTAGCGTGCTGCCTTAACGTGCTGAGGTCCCGGGTTCGATCGCCGCGCCGGCAGGTTCAATTTGAGAATTTAGAATTTCTGAATTTTCCCTGGTCTGACCTGGTGGGAGGCTTCGGCCGTGGCTAGTTACTACCCTACCCTCAAAGACGTGCCGCCAAGCAATTTAGCGTTAGCCCGCTACCACCTTAGACTGCAGCACCATCAGGTGAGATCGCAGTCAAGGGCTAACTTTTGTAGAGGACAAAAAAAAATTTTCTTCTTGGTCAGGTGATTTCCACCTGGTCTGAGCCGCAAGCGTCCAGATGGCTTCACTCTTGTCCCATGGCAAAAAAGTAAATGCTTGTTGTGGGACGCGACGTGCGCCTGTACTTTGGCACCAAGCCATTTTAGCCGAACGTCACGGTTAACTGGCACCGCTGCAGAATCCGCTGCCGTGAGGAAGAGGGCCAAATATGCACCACTCTTGGTCAATATTTATTTGTCCCACTGGCGGTGGAGATGATGGAATGCTGGGGTGTGGAAGCCAAACATTTTATAGAGGCTGCGCCTGTGACGCACTTTCTGGTTCCTATACCTGGTTTAAAGGTTATCCATCGCCATTCAGTGTGGCAATGCTGCAAACTTGATGGGTACCTTTTGCCCAGGGGCAACCAACAGGGCTAGCATGGGCCGGAGATAAAAAATTTATCCCCCGATTTTATCCACTGACAAGAGATAAAATTAACTTATCCACTTCTCAGAGCACGGCAACAGGGGAGAGGAGAAGTTTATCCCCGTTTGACATTTCACGGGGACTCGGGGGACTATTTATCCACCGTTATTTAGCGTTTTTATTTATTTATTTAGGAATAAATTTTTTATCCTTTCCTCGGGTAGAAAATTGTCTCGGCCCATAGGGGGGCAGAGGTGGTATTTTTGAGTAGGGTTTTTTTTGTGTGAGTAGGTAAGTATTTGTTAAATAGTTACTTAGTTGATTTTAGTATTTTAATGTCTGTTATTTGTTTAATTTAATTACTTACATAGCTATTAATATACCTACTATCATTGGGTATTTCCAACAGGAAAATAATATAATATTATTGTGTGGACATAAGTATTAAAACATAAAATATGTCATATTGCATACCTACAAAACTCGAATATTGTGTGCTTATGGGTGAAACAAGACGATTTCAGACGAGAGTGAAGTTGCCTGCCTGAGCGAAGCGAGGGCTGGCATCACCCGAACTGACAGAATATATGTTATTTGTAAACAACAGCAACTAAAATAAATAAGAAATACAATTTTAATAAAACTCGCATTTTCAATGCAGGTTATATGATTTTTGCTGTGCCCCACCGGGGTTCCAATATTGTATAAGTAGGTATAAGAACTTTCTATTGACATGTAAATTACCTACTATAAAAATTGTATTGGAATGCAAAATAAATAAATATGAATATGATTATATATGAATATGAAAATAATATAATTTCAAATAGTAAAATAATAATTAATAGTTAAACATAGATATTGAACTTCCGAAATTGTTTATGGTTGTAGTGGTAACTGGTACCTAGTGGAACTATTTTAGAAATAACACAATAATTGTTTAAGGGGAGACCGGAGTTGGTTGACTAACTTTTGACTTAAGCTCGTATATCTCTGATGTTTAACATAATATAACGAAAACAACAGTTGATACAGATAGAAGAAATATTTAGGTACCTAAAATACTAATCTATAACCTATATATTTATCATTATAATACTTATTTAGACGATTTTCTTAACCCCTGACGCTTGGGCAACCTACCCCATATCCGGGGTAAGTTGGCCATACGCATGACCAACTTAAAATGATTAGGTTGACCTAGGCAGTAATAAAATTAGTGTAAATAAAGAGAATAAATATAAAATAAAACATTAAAATGTACTAAATGATAGAAACTTTTTATTTAATTATAAACAAACTTCTGTTTCAAACTTAATTGTAACTTGAATTATTCTAATAAATTGCTGATCACAGATCAAATTGCTTTTATGAAAATATTATTCAACATACATAAACTTGTGAGTATCTAATATTATAAAGTATAAACTTTGAAAACAGAAAACTTCTTTACTAAAAAATAACTTAATAATGAAAATAGAACAATCAGTCTCTTATTAGAGTTTTTAAGTAGGTATATCTACTAACAAAATATTATCATCTTTGAATTAGTGATTATCATTATCTTTTATTTTTATGTACCCCGCCGTGTCCAGGGTCAAATCAGCTCTCCTTAGGTTCGGATTACTTTCTAGCTTTTGTTTAAGTTTAGACTTTCAACGTCTTGTATGGAATTTGGTATTTCTTTGATGTGGCGTTTATGCTATTATTATTGAAGATTACTGCGTGGCAAGCTCTTTCCCTCTTCCTTTTAAGTAATTTCCCGCCGAATATGGCTTAAAAAGTTATAAAAATCTTTATGTCAGGGGGGCTCTCATAGAAGCGAATGCGAAGTTAAATATTTTAGCTGATGCCTACTTACATCAAAGAAGGAACCTACCTTCCAAATTCCAAGTCTGTATGCGAGATATCGTTTTTTTTTATCCATTACAAGTTAGCCCTTGATTAATTGCGATCTCACCTGATGGTAAGTGATGATGCAGTCTAAGATGGTAGCAGGCTAACCTGTTAGGGGCATGGCAGTTATATTAAACCCATACCCCTATTCGGTTTCTACACGGCATCGTACCGGAACGCTAAATCGATTGGCGGCACGTCTTTGCCGGTAGGGTGGTAATTAGCCACGGCCGAAGCCTACCAAAACCAGGCCAAAATCAAAATCAAATGACAAAATCGTGATTTGTCAGTGAGTGAGTTAGTGGTATTTCGCTTTTAAGTCATAAGTCATAAGCGATTTAGCGTTCCGGTACGATGCCGTGTAGAAACCGAATAGGGGTAATGGGTTTAATATAACTGCCATGCCCCTAACAGGTTAACCCGCTACCATCTTAGACTGCATCATCACTTACCATCAGGTGAGATCGCAGTCAAGGGCTAACTTGTAGTGGATTAAAAAAAAAAAAAAAGTTATATCCATGAAACTTGGTATTTGAGCTACCGGTTAAAAATTAGGAAATACATCTTCCACAGTTTTTGAAAATTCTACCCCCCAAAGGGCTGAAATAGGGGAGTAAAGTTTGTAAAAAAAGTCCTATTACAAGATATTTTTCAAGATCGATACTTTGGCTTTCGGTAAAAAATAAAGAAGCACATGACGTCAAAATATTTAAAATTTCACCCCTAAAGGGGTTAAATAGGGGTTGAAAATTTGAATGAAAATCCGTCGTTTTTCAAGTTATAGCACTGAAACTTGGTATTTGGGCTTCCGATTTTGTCCTTCAATCACGCCGCAACAGGGCAACGGATCGATGTGATTTTTCGCATGGTAGGTAGGGTTTGGGTAGGTACACTTGAGGATCTGCAGAGTGGCTTCTTTTTATCCCGGAAATGATGAAATGCCTGTGGGAATTAAAAACCTTATGCCACGCGAACGAAGTCGCGGGCGTCCTCTAGTAATACCTTTATTATTATTTTAGTCAATTTATTATTTTATGTGTATTATGTTTATAGTGTAGTCTTATTGGAATGACATTGTTTTTTGTGATCTGTGTAACAAATTATATTGTGTTTTTGTGTGTTTTTGTTAATTTTAAGCAAGTAGGTATATTAAGTTTTTTATCTACACTAATGTTATAACATTCTACTTATGTTTCCAATACTTGACTTATAATTACTACTGTTATAGCGCAGATAACAAAACACTCAATTTAAGCAATTTCACATGATGGTATAATATCCACATCGATATCGTAAAATCTCATTATAACATCAATAAAACGCGACCAATTAACCTGGCGAGCCTTATGTCAAAATCCTCATACAAGTTGTATAAAATTTTGATATTAGGCTGGCTTTTGAAAACCTGTTGGGTTATGTAGTGAAAACTTCGTCGAAACTACTAAACTTACATACACAAAACTCTTTGGTAAGATCTTGTGCCAATTAAATAAAAAACGAACAGCGCGCGCTCGCTCCTGATTGGCCCTGCGCGCGCAGCTGCGCTCTCATTGGTTAGATTTTAATGGCGGCAAGTTCACTGTGACAATACACGTACGCGATAAACTATTGTCAGCTTTTACTCTTGTTGTTTGATAAATTGCATTAGTGAAGATAAAGTAGTGTATGCAACTGCATATAACACGGGTATTAAAACACTCGTTACTATTATGAAACTCGCTGCGCTCGTTTCATAAACTCACACTCGTGTTTTAATACCCTTCATTATATGACAGTTGCATAAACTACTATTATTTATTGTCACTCTAATTCTGTAGCCCGAAGAGACGCATTGGGCACCTGTAAGGTCCCTTCGGGTATGTTATCTAAATAAATAAATAAATAAATAAAAGATTTCAGCCCCCCTAGCATGGGCCGAGACAATCTTCTCCCCGAGGAAAGGATAAAATTTTTATTCCTAAATAAATAAATAAAAACGCTAAATAACGGTGGATAAATAGTCCCCCGAGTCCCCGTGAAATGTCAAACGGGGATAAACTTCTCCTCTCCCCTGTTGCTGTGCTCTGAGAAGTGGATAAGTTAATTTTATCCCTTGTTAGTGGATAAAATCGGGGGATAAATTTTTTATCTCCGGCCCATGCTAGCCCTGCAGATTGGCAAAATGTAAGTAGGTACCTAGGTAACGGATTTGGCGGCACTTCATATTTTTTACGGAAAGATGGTATCCCTACAACATCTGTCCATAGCCAGGATAATATAATAATTATAATATGCCCTTTTGGAAAATGCTTCTTTTGAGACGAGCTTAAAGTTTATCCGCGAGGTCTAATTATGAGTTAGTCCCAACTCCCAGCGTAGCTTAGGTAGGTAGGTAAACCATAAAAAGTAAAATTATTTTATTTCATACCTACACACCAATCAGCGCTAACGTTTAGCGGCTTTTGTTAGAATTTAAATACCTAATAATAATTTAGCCTGTAGATGCTGTAGGTACATAACAGAGATATGGAAAGTATGTCCTACAAGTAAAAATTATAGGTACCTATGAGGTTAACATTCTGTGCTGCTTAACCCTAGAAAGATAACCTACGTCGAATCGACATAATCGATTTTGAAAAATCGATGTAACTCGTTACTTTTTCATGTAACGCCACTGGCTCTTCCAGCCAACTCAGTTGACCCACGACGCTCGCAGAAGACACCCGTGGCTCTCACGTACGTGCAACAGTTTCGTCAATATCTACCTACCGTACGTCGAAGTGACGCATGGTTATCTTTACTGTGAGTTTTTTTTTAACATTTGTGAAAATTATTTTGCTGTTTATTGCGATATTTCATGCATATTTTTTATCCGTTACTTTTCTTTTGTTTAGCCAATAACAAAACAACATAATGGCGTCACTCACGCAACTATATGATGAAAAAATCTATAGATTATTACAAGAACTAAGTGATGAAGAGCATCAGGGGTCCGATAGCGAATCTGAAGATAATCTTTTGGAAGATGAAGTTCAAAGTGATTTCGAGGACTGCGAAGTGAGTGCACCACCGCCAGAAAACCCCATGGATAGTGAAAACATACCTGAAACCTCGGAAAGTGCTCCTTCTACCGAGCCAAATTTTATTGTGATGCCACAGTGTCAAAACCTCCGAGGCAAAAACGATCATCGTTGGACGGCTACCAATATGGCATTTATAAACGCGTACATTATTTATTTTTAAAGAAAAACCTCAAGGACGTAGATTTTATGAAAAACCTAAGCAATAGCTTGATGACCCCGTGGATGGAGAAAAGGCAGCAATTGCCCACTTTGCCGACGAATATAAAAGAAAAAATTGGTGTAATATTGCCAAAACGGCCAGCTGAAGTTTCCACAGAGGATGAAGGGCAACCTGCGCCAAAGAAAAGAAGGTATTGTGCTTTTTGCCCCTCGAGAATTAGAAGACTGACGAAGTCAGTGTGAGATAGCTGCAAAAATCCTATTTGTGGGGAGCACAAGTCAAGCGCTTGCCCTAAGTGCCTTTGAGGCTAAAATTAAAATAAATATATATGAGAGTTAAATTATTTTATCAAAAGTAAAAAAAAGTTGATTATCAGAAGTTTAATACATATATTATAAGACTGATGAAGAGACTCCATCATGTTTAAGTTTTTTAGGTTTAGAAAAAGACATGTTTTGTTATTCAAGATTTTGCTAATAAAAGTAAAAGAAAACCAATTTGTTTTTTATTTATTTTAAAGATAATAGAATATATTAAAGCTACAAACACAATAATATACATATTATAATATATGTATAAGTATTATGCGCACCCAAATATATGCATCGAAACGACGTATGGTTATCTTTAGTGTATGCTCAAATATGGTTATCTTTCTAGGGTTAAGATATAATAGGTAGTATACAATACTCTATGGCTTGTACCGTACAAGTTGTACGTTAGTACATAATATGATAATACCACAGAATAGGTAATAGATAATACCTCAATGGGCTTGTACCCAGATTTTTAGCACCCGAGCGCCGCGCCACAGCCGCGCTGTCCACCTTCCGAACATGACATGAAAATTGAAAACAGCACCATCTAGTTTTAATATGACATATCTACAAAACGTATTCGCGAGTGTGCCATCTATGTTGTATTTATGACACTAAGAAGCAAATAGAAACGAAGAGATTTGGTTGCCACAACACAGAGGGCAGTGTCACGAAAAACTCCGATCTTTTTGGCGCCCGGTACACAGTCAATTTTTTTGAATGCAATCCTTTTTAGGGTTCCGTACCCAAAGGGTAAAAACGGGACCCTATTACTAAGACTCCGTTGTCTGTCTGTCTCCAGGCTGTATCTCATAAACCGTGATAGCTAGAAAGCTGAAATTTTCACAAATGATGTATTTCCGTTGCCGCTATAACAACAAATACTAAAAATTAAAAAAATATATATATTAAGGGGGGTCCCCATACAATAAACGTGTTTTTTTCGTATTTTTTTGCTCAATATTAAAAACGGTAACAGGTAGACGGTTGAAATTTTCACAGAATATTAACTTGTATATTACCTTTCAAAATAAATAATTAAATATCAATAAAGTAAATATTAAAGGGGGGCTCCCATACAACAAACGTAATTTTTATTTTTAATACGTCATAAATCGTAAAACTTACTACAGGTTTGTACGGAACCCTCGGTGCGCGAGTCCGACTCGCACTTGGCCGGTTTTTATTTTTATCCACTACAAGTTAGCCCTAGACTGCGATCTCACCAGCCCCCCTAGCATGGGCCGAGACAATTTTCTCCCCCTGGAAAGGATAAAAATTTTATTCCTAAATAAATAAATAAAAACGCTAAATAACGGTGGGTAAATAGTCCCCCGAGTCCACGTGAAATGTCAAACGGGGATAAACTTCTCCTCTCCCCTGTTGCCGTGCTCTGAGAGGTGGATAAGTTAATTTTATCTCTTGTCAGTGGATAAAATCGGGGGATAAAATTTTTATCTCCGGCCCATGCTAGCCCTGCTGATGGTAAGTGATGATGCAGTCTAAGAGGGTCGCGGGCTAACCTGTTAGGGGAATCGCAACTTTAATAAATATTAAACCCATAGGTACCCCTAGGGCCTATTCAGCACAGAGTACATTGAATGCTATTTAGTTTCTACACGGCATCGTACCGGAACGCTAAATCGCTTGGCGGCACGTCTTTGCGGGTAGGGTGGTAACTAGCCACGGCCGAAGCCTCCCACGTAAGTAGTTAGGTACTATAATTCTAATACCATAGATTTTACTATAGGTACCACAATAGGTACTATAGTGATTCGCCCCGAACCACACGGTGCCCGAACTGAGACCTCGCGGTATCCTTAAGGTACGAGTAGTTTTAACTATCTTTACGTTCATAGACATCAGTAGTCAGTACCTACTATCACTATCAGTAGACTATTTTTTTATTCCACGTAAGATGCAGGTGCTAACGTCTATTATTTGTAAGCATAAACGAATAAACTTTTACAGAGCGCCATCTATTGACATCATTGTGAAGTTCTGTTAAAAATACTGAAGCTCATTAAAGATTAAATAACTTTGTTTCCTAATTATCTAATTTTAGTATTTGTTGTTCAAGTACAGGATATAATTCAAATAATTGATCGAGTTTCAGGCTCAACCTTTCAGAAAATTGAGAGTTCTGAGGTTAACTTTGGACGTTAGAAAATCTCCACTTTGAAAGCCCCCCATTTTGTCAATATTAAGGGAAAAATTAAAAAAAAAATATTTTTGGACTCTATTCCTAATTATCTTTAAAATGATATACCGCAACAATACTCGTATGTAACGCTATAAAAATATTTTACTTCGCATTCGCTTCTATGAGAGCCCCCCTGAAATAAAGATTTTTATAACTTTTTAAGCCATATTCGGCTGAAGCTTTATCCAAATTCTTGTACGCGCTCAATGTTCTAAAACGTAATACTTATTTAAAAACTGCCCTTACCGCATACTATGCATATGCACAGTCCTGGCTGAGATACGGAGTCATGATGTGGGGAAATAGCGTCAATTCGGAAGAACATGATTATCATGCAAAAAAAATGTAGGTATTAGACTTTAGAGTAATTTGTAACCTCGGCAACAGGGACAGCTGTCGACCATATTTCATAAAATATAATATTATGACCTTACTTTGCCTATACATACTAGAAGTTTGTTTATTCGTGAGGAAACATCTAAACTTCCACACTATACACAAAAAACATATAAATCGACTCGACATATTATTATGTAGATCTAAACTGGCCTTATCGCAACACAGAACGGAACTATTCTCTACTAGCCCACACTACGCATCAACAATAATATATAACAAAATTCCCGATAGCATTAAAAATATTGAATCTAATATTAAATTTAGGAAAAACCTACAGACCTGCTAACCCAGATAAGAAGGGATTTTATGAGGTTGGTGAATTTTTAGCCACCTAGTTTGTACCTAGTTTGACATAATTTAATAATTAATTGTACCTACCTGACATTATTTTAACTTAATATTATTTTAATTTATATAATTTAATTAATCTGATTTTTTAATGCTGAATATTATGCTGCTTTGTAATTGCCTATGTTGTAGGTTTTAATTTTAATATAAGTACTTAAGACGATACGGGAGGGCTTGTTTCCCCATACAATCGTATTAGTCTGTTTTCTCCGTGCATAATTACAATAGAGAAAATATTTTTGCACCATAAAATCTATATTTGTTCGTTCCATGTCCCTATGTTTTGATTTTTTCGATAAATTGATAATTTTAAGAATATGGAACCTTCAAAAATTGCAAAAAATGGCCCAGTTTTCGCGTCATCATCAGGTACCCCGCAAATAAATTTGACGAATATAATAAAAAAAAGAAAAACATACCGACATAGCCTGAGTCCTTCTTAAATTATTCTTGAAAAAATAATTAAAATCGGTACTATTTTGGAGGAGGAAACAGAAAAATACGAGAGTAAGAATTCGACAGTTTTTCATAGGTATTATCGGTCCAAGCTGCAGTTGTCCCTATCGGGTGTTATGGAGTTCTATTCAAAGAGCAGCGCGACGGCAATATAACTGTTCAATACCTATTCTCCAAGTTTCCCGTTCATCCCATATCCTCTTAAATGTAAAAATTAAGATTTGAGTTAACTTAATGTAATTTTAATTATTGTAATTTTATATTGTAGAATGTACATGTACTTGCTTTGCCCTAACGGGGCTGAAATGCAATTTAATAAATATGAAATATGAAGTCTATCGGTTCACATATTATATTTAAATTTGAAGTAGGTAATTACGTTCAGTAATTCAGAAGTTATATGGCTCTGACAGACGGACGGACGGACGGACGGACAAGTGCAAATTCACTCAAGTAGAGTCAGATACCTTCGCGGACGGACGGACGGACGGACGGACAAGTGCAAATTCACTCAAGTAGACTCAGAGACCTTCACTTCGCTCGGTCAATTATTTACTACCGTCGTGTGTAGAGTGGATTGACGATCAATCAGCGGTCAATAGTCAATCAACATCAAGAATCTGTAAGGAATCGCAATCAACTCTGTTCCAGTATTGGCCAGTATTGGTTCCAGTATTGGCCAAAACCCATGAAGCCGCCAAAATACCATAAATTCAGCCAATCATAACAATTGAGACTGTTACAATGATTGATGCAGGTTATACACAATCGGCCTGCTGCATCGCAATCAATTGATCGCGGATCGTGCTATAAATTGACTGTAGGTAGGTAGGTATATACTTACCGGGCGTCTAAAGGATTGAAATATCAATCTTAGATAGGAATAAATGGATCAGGGATTGATTATGAATTTCGGCCGTTATAGAACCTAGGGTTCTGTACCAGAATAGTATGAAAGTCAAATTTTTTGTTTGCCACTATTGAATTTTTTCATCGAACTACTTAATCCTATAAACTAAAATACTTATTACAAACATTTCCAAGCAGCTTAACTATTTTACTCACATGATAGGTAAGGAGTAAGGACTAAGGACTTACAGCCAGCATCTTTATAAAATACCTAAGTTGATACCGGCGACTTCGCCCGCGCGTATATAGAAAATTTTAAAATCCCGTTAGAGAACGCTGATTTTCCGGAAAAGGTAAGCCACTGCCATTAAGAAATATGGTATCTATCATAGAAAAATGGTAAAATCAGAAAATTATAATATTATTTGCAGCACGCAATTTTTGACATTCTAATAGAAAGAGTTGGTTCCCATAGTGCGAGTGAATACCTAACTGGATAAACTGTAACATTTTAATAACTAATTTCCTACTTTTTTAGTAATGTACTCGTACCTAATGTAAGTAATGTAATGTAAAATAATTTTTCGTACCACTTGCTCAAAAAACTGACATTCTATGCCACAAAAAGCGAACTTAACAATAGTCATTTTTAAATTTGGAATACCTACTTACCGAAATTTATACTGAACTACATCTGTGTTTACACCATTGAGTTTGTATTTATAGCATTACACATCTTTTTGAAAAAGGAATACGCATTTACTATGCAAATATTATTAGTCTAGGAATTTGCCGCGTTTTTGTTTTCTTCAAATACATAATAGTAGTTTATGCAACTGTCATATAATGAAGGGTATTAAAACACGAGTGTGAGTTTATGAAACGAGCGCAGCGAGTATATTGATAGACCAATGTTTCGAATGTTAACTTTTACTTTTAATTTGCTTTTGACTTTTTACTTTTTGACGACCTCCGTGGCGCAGTGTGTAGCGCTGTTGTCTTAACGTGCGGAGGTCCCGGGTTCGATCCCCGGCAGGGTCAATTTGGGAATTTATAATTTCTGAATTTTCCCTGGTCTGGCCTGGTGGGAGGCTTCGGCCGTGGCTAGTTACCACCCTACCGGCAAAAACGTGCCGCCAAGCGATTTAGCGTTCCGGTACGATGCCGTGTAGAAACCGAATAGGGGGATGGGTTTAATATAACTGCCATGCCCCTAACAGGTTAGCCCGCTACCATCTTTGACTGCATCATCACTTACCATCAGGTGAGATCGCAGTCAAGGGCTAACTTGTAGTGGATAAAAAAAAAAAAAAAAATTGTCATTATTTTTAATAAATGCTTATCTCATATTATTATTGTGTAAATTTTTTCGCAAATGGTACGAAAAGTAGAGTATTTTCCTCGGTGATAAAGCTGTCTTAGTCTTGGGTGAACTTAAATCCCTCGCTACACTCAGGACTCGTCTTAAATCCCTCGCATCGCTCGTGATTTAAGTTTTTAACGCCCTCGCTACGCTCGGGAGTAAACCTCGAGTCCTTCGTTACGCTCGCGATTTAAATCGTCACCCGCGACAGAAGACACTGCTATATCCCCTTGGTTAATAATCTACTATTACCATTGAAAATGGCAGATGCAAATCGCCTGAGACGTATTTTTGACCATAGCTCCGAGGATTTTGGGAGGATCTAGATGGGAATAGTAGGTACCTACCAAGAGTTGAGGAATTTGTCGAGACACGTGTGAGCGTTTGAATTTTGAAATCGGCTGGTAGCTTTTTTCGGAATTTTGAAAAATGAAAATAGTCGGGTTTTTTGGGGGGCGTTTGTTTATTAAATTGTAAATTATATTTGGGGAAAAAACCGTCTTAAGAAAAAAAAGGTCCTAGGGTATTAATTTAGCTACAAAATGGCAAAAAAAAATTTAAAATCGCCAAACTTAAAATCGCCAAACGTAACGCCGAGGGATACGCAGACTCGTTCACCCTAAAAGCAGTCTTATTGTGGAACGCGCTCCCAGCTGATATCAGACGATCAAAATCTTTAGGGGCCTTTAAAGGTCGTGTCAAAAAGCATTATCTATCGCTGTAAACTAATTCTTATTATAATAATTTGTGTTTAGGTATATTAAATTGGTTATATGTAATTTAATATTTATGTATATAGTATGTATTATATTTGAATATATATTTATTATATGAATTATATGTATGTCTGTATGTATTTTTATCTGCTTATAGTAAGTACCTATTAGAATGTATGTTTATGTAATAATTTTATATTCAAAGCAATGTCCCGTCTCACAACAAGTACGGTCCATTCTTGTAGGTTGCCTGGCAGAGATCACTTTAGTGATAAGGTCGCCTTTTGTTTGTAATTTTGTAATAATGTCCTTTGTATAATGTCCTTTTCTTGATGCAATAAAGTTTTTTAATAATAATAATAATAATAAAATCAGTTATTAATTGTGACCTGCAGGTGGTCTATTAGATTTGGAATTGTAGAAAAACGGGTATTTCCGTATAGAATAACCCTGTGCGTTCCGCAGTCGGGTAAAAAGTAATGTTAGCTTCTATGATTATTGACAGATCGTCATGGTAATAGACAATAGTGATACAAGATGCGGTTGCAGGCGAGAAGTGCATTCGAGTTGGAATTCTAAAAATCGGTTAATAGTTAATACCTACATTTTTGAAAAATTTTGAAGGAGATTTTGATTACAGTAAATTTTTGTATTCATTTTCAATGCTCCGATTCTTGCGAGGACTGCGAAATCTGTGAATTTTTGCACAGTGTCTCTGACAGTAGATTGTGTACGGAAAGTTTCTACTTATACAGCTGTTATTGCCCACAATTTTACAAAATAAATGATTTATGATTTAGACCACATTTAGGCCGTACCTATTGTTTTCAGTTTTCACTCGTAGTTTATAGGATTTGACCTGACCTTGATTTTTAACAAAATATAATTGCATTTATGGACAAGGAGGAGCAAATCGTGAGAACCAATCAATATTGTTAGATAATCTACGCGAAGGTAAATAAAAATCTATATTTGGATTCTTTCAAATTTTTCAATGTCCCGGTCACGGACCACGGTCATTATGTTCTAGTGATGCAGACAGATCAGCTGAAATTTAGCGATCGTAAGCTAGGTAGGTATAGTTAGAGCAAAACAAATGGTCGTCTCTGAGCTGAGGTGTGACCGTGTGAGTGCTTGCTTGCGCAGCTCTCACAAGTCACCGTACATACCTACTACGCGTGAAAATATTATGCTATTGCGATTTGCCGTTTGCGACGCGCGTTGCGGCCAACTGCAGACGCGACTATTTGATTGGCGCCAGCTATACATACCTTACCTCTCCTCAAATGGATGCTTACACGGTACACCCGTGCTTACAGGCCTACAACGATGCGAAGGACGAGAGAAATATAGATTTATTCACTTTAGTGTACTGGGTAAGAGACGGAAATAAAACAATGTTGGCTGCAACGAGAGAAAATAATCAATTTTTAGCGTTTTAAAAATAAACTACGTATACTTTATTAAAACAAAGTAAAATCTTCATACTTTAATATTTTATATAACTTGTTTATGAGAAACTTTGGATGTTTGTTTTGCAAGTTTGGATGTTCATTAGTCCTTCACGCCGCAACGACTGAACCAATTTGAAAGAAATTTGCCTCAAATTTTTAATGGACATATTTATATTAATTTATCAAGGAAAATTAAAGAGTTTCCACGGGAATGAAAAAAACCTTAATCCACACGAATATGTTCTCAGTAATATTTTCTACAGAAAATGGTAAATATACAACTCTTATTTGCGTATAGTCTGGAAACAGCATTAGGTATTACATCATGGCATTTAAACTGGTTAAGAAACAATGGGTGTAGATTGTAAGTGTAGAATAAACACATAATATAAAATTAAAAGCTTCACACAAATCTCTTTGGCTTCAAAAACTGGATTTTATTTTTAAGTTAAAGCTTCAAAATATTTTGTTGACCTCCGAAAGTGCTAGAAGCAGTCAGGTACAAAAGTTAGAGGTCCCAGGTTCTAGCCTCTGTAGGGCCATTGAAAGATAATTTTTTTCCTTGTGTCAGCTTTGCGTTTAAAATTGAATTGAATTTTTATAAAACATAAAAGATTTGTTAATTTATTTATTGATGAAGGTTTAATTTAACTGATATTTGACTCATTCGATGTCAGTTCGTTCCTTGGTGGAAACGCCATGTTGGAATAACTTGTATAAATACGAATACTTTGATGTTTGAAAAATCAGTCTCAGTATATAAGTATAATATAATGTAGTCTGTTACTGGCAGACTCAGCTATTATTGAATGCTATTGTGTTTAGATAGCAATTTTTTTTTGAGCTTAACGATAGCAATCGTGGCCGGATGAATGAATATTTTCTTTAAGTTTAACAAAGTTTTTATAATAAACTAATTACATTAAATCTCTCGTGGAACCTCTACACGTTGTGACCTTTCGCTCGTGCAGGTTTTGAAGAGAGTACAAAAATATATTTAAACCCAATTTAAATCATTCACCCACTTCTGGAATTATATGCTTACACTTGGCGTTTTAATTTTAAACCGACTTCCTAAAGGGAGGAGGTTCTCGCATTGTTTAGGGTTCCGTACCTCAAGTGGAAAAAATGAAACCTTATAGAATCACTTCGTTGTCCGTCCGTCTGAGCCCGTGTAGTGGCTCGGAACCCGTTGTACGAGAGTCTGACTCGCACCTGGCTGGTTGTTTTAATTATTAAGTACTAGATGACCCGGCAGACGTTGTCCTGCCTTGAAGCTAGAACCCGATTGCAGCGCCCCCTATCGGGTCCAATTGTCAATATTCGTCCGCGTGTTTTAAGTTTTTTTGATTCCCTCGGGAACTCCTTAATTTTCCGGGATAAACAGTAGCTTGTGTCACTCCAGGTCTTCAACTATACCCATGCCAAAAATCATGTCGATCTGTTGCTCCGTTGCGGCGTGATTGAACGACAAACCAACAAACCAATAAACCAACAAACAAACACTTTCGCATTTATATTAGACTAGCTGATGCCCGCGACTTCGTCCGCGTGGATATACCAATTTTCATCGAAATAACTTGAGAAATGACGGACTTTTATACAAACTTTCAACCTCTATTTCACCCCTTTAGGGGTGGAATTTTGAAAAATTGTGAAACACGTATGTTTTCATTTCTAACCCGCTGCTCATATACCAAGTTTCATGGATATAACTTGAGAAATGAAGGACTTTCATACAAACTTTCAACCCCTATTTCACCCCTTCGGGGGTAAAATTTACGAAAACTGTGAAACACGTATTTCTTCATTTTTAACCGGTAGGTTGTATACCAAGTTTCATCGATATAACTTGAGAAATGAAGGACTTTCATACAAACTTTCAACCCCTATTTCACCCCCTTAGGGGTGGAATTTTGAAAAACTGTGACACACGTACTGCTTTATTTTTTACTATAAGCCAAAATAAAAAGTTTCGTTGATATAACTTGTAAAACATCTTGAGAAACGAAGGACTTTCATACCAACTTTCATCCCCTATTTCACCCTTTTGGGGGTCGAATTTTCAAAAACTGTGAAACACGTATGTCTCCATTTTCAACCCGCAGCTCATATATCAAGTTTCATGGCTATAACTTGAGAAATTAAGGACTTTCATACAAACTTTCAACCCCTATTTCACCCCTTCGGGGGTAGAATTTCGGGATAAAAAGTATCCTATGTCCTACCTCGTAGTATAGGCTCAAATCGTGCCAAGTTTCGTTTGAATTCATTCAGTAGTTTCGGCGTGATGCGCGGCCAAGATACAGACAGACAGACAGACAGACAGACAGACAGACAGACAAAAATGAAAAAAATTACAGATTTGGCTTCAGTATCGAATAATGAGTGCCCTCCAAAAAAAATTTTCAAAATATCTTCAATGTACAGTTGTTTGTGTGGGTGTATGACCTGTTACAGTTTTATTATAAGTATAGATATTATAATAGTATGATTTTCGCCGCAAGGTACAAACATCTCAAATACATTGTATGCAATCCATTGCAATCATTTCATTAGGTGTAGGTGTACCTACTTCCATAATTTAACTATCAATAAGAGATACAGGGGGAGCCGCGGACTATAAAAAGAATGTAACTATTTAGTCCGATAGTTGTGTTTGTATATTTTATAGACTTTTATTGGTATTTTGTCTATATTGTACATAATTTTCCAAAATAATGAATGTATGTTTTTGTATTTTTCAGTAGGCAGTAAGCCGTAGTGTGTTTTACATTACTCATTACTAAGTACGGTACCTATTTTTTTTAACAAGTGTTTGCACATTGTTCAAAGTCAAACCAGCGTGACTTCAGTATAGCAGGCTACACGCGACATTAGTATCTGCGTCTTGACGAAGATTAGGTAGGTACTCATAAAAATGAATGCTTGGTAAAAAATTAATGTTGATAGGTAAAATTCATAATTATAACAATATTAAGTAAGATCACGAGATTTTCTCACCAACTGGTATTTCAGCAGTACCTAATATAATATCTAACATGTAATTTAAAATACCTATGTACTTACTTTCCTTTCTTTTCTTTCCTTTTAAATAAAGTGTTCTATCCAGGGGCGGCTTTAGCCATTGCGAGGCTCTGGGCGGTAGATATTTGCGAGGCCCTTTGTGGAATTTAAGTGAATTGAAAGTATTTTTATTCATGATGCTTGACGAGAAATGTAAAAGTTATAAATAAAAATAAATTTAGTATTTTAATATTGTATATTGGAAATTAACAAAAGTTTACAAGCCCAAAATATGGCATATTATTTTTTATTGATGATAAACTAACATGGGAAAGGTTTAGCGATTAAAATTTTACATGTTAGGTAGGTAGAAAGTAGCTAGGTAGTAAATAGGTAGGATCTTACATCAAAGATTAGGTACTAATGCATGCAAATACACATTAGTACCTAATGACTTGAGATACAGCGCGAGGGCGCGAGGCCCCTGCAAGAGCGAGGCCCGGGCCTCTGTGCCCGGGCGGTTGCCCTGCTTGCCACCCCCTAAGGCCGCCACTACTTCTATGTATAACAAACTTGGAGCATACAATGAGATAACGTCAATTATTTTGGTCTGATCAGCATTATCATCACGCTTTCGATATATTTTAGTTGATTTCCTGTTTTGTGCCTTACAATTATTATTATTATTACTGAAGCATTTTTTTCGATATTCAATTCAATGACATAAGTAGGTAATTATCTACCCAACTTCGTATCAAAATTGAAGAATCTTATAATAATATCTAAGTACATATTACTTTGTGTTTGTTTTTATTCGGGGACTTATCTACACAATCAATCTAAGATTTGTATACAAAATCGTCTTCAGCAGAATGTTTGACATTGGTATGTCTTTTTTTATTAAAAATATATTAGATATAATGATGATAATGATAATGATGATGATATTAAATTAAAATGATGGGAAAAATGAATGCTGATCGTTGACCATTTAGTGTTTGCAAAATTATATTCACACAAAGCGGATGCAAAAGATATATAATAAAATAATTGAAATCTGGCCATGATCTTAACCTGAACTAAAAAAACGAAACAGTCTTAAAGATTTTTATTGAATACATTCAAACAACACGCGGTTCCGCGTAAACACCGGCAAGTAACATTAAACCAGACGACCTTTCCATTATAATAAATGCGAATTCTTTGTTGACTTCAAAGCGTTGTGCTAAAATTCTATCTTCTAAACCAACAACCGTGGAAGCCGCTGCAACTGTGCCCTCTTCAGTCACCTCGATCTCTACGTTTTGGACTGTTTTAGAAACAAACAATGGACTGTCGGATACTCCTGGTAATTCACTTTTCTTATCAAATATTCTTTGTATCCCACTGTACTGTAATGGAGGAATCAAATCAATCCGAGAGGAAATTGTAAAACGCGGTATTTTTATTTTTATTTCTTGCAAACTTCCAGATATTTTGTAGGCCGTCCACCAATCTAGAGGCTGTGTAGCAATATTACTCAGCATCTTCTGTATTGGTATTCCATCAAATGGCACTAAGACAAGCATTGAGAACTCCTCATTTGTACCGTAATTCATTTCTAAAATTTGTGCTTCGATTTGCCTGACATCTCCAATATTGTGTGGTGCTTTATGGTACATCATGTTGACCGATCCGATTGCTTTACCTTGAGAGTTATAGAAAGCTTCTTCCTTAGTCTGTATTGGATCAAACGGATATGTCCAGCTGGCTTTAAAATAGAGGGCATCGACTAAAATCATTCGTAGATTTTCAAGAAGTTCAGGTCGCACTGCGTTGTGAATTTTGCCGTCTGTAGCAAGACAAACATAATTATTAATATAATCTGCAAGCTCAGTAGTGTTTGTTGAATCCACGGAAAATATATGTGTGGCATAATAATTGGCCGAGTTGCAAAATTCAGGATGAATCATAAGATCTCCGTCCAAGAACATCGCTGTCTGGGCATTTAACGTGACATCTTTATTTTCCCACTTCAGTAAACTTGTAACTGTCTCATGAAGCATTTGTGTTGAACGCAGATCATTCGGTAATCCGAGCACCTTCATTAACTCCAGAAAGGTTTCTCCCGCTGATCCTTCCGCTAGTAAAGAGAAGATACTCCAAACAGAGAGGGGTGAAATGGCAATGTTTTTTTCCCCGAAGCTTTCTTGGAACGCGTAAGCATTGCTGAGGAGTTTAAGCGTAAACTCGTTGATAGGATTAAAGTCTATACCGGTGAAGTTGTCGGTCGGAGCGGCAGTAACAATACTAACAAATACTATAACCTTCCACATAATGTGCGAGTGGATGGCTCAGAGCTTAACGCAACACTGGTGTAGCATAAGGCGATTCTATCAATTTCAATGGGATTTCTCACGTGTGTGTACAATGAATATCATTAGGTTTGTTAAGTAACGTTTAGCGTTCGCGAGGAGAACTATGCGTGTTTATGTAAAATACCGGTATTTATGGGATTGAGTATTCTTTTTGTTAAATCAATTACACGCAGGTTCACCATTTTATATATCAATTTAGACTATGATGGGCGATTATTTGATGTTTTTAAATTTTAATTGACCATTTATTTTTTTTACGTAGCATAAGTTTTATTCATAAAATGACATAAGATTTTTTGATGGTCCTTGATCATGTTTATTTTAAATAGGAATAATTATTTATTTGTATAATCGTGATTAAAAAGTTAATAAGTTATTCACGTAAAGATTGTTTTATTATCTGTTTACGAAGTATATAATATAACTAGCTGCTGCCCGCGACTTCGTTCGCGTGGCATATAGTTTATTTGATTCCCACAGGCACTCATTTCATTTTCCGGGATAAAAAGTAGCCTATGTCACTCTCCAGGTCCTCAACAATACAAATCCAAAATATTATGTATCATCAAAAACTGTGACACGTACCTACTTATTAATTTTTTTACCGAAACCCGAAATACCAGGTTTCGTTGATATATTTAACTTGAAAAATATCTTGAGAAATGCAGGACTTTCATACAAACTTACATCCCCTATTTCACCCCTTTTGGGGTCGAAGTTTCAAAAATCGTTAAACACGTACTTCTTCATATTTATCTGAAAGCCCAAATGCTAAGTTTCATGGCTACAACTTTAGAAATGAAGGGATTTCATACAAAGTTTCAACCCCTATTTTATCCCTTCGGGGGTGGAATTTTGAAAGATTGTGACACACATACTTCTTTATTTTTTACCGAATGCCAAAATACCAAGGTTTGTTGATACAACTTGAGAAATATCTTGAGAAATGAAAGACTTTTATATAAACTTTCATCCCCTATTCCACCCCTTTGGGGGTTGAATTTTCAAAAACTGTGGAACACATTTCATGGATATAACTTCGACGGACTTTCATACAAACTTTCGCCCCTTAGGGGTGGAATTTTGAAAAATCCTTCCTTAGTGAGCGCCTACGTCACAAAAGGAACCTACTGTTTCTAACCCCAGCGGTTAAGGCTGTGCGTTGATATATAAGTTAGTCACTCAGTCAGCCAGGACTTTGAATTTTATAAAAATATTTTTCACCTCCCATGCTCTAAAAAGATGTCATTAAAGCTTAGCGTAGGCGGACTAAAGGTAGCATTTAGGGTCTAGGGATTAAATTTTTTTTAATAATTGCTGGCGAGTAGTAAATGGGTAGTAAAAAATTATAGTCTATGGTTAATATCAACAGCCCAAACGAATGTCATAGACACAGGGTGTGTTCCGATATACACTGCGAGCACTGTTCAGTGCTCTTACTGTGGAGAAATTCGTTCCGATAAGGACTGACAGTAAACTGCCGCAGTATCCAAGGGAAATATATGACGTCATAAATCGTCGCCATTTTTGTACTGTGAGCACTGGTGTTTTCGAGGTAAGGTTCTTTCAGTGCTGTGTGCAGTGTTTTAAGCAGTAACCAGTATACCTAACTATAAAGGAACGGCTTCGCAGTGTACTAAACTGACGTCACACCTTACAGTGCTCTTAGTGTATTTCGGAACATACCCACAGTCTAATAGGATACGTTCTTTCTACCAGTCGTTCAACGAAGGCACTGTGCGAAGGCATCTAGACAAAGCAAAGCGGCGCGGCGGGGTGATAGGGGGGGCGTAACGAATGAAACTAGCAGAATTTTTATAATACAAAATTCTATCACTCTAATGTTTTATAAGCAGTACCGTACATCTAGGACTTTTTTTTATGTTCCATTTTTGAAATAATTTGCACGCAATCCTTTGTTGAATGTAAGTATGCGTCAATATGCTAATGTTACCCATCGTCACCTACACGTACGTGCGTACAGCTCAATGTCTATGGTTCTTAATGTATTTTTTTTTAAATTCCTTCTTGTTAACAATAAGGAGAAAAATAAAGTTGGTATTGCGGATTGCCGCGAAATCTTTAATATTTTTATTGTAATTAATACATTTATGTAAAGGAATGTTTATTTAATCCATTTCGGATTTCGATGCACAATACGTAATACAAGGTGAAGGCATAGGGTAAAGTGAATGTGATTATTTATTTGTTAATATCATTAAGTGAAAATAAAGATCTTAATCCTACAATTAAAATGTAACAATAGAATGGCAAAAAATAAATTAAAAATCGTTATTTATTATATTTTCTCGCAATCGAAGTGAAAAGTAGAGTGTTTACCACGGGACTAAAAGCCATTCTACTCGACACTATAGCTTACCTCGCTACGCTCGGTAAGCTAAACGTCTCATCGTACATCGTATGAAATGGCTCATTTTAGTCCCTTGATGAACAATCTACTAATATAGATAGCTGATGACGACGATTATACGTGGCGCTGGTACTGCTACTTCAAAAACCTACGAAGATTTTGTGCTGGCACCACACAAAGATTGTTAATAAACTGACTATCAAAAATTCTGCTAAACAGATCGTAGGTACCTATCGACACCGTAGGACGCGACCCACTTTAAGCCAAACCTCTAAACTGAATAAGGTCACAATATTTCCGCTCAAACAAAATGTTCAAAGAGCGGAAAAGAATGCAAATTGTCTTCTGACCTCGTGCCGATACAATAGAGATGGGGGACGTCTTGAACTTACAAAACTGTATACAATGCATTGGACTGTTTCAAAGTTCCGTAAATTATGCAAGGAGTCTCTCTTAGAAATTGCATTCTGCTGTGGTCAGTGTAAATGCGAAAGTAGGCACAGCAGATCAATAAAACCTTTTTCGAGTAAGTTTTACTCACAGTTTTACTACTCTTGATCCCTGAAAATCACGTAGTTCCCAAAAGATATTCAAATACTTAATCTAAATCCACGATGAAGTCATCATCTAGTTCCTAAAATTTTTTAACCGCTGTGTGTACCCCTTGTGTCTGTGTGTGTCATCGTAGAGCCACAGAATAGGTAATAAATAATACAGTTGTAATAGAGTTTAAAATAATAGACCGACTCAGATGCGATTTGTTAGTCCTTAGCTGCGAATTCATTAAACGAAAATAACTTAGATGGCGGGGTAACTTGAATGGGGTATGTGAGTTAAACTTTCTACGCATTTTCGTACCGCAATTATAATTTGATGGCTAGGTTTGGCATGTCGGCAGTGTAGTAGCTACTAGCTACAACTGAACCCGTTAGGAGTATGGCAGTAATATGAAACCCATACCCCTAACCTCTACACGGCATCGTACCGGAACGCTAAATTGCTTGGCGATACGTTTTTGTCGGTAGGGTGGTAACTAGCCACGGCCGAAGCCTCCCACCAGTCCAGACTAAACAAAAATTCAGAAATTATAAATTCCCAAATTGACCCTGCCATGAATCGAGCCCGGGACCTCACACGTTAAGGCCACAGTGCTCAACACTGCGCCAGGGAGGGAATCTATCCAGAAACCTGTCATTTATTATAATTTACTTATAGCTTACGCTACGCGGAAGATGATCGAAAGGCCGCGGCAGGCCGAGTCATCGAGTTTATAAAATAGTAGGGGAGCCCAAGAGAGGATTTTTGGATTTACTCCAGCGTGTCAGATATTGATAGCGTGTACACCCCACCCACGTGTCTCTGTTATTGCCTGTATGTATATTAGCCAGTTTGCATGGTGGGGTTGGCCGTATGGAAGTAAAAAAACTGGTAAAAAAATAATAATATTCGAGCGCGTCAGATATTCAAAGGAGGTGTTATGTGGACCCAAAGGAAGCTCCTATTCAAACGTACCTAATTCACGATTCTGACGTAACGCAAAGTCGCTGCGGTTTTTTGAAAATGCGAAAAAAATTGCTATTTTTAAATACTCGAGGGCATCAGATTATCATACAGACGGTTCAGCTTCATGTCCCAAAGGTGCTGACACATAATCTGACGATTATCTCGAGGAATTTTCTTAATCTGATGATTTGAAGAAGAATAAAACCTGTAGACGCTCTCCCCACCGGTGAAAGGATATACATCATTTAACCTTTTTTTAGGTCTACCATCTAATCTTCAAAATCCATCAGGTCTCCACGACGCTCGAGTAAATCCATATTTAGCATCATTGCCTCCCCTACTATAATAGTAGATTGTTCATCAAGGGACTAAAATGAGCCATTTCATACGAGACGTTTAGCTTACCGAGCGTAGTGCCGAGGTATGCTATAGTGTCGAGTAGAATGGCATGTTGTTACATGTTATTAGTAGGAGTAAGATCTTTATTTTCACTTGAAGATATTAACAAATAAACTGTCCCATTCACTTTACCCTATGCCTTCACCTTGTTTTACGTATTGTGCATCGAAATTCGAAATCCGAAATGGATTAAATAAACATCCCTCTAAATAAATGTATTAATTACAATAAAAATTCTAGAGATTTCGCGGCAATCCGAAATACCGACTTTATTTTTCTCCTTATTGTTATCAAGAACATTGAGCTGTACCTACGCGTAGGTGACGATGGGTTGGGTAACATTAGTTTGGGCTGTTGACATTAACCATAGACTATAAATTTTTACTACCCATTCATTTACTACCTATAACATAATAACGCCAGCAATTATTAAAAAAAAATTACTTTAATCCCTAGCTAGACCATAAATGCTAACTTTAGTCCGCCTACGCTAAGCTATAATGACATCTTTTTATAGAGCATGAGAGGTGAAAAAACGTTTACCTACTTAGCGAGCAAACAAATAGCCATGATTGTGCCGCCGGCCACGAATCAGTAAAGCCGCATATGAGTTGATGGCGTCTAATAAATTTTTCTATCCACCCGTCATGCATGATGATCAGTTAAATTTTCCGGATAATAAACTGATTCGTAATAAGCCAGTTTGCCAATAAAATTTAAGCTTACTGATTGAATTATAATTATAATGTACACATAACCTACTCGTCAGATTGTTCCCATCAGTAAGCATAAAGTATTAAAGAATTTCCATTACATTTGCATAAAAGATTTGTTCGTATACGGGCGTTAGGATTTTACTGGAATTAGCATTTTTATCTAATTTCAGTTGCCACCTCGGCGTGTTTGTCTGCGGGTCATCGAACCCCTGTGAAGTTTAGAATTTCAATAACTTTATGCAAATAAAATTGTTCCCATTTTTTCTCGTAATCCACGGCGTATAATAATAATATACTAAATGATGCCCGCGACTTCGTCCGCGTGGATTATTGTTTTAAGATTCCCACGGGAACAGATGGGTCGTGAAAGCGTAGATAGACAGACATACACATTTTCCCATTTATAATATTAGTATGGATTGTATGTACCACAGACTTTAATATATTATACATTTTGATGCTTAGGTATAATACTCTCATTCTCTTGGTAGATACTGAGACAATCCTCATTGATACAATCTAACATTATAAAAAAACCGGCCAAGTGCGAGTCGGACTCGCGCACCGAGGGTTCCGTACAAACCTGTAGTAAGTTTTAAATTATTAAAAAAAAACTACTTACTAGATCTCATTCAAACCAATTTTCGGTGGAAGTTTGCATGGTAATGTACATCATATATTTTTTTTAGTTTTATTATTCTCTTATTTTAGAAGTTACGGGGGGGGGGGACCAACATTTTACCACTTTGGAAGTGTCTCTCGCGCAAGCTATTCAGTTTAGAAAAAAATGATATTAGAAACCTCAATATCATTTTTGAAGACCTATCCATAGATATTAGATATTAGTTTGATGAAAAAAAAATTTTTGAGTTTCAGTTTTTGAGTCAGTATGGGGACCCCCAAAATTTATTGTTTTTTTTCTATTTTTGTGTGAAAATCTTAATGCGGTTCACAGAATACATCTACTTACCAAGTTTCAACAGTATAGTTCTTATAGTTTCGGAAAAAAGTGGCTGTGACATACGGACGGACAGACAGACAGACAGACAGACATGACGAATCTATAAGGGTTCCGTTTTTGCCAAATTTGGCTACGGAACCCTAAAAATGGGATTAACTAACGCAATCAACTTAATATTATAACAGGTACAGCAGAATGGTGTCCTAGATGCATTACGAAGGTGTAGGTGTGGAGCCTGGTGGTCTGCAATTTGTGCGGGCATCGATCCACTGTAACAATATACTGTGCCCGCAAGAACGAACACACAAACTTTAGCTTATTTCAGACAAATTAAACGGTTTCCAGATTCAAATTCAAATACATATGTATTTTTCACTAGCTGATGCCCGCGACTTAGTCCGCGTGGTTTAAGTTTTGAACCCCCGGGAAACTCCTTAATTTTCCGGGATAAAAACTCTCGTCCTCAACTATACCCATGGCAAAAATCACGTCGATCCGTTGTTCAGTTACGGCGTGATTGAATGACAAACCAACAAACAAGCACACTTTTGCATTTATAATATTAGTATGATTCAAATTAAGTGCTTTTGAATCGTCGAGTGGAACTACCTACCACTGATTCGGAACGCCATTCCTACCGAGTCCTAATTTCTAAACTATAGTACCTAGCTTAAGGGCTGATTTTTCAATCGTCAGTTAAAGTTTATCGGAGGATTAAATTTGACGTTTGACAGGTTATGTATTGAAAATCTGCCAAAACGTCAAATTTATTCCTCCGATAAAATTTATCTGACGATTGAAAAATTAGCCCTAAGTTGACTAGCCGCAACAATACCACCTCATAATATAATATAACATTTAGCATAATGATATAATAATATAATACAGTGGTTATCTAGGAATACGGCATGTACCATTTGCGGTTAATTAACCGCCTGCAGTCGTGTTATGACATAATTATTTTCCATTGAAAACATACGGAACTAAAAATTATCGAGTTCGACTATTTTCATAATATACCTAACCATACTAAGGATCTGTGCTAGCGATCGGTGTTGGGCGAAATATGAAAAGTGGGGATGATAATGCAAGATCGTAGATTATTTAGTTAAACCACCACTTTTTTCTAATTTTCTTTCGAAATACTCGGGTCTCGGGAATAGGCTGAATTGAATTAAATTTAAAAAAAAAACCGGCCAAGTGCGAGTCGGACTCGCGCACCGAGGGTTCCGTACAAACCTGTAGTAAGTTTTAAATTATTAAAAAAAAAACTACTTACTAGATCTCGTTCAAACCAATTTTCGGTGGAAGTTTGCATGGTAATGTACATCATATATTTTTTTTAGTTTTATTATTCTCTTATTTTAGAAGTTACGGGGGGGGGGACCAACATTTTACCACTTTGGAAGTGTCTCTCGCGAAAACTATTCAGTTTAGAAAAAAATGATATTAGAAACCTCAATATCATTTTTTAAGACCTATCCATAGATACCCCACACGTATGGGTTTGATGAAAAAAAATTTTTTGAGTTTCAGTTGTAAGTATGGGGACCCCCAAAATTTATTGTTTTTTTTCTATTTTTGTGTAAAAATCTTAATGCGGTTCACAGAATACATCTACTTACCAAGTTTCAACAGTATAGTTCTTATAGTTTCGGAAAAAAGTGGCTGTGACATACGGACGGACAGACAGACAGACAGACAGACAGACAGACAGACAGACATGACGAATCTATAAGGGTTCCGTTTTTGCCAAATTTGGCTACGGAACCCTAAAAAAACTTGTGATTTTAATGCGATGTTTGTGTACTAATCTGAGGAAACCAGTGCAGTCACAATAGTGACGACTACAGTCATCTTTGATTAGCTGGATAATTTAATTAATGCCTATTATAAGAAACTCTATGAAATTCTTTGTATTTTTGTGGTTTGAAGCCGCGATCGGCGGTTTCGCCTATCTCGGACTTAGGTGTACATACCTTTTCATACCCACCTTGGAATAAACTTTGTTTTGCTTGGATAAATTTATATAATATTATGTTGATGACCTCCGTGACGCAGTGTTGAGTGCTGTTGTCTTAACGTGCGGAGGTCGCGGGTACATTCCCCGGCAGGGTCAATTTGGGAATTT
Organism: Erebia ligea; assembly: GCA_917051295.2. Lineage (NCBI taxonomy): Eukaryota > Metazoa > Arthropoda > Insecta > Lepidoptera > Nymphalidae > Erebia > Erebia ligea. The sequence continues at coordinate 13,347,873 of OU785221.1, read as the reverse complement.
ATAATTTCTGAATTTTCCCTGGTCTGGCCTGGTGGGAGGCTTCGGCCGTGGCTAGTTACCACCCTACCGGCAAAGACGTGCCGCCAAGCGATTTAGCGTTCCGGTACGATGCCGCGTAGAAACCGAATAGGGGTATGGGTTTGATATAACTGCCATGCCCCTAACAGGTCAGCCCGCTACCATCTTAGACTGCATCATCACTTACCATCAGGTGAGATCGCAGTCAAGGGTTATCTTGAAGTCGTTTAAAAAAAAATATAATTATACCTAAATTATTGGTTTAAATTGTGCAAATTGGGAACAAAAAATATTATGTCCTGAGTCCTGACATATTTTTTTTGCTGGAAAAAATTATCATCCCTATGTTTCGCAGCGGTCACGCATCGTGTTACGCTCGCTACATTACCCGCAAAATCTTGTTAATTAATTAACAGGGGCTAATTTTGGCTATTCTAAATATTTTTTAGTATAATCATTATTATACACCTAGTTAATGTAGAGATTACCTCTCATTCGCAGATTTTGTGATTAAGTTAACACGCACTGCGATGCGACAGGTCGCGGGGCGCGTCGGAGTGTGGGATTCGCCTTAGTACTCAGTTAGTAGGAATGGAAAAGTTCTGTTGTTGTGGTACCTGGGGACACATAAATTAACTTTTAAATATTACAATATAATTATATTTTGCTCATTAATTAACAGTTAAATTATTGATTTATTTATTAAACACTAGTAGATGCTCACGACTTCGTCCGCGTGAAATAAGTTTTTTTAATTCCCACGGGAAGCCCCTAATTTTTCCGGGTTAATATACAGCCTATGACACTCACAAATAATGTGGCTTTCTATTGGTACCAGAATTTTCTAAATCGGTTCAGTAGATCCAGAGATTACCCCCTGCAACCTCACAAACTTTACTTCTTTATAATACTCGTATTAGTATAGACTAGCAGATGCCCGCGACTTCGCATGAAATAAGTTTTTTAAATTCCCACGGGAACTCACAAATTTTTCGGGTTAATATATTTATATGACACTAACAAATAATGTGGCTTTCTATTGGTACATACCAGAATTTTCTAAATCGGTTCAGTAGATCCAGAGATTACGGGCCTACAACCTCACAAACTTTACCTCTTTATAATTATTATTAGTACAGTGTACCTATCCTTGGTACGCTTACAGCAATGCCAAAACGCATCCCCAGTCACGAATTACAAAATTGACAAAATTCATAAAAGCTAATATAAAAACGTCTAGCTGTTGGTGCTGAGCAATCATGTCGTTGAGCAGATCAGTTGATCAGTGTTTTTGTTCCACCAATATTGCTGTTAAAATATTTCAGGCGTCGACTTTAATTTTTTCGCGTCGCGTCGCCCACGCTGTTATTACGCCTTTATAGGATCGTCTAGTGACGAAACGCGACGCGAGTAGGTATTTTCAATAATGCTATCTGTTTCACAACGCTTCGCTGCCTTCTCCGTATCGTGCGATAGAGAGAGTTGCAAGTCCAGTAGGCATATGCCTACATTTTATTCTTGAAATATTGTTTCGGGTGATAACGTTTTTACCCCCAAACGTTTACGAAATTAGAAAATTTTGGTCTCATTAAATTCAGTACACCTTAATCTAGGCTCGTACGTTTTATTTTTTTAATATTTTAGTTTAATTAAATTTAAAAAAATTAAAATACTCGAGGAAGTTTTAAGGTCAAAAATATGGATATTTAGACGTTAATAACTTTTAAGATAAGCAATATTTCTTTAAAATTAAAACGTACGAGCATAGTTCTTCATTGTATCTGCAACATTTCTAAAAAATATGAAAATTGGTTATCATTTACGGGAAGAAAAACGTTATCGCTTTTTGTATGAAAATTTACAACTAGACGATCCTCTTTAGTAAAGATTTTCACGATCTTGTGCTGCTTCTGTCCATCGATACGCGATAATAGTGAAATATCTTACTCTGAGGTAAAAAATATAATTTTTAAAAGATAATATGGTTTTACTTTGACTGTCTTTCCAAAAAGTCAAATAAAAACCGGCCAAGTGCGAGTCGGACTCGCGCACCGAGGGTTCCGTACAAACCTGTAGTAAGTTTTAAATTATTAAAAAAAAACTACTTACTAGATCTCGTTCAAACCAATTTTCGGTGGAAGTTTGCATGATAATGTACATCATATATTTTTTTTTAGTTTTATCATTCTCTTATTTTAGAAGTTACAGGGGGGGGACACACATTTTACCACTTTGGAAGTGTCTCTCGTGCAAACTATTCAGTTTAGAAAAAAATGATATTAGAAACCTCAATATCATTTTTGAAGACCTATCCATAGATACCCCACACGTATGGGTTTGATGAAAAAAAATTTTTTGAGTTTCAGTTCTAAGTATGGGGACCCCCAAAATTTATTGTTTTTTTCTAGTTTTGTGTGAAAATCTTAATGCGGTTCACAGAATGCATCTACTTACCAAGTTTTAACAGTATAGTTCTTATAGTTTCGGAAAAAAGTGGCTGTGACATACGGACGGACACACAGACAGACAGACAGACAGACAGACATGACGAATCTATAAGGGTTCCTTTTTTGCCAAATTTGGCTACGGAACCCTAAAAAATTATTATAATAAGGGTTGACATAATACGTTGACACAGATTGTAGAGCGAAAACACTCTACGGACCGGACATGACAAACTTCAGCAGTTATCGTTCACATCGAACATATTTGTTTTTTATTGTACTACAAGTTAGCCCTTGACTGCGATCTGAGTAAGTGATCATGCAGTCTAAGATGGAAGCGGGCTAACCTGTTAGGGGTATGGCAGTTATATTAAACCCATACCTCTAGTCGGTTTCTATACAACATCGTACCGTAATGCTAAATCGCTTGGCGGTACGTCTTTGCCGGTAGGGTGGTAACTAGCCAAGGCTGAAGCCTCGCACCAGACCAAGACCATAATATTATAATAGTGAATGTCGAAACAGACTTTTTGCCTGCTAATCAATTTAATTTTATTTTTCGGATCAAAATTGTTTATAGTAGTGTATTTTTGCCCTTATAGTTCAATCTCACTTCATGTGTAGCGAGAAGGAAGGCACTTCGGAAGTAATGTGGCTTACCCGATCGGGACTTTCCACGGCCAATGTATTCCGTTCCATATCATTTGCCCATTAAAGTTGCTCAAGCTTTTCCTTCACTCTCGGTCCATTAAGGAGAAAAAATACCGAGCTTGTAATGCGTGTGTGTGCTTGGAATCTGTGAAAATTTTTCGGATGGAGTACGCTGCGTAGGCAGTATATACTGGCCTCTATATCGTCATACTCCTGGACGTCGCGTCACCGGAAAATTGAGGCAACATCTTCCTGAGGGCGACTCCTGAGAGGCTCGGCTTAGGATTGTTTGATTAGGATGTATCAATAATTGTTGGGATTGGTTGAATTTATGGTATACTTACTGGTACAATGGAAATAGGGGCGGTTGCGAATAGCGATCCAAAATAGAGTGATTGCGATACCACTGTACAAACATTTTCACGTTATACCATATTATTACCTATTCTGTAGTAATACGTAGGCCCTAGTACAGCGTCTGTAATATTATCCTTGGTGGGCTGATGAAATGATATTATTGCGTTTTAAATGATCCAACATTACCTTTCGGTTAAATTAAGATCCTAAAACATCATCTAATAGACCTATTTAAAGCCGCGGGCGGTTTGTGCCCAACGAAAGGTTTGCATAAAGACAAGTGCCCCCTAGCAATAAAACTTGCAGGAGCTATCTCTCGGAAGTCACTTATACGTCACATGCACTGTTAAGACTAGGCTTTTAAAACTAACCTGCAGGTAGTAGAGGCATAAAAACACTGCTTACCCTAATCGAAATTGCTCAATTTTGATGTCTGGCCAATAATCAGGTAACTAGTCTAAGTACCTACTACCCCGGTTTCGAACCCTGTGTACGCTACTGATATTAATATTATCCTTGGTGGGCTGTTGCAATGATATTATTGTGTTAAATGATCCAACATTACCTTTCGGTTAAAATATTAAGATCCTAAAACATCATTTATTAGACCTATTTAAAGCCGCGGGCGGTTTGTGACCAAAGAAAAGTTTGCATAAAGTCAAGTGTCCCCTAGCAATAAAACTTGCAGGAGCTAACTCTAGGAAGTCACTTATACGTCACATGCACTGCTATGACGAGGCTTTTAAAATTAACCTGCACGTAGTAGAGGCATAAAAACACTGCTTACCCTAATCAAAATTGCTCAATTTTGATGTCTGGCCAATAATCAGGTAACTAGCTTATGTACTTAACCCGGATTCGAACCCTGTGTACGCTACTGATATTATATTAATAACAAGGTAACTGTAGTAACTTTTTCCATTGGGAAGTGTCTTTTTTAAATTGAAGTTCTTCAAGGTTTGCTGCGAGGGGACACTTGGCCGTAGGCTTTGTGCACTCGGCTGGGCATCGTTCGGGATGCTTCTAGGTAGCTTTTCGACCAAAATTCCTCAGTACCTCAAGACCACAGTCTTCGAACAGTGCGTGTTGCAAATGATGACATAAGGATCCGACACAATCCGAAGAAATCCGGATAACGAAAAGTGACCGACATATAAAACGACGAATAGTGAAAGGGCAGTGGGCGGGGCACATAGTTCGAAGAACCGATAGTTAGACGTTAGGGTCCCAAGGTGCTGGAATTGCAACCTCGCGTCGGAAAGCGCAAGGTTGGCTGGATAAAATAGAATTCTTTTGTAAGAGACGCTATTACTTGGTGAAATTTTGAATTATATCCATCAACACTAATTTTTGAGAGTTGCCCTTATAAACAGACCAAAAGAGCTGAATTGACAAAGTAACTTTGTGTTTTCATTAGCAGTTTAATCACGCCCCAGTGTATAGTGTGAATTGAGGTCCGTGACATTCGCGTCACGTCGATAATATAGAAGCGGTGACCCGGCGCAGATTTCATTTCGTTACTTTCACGTTTTAATTTCACGTGATAGATGGGAAATAGAAAATATGGTATTCTATTCCGGAAGATTGTCTGCAAATAAACTGGGAAACTAATCCAGAAACTTTTTCATTAGCAGTTTAATCACGTCCCCGCAGTTTATAGTGACATTCGCGTCACATCACCTATCGAAGCGGTGACCCGGCGCAGATTTAATTTCGTTACGATCACGTTTTTATTTTAAGTTATAGATTGGAAATAGAAAAGGTTTTATTCGAAATTGGCTTAACGCATGTGTGTGAAATTGTTATGATAGTAACTCTGTGGTTATCATATTGGTGAAAATTTGAATAAAATCCGGAAATGATTTTTGGGATTAGTGCTTACAACAACAGCTAACTTTACCATTTACACAGTAGGTACTGTCTTTCCATCAGCAGTTAGATCACGTTCACGCCCCGCAGTCTATAGTGACAGCATTGATGTGTCACATACCTACGTGTCACGTCGCGCATCGATGCGGTGACCCGCTGCGGATTTCGTTAAGTACGATTTAATTTCACATGATATATTGAAAAAAAGAAAATGCTATATTCCAAATGATTTTCTATATGTATACATATCCAATAACTTTCTTATTTAATTTGATTTCGAGAATCTTTTTTTGATAGAAACCTAGAAAACTCACTATTATGCGCTTTAAATATTATTTTGATATTGCGATTTAGGTTTTACGTAGATCGATCCTATTAAAGTATGCATAGAATAAAAGTGGAAGATATACCTAAATTATTTATCGAACAATCGATATAATGTTCGATACAAAATCAAAATAAAAAATGCAATAAAAAAAAATAAAGTCAAAATGCAAACGAAATGCATAATATTGCTGTCGAACATGAATATAGGTAGGTAGGTATACAACTTACAATAATAGTACGTGGAAAGACGAGCTCACTACATAATTTCTCCAGGGATGCAATGCAACTATGCAGTATCGCTTGCAGGGTTGCCTCATAAAATGGTTTGTACACAGGACATCACTCTTCCAAATTATCATCACTGCAGTAAAAAATATACGTTAAGTTATATTCTTTAGTATAAAATATATAAGGACTAGCTGATGCCCGCGACTTCGTCCGCTTGGAATAAGTTTTTTTAATTCCCACGGGAACTCCTTTCCGGGATAAAAAGTAGCCTAGTCCTCAACTATAGCCATGCAAAAAATCACGTCGATCCGTTGCTTTGTTAAGGCGTCATTGAAAGACAAACCAACAAACCAATAAACCAACAAACAAACACACTTTCGCATTTATAATATTACTAGGTGATGCCCGCGACTTCGTCCGCGTGGATTGAGGTTTTTCGGTTCCCGCGGGAACTCTTTAATTTTCCGGGATACAAAGTAGCCTATGTGCTATTCCAGACTATAATCTATCCGTGTGCCAAATTTCATCCAGATCCGCTCAGCCGTTGGAGCGTGATTGAGTAACAAACATCCATACCTCCATACATCCATACATCCATACATCCATCCAAACTTTCGCATTTATAATATTTATTTGATAGTATGATTATATTCTAACAAATCATTACAAAAATGAAATTGAGTTGTGACGATATGACCTTAAGACTTCGGTTCAGTGGGTTTGTGTTACGCCTACATCCATATCCATACTTCCATACTAATATTATAAATGCGAAAGTGTGTCTGTCTGTCTGCCTGTCTGCTACGCTTTCCCGGCCCATCTTTTCAACCGATTTTGCTGAAATTTGGTATAGGGGTAGGTTATATCCCGGGGAAGGATATATGCTACTTTTTATCCCGGAAAATTAAGGAGTTCCCGCGGGAATCAAAAAACCTTAATCCACGCGGACGAAGTCGCGGGCATCATCTAGTTAACAAATAAACAGACACCTGTACAATTTTATAATAGCAGAGCTTATAAGCTTTTACATCAAATTTAACAACGCCGCGCTGTTTGATATTTTGGAAACTTAAGCCAATTTACGCAGATTTTAACAACACACCTGCCAGCCCTACATCAGTCTAACAAGCGACATTCGGACTTCATTGTGCAGGTTACCTAGGGACCGTCTTCATATCTAGGTCATAGCGTGTGGAATTCGTAATCGATATGAGTGAAATGTGCAAATAGGATAGTGTAGTATTTCCCTAAATATTATGCTACGACTATGATCTACGAGCATCACTCAATCCGCTAGGTATTCATTATTGTGTACGTATCTACTTACTTTGTTTGAAACTTCAAACACAACCTATTACCCTACAACTGTCCTGCAACTGTCCTACAACTGTAGGACAAACCTACAACCCTACGACATCTAAGTTGTTGTCTCAGCCGCATTTCTATGCGATACCGATATACTTGCTTTATGTACACACTACACGCAGACAAGTTACGTGCTGAAAGATTTTTAAGCATTTTCCATGAGTGTTGAGCGTTCCCATAAAGTTTATTGGCACTGTAACGAAATGATCCTGCTCTATTTCTGCGCATAACACGCGGATCTAAATGAGAATGGATTAAAAAAAAAATAAGCGCATGTAAGTATAATATAAGCTTTCACAGTGACGCGATCGTGAGTGAAATCTATACTAATATTATAAATGCGAATGTTTGCATGGATGGATGGATGGATGTTACTCAATCACGCCAGACCGGTTGAGGGTAACTGTTTTGAAATTCAGTTGCATGATTTGACCTATAACAAACCCTCACATATCGCAAGTTAAACTTGTAAAACGTTAAAGTTTTTTTACAATGATTAGCTTTTTAGGTGTTCGAAATAAGTTAACCGAGCCTACCCCTCTGCGAAATATATGATTTTAGCAGACTTATTCTGACTCTTCGGTTGGAGTTGGAGTGGAGTTCTGACAATCGCTTGGACGCGACGGCACGTCCATAGTCCAACTCCATACCGAATGAGCATTTGGTTCCTCTGCAGGCTACGCAACCGCGACCTGCGCTATGCGACGCGACGTCCCGAAACCGTGCGTCTGGTAAAGAGTATCAATCCTTGGCAAACTTTTTACTTTATTTTGTCAGGTTCCAATAATTTGTTCAAGTCCTTTGTTTATTCGTGTAGGATTGAGGCAATTTATTACAAATGAAAACAGGATAAACAGCTATTGAATGCATTCCACGGAGTGCGGGGGCTGCTAAATGTACAATTAATGTGTGTAACTTCGCTCGTTACCACAACTTTGACGATATACTTAGTTTAGCGTTCATCTTAACAATGGATACAGCGCTACCTAATACCTATATAATTATTTTCTAAATGGTCTCGTATAAAATACACCGGGACATAATAGGTAACTTTTAATTTATAATTATGTTGCACCATTATTTATAATAGAGTAACTTGTAGAGTTATTTGTTAGCATATATGCGTTAATGTAGTTAAATATTAGTAACTCAATTATACAGAAGTGGGTTAAAAACTAGTCGTGGTTTTTTTACCCGCGACCTAAACGCGACATTATGTAGGTAGAAGGTACCTATATTAAAATGTAAATAACCGTCATCTAGAGATTCGAATGCTCTTTATTTTTCTGTTGTTATCATAAACTTAGGAATATTAATTGTTAGTATTTAATAAAGCCCATAGAAATGGGAATGATAAAGAAGCAGTCAAAAATAAAGCCAAAATTTCAAAGTTATCCATGAACTGGCTGTATATATTTTGAATGTCAATTGTTGAATTGAATTTAATAGTAGTAATAATTATAAAATTTATGGTAGATATAGTCCCACAAACTTATTTGGCCGGGTGGGCAAAATTGAAACTAATTCATATGCCTGTTAAGTTTTTTTTTTCATATACCTACGACCTATACCTACTAGTGACACTGTCACCGGGTCAGATAAGTTTGTGGAACTAGAACAACTAATGACGTAATCTAAACTTAAACCTAAAGCTACGTGAGTTATACCACAGAATAGGTAATAGTATAAACCACAAAATACTTGACTATAATATCAGTTTTATGTTTTATAAAACTAACTTCTCGATAAAGCGGGTGAACTAGGAAATTGAATATTGAGTCACGACTCGAGTCTGGTGTTTAGGAAATTGAATCATGCTCCCTCTAAGCCTCAAAACAGTTAAGATTTACCTTTTTACCATGTCTCGCTTATAAATAACTCCAAGTTTAACAAGATAAAGTTAAACCCACGAGGAAACTCAGTGTTTCCTCGTGGCTTATAACCATAAAATACATCTAAGAACCTGCTCTGAGGTGATCATCATCATCATCGCGTGCCTTCTTCAAAATGAAGTTTGTCGGTCATCATGCGAAAATCCTCTCTATTTTGAGCCGCATCTTTTAGTCTTGGATAGCTGAGCCCTGCTTATATCGTCCAACCACTTGCACCTTTGGTGACCTGGAGCTCTCTTGCCTGCAATCCTTCCTTCCAAAACTAATGTTTATATACTACTGTTATAATTAATTCCAAACTACTTCCTAACTTGGAAGTGAGAATTGGTGATACCACAGAATATTTCGTACCTTACCTCGTAGTCAATATATATAAAACAATTATTATAATCATAATAAGGTGGTAAAGCGCTATATTAACTTTATGTACCTATTGCTTGCATATTCAAAATTTTACCACACCGCGCTATGTTAAAATATTCCTTAATTGATTTATGAAGCACTTTTAAGCAAAAGTTGTGGGTAATTTTCGTAACAAAGTTAATAAACAGTCTTTTCTTAACTTCTCAAGTGTATATGAATAGCAACTCTCAAGGATCGCTATTCAGCCAGCGGCGTTCTTGTTTGCCAATAAATTACAAAGTTCCAAAGCAAGTAACTTCTTGAAAATCATTAATTATAACCAAGCTCCAATCTTACGGGTAAGTAATAACAACTACTCGTAGATCAGTGCAATTTGATTATTATTTCGCTTCTCTCTATGCGTCATATTCCTGCCGCCCGATTGTGTAAGGAAATCGTAATCGTGATCGTTTGTCAAATGGATAATTCCTGCGCATCAAAAAGCATTTATGAACTCCATAACAGTTCGAGTTATACGTTATGAGCTTAGCAAATGATTACGATTGGCTTAGATAATTGAGCCTCTGGTTCCTAAAAGCTGGGATCTTTTTCTTGAGCTTTCTCAAGTTACGTTGTATTTAAGATTGCACCTCGAGTGCAATTTTCAGCATGCTGCACTTAATAGTGAAAATGTGTTCAAGCATAACTTATTAAGTTGAAGTAATGGGTAAATGGATTCCCTGTAGATAGATAAAGCTTTTTTTCTTACACATATACATACTATATGCTTACACGTAGTAACTGTAGCGCAGGTATCTTCAAAAAGTCGGAGATCAATAATTATTCTAACAAATGATGTCTTCACTCTACATTTCAAGTAATGTAGAGTGAAGACATCATTTCTATGAGCCACAAACCTATGTCGTGTCGTGATGCGACAGAAGCCTAGTCGAAGGCGATCTAGATAAAAAATTAAGATGGAGAAGTGAGCGTTGCGTGACGCTCTGTCTCACTGACTTTCCAGGCGCGCTCCGATTGGTCAATCGTCGTGTCAGATTACGTTGCAGCACAACACGGGAGGTAAGTAATCAGATTGCTTCTTCAACAGTCAAGTCATGTCCCAAACATGTACAGATCGTGCGATGCATTCGCAACTGGAAATCAAAGTGTTGAAAAGCATTTTCGATATTCAATATATCACGTGACGTAGCGAAATGTGGGATAAATCCGCGTTGGGTCACGGCTGGAAAGCCGACGTGACGAGAATGTCACGTGTCACTGTTGTTGCTATTGACTGTATGATCAAAATTGTAACGCTCCCCTATTATATTTATCTTGACGACCTCCCTGGAGCAGCCAACCAACAGCTTATAGTACCTACCAAAGTAGTACTTAGGTGCTATTGTAATGTTCTTATTCTGTGTAACAATTGTTTTAGATCTTGAACGTCCCAGGTTAGAATCTGATATTTATCTAGTCCCAGATTAGATAGGGTTAGAGTCCCAGCAGGGGCAATTTGGAAATTCATAATTTCTAAACATGGTCTGGTCTGTTCTGTCAGGAGGCTTTGTCTGCATGTTTGCGTTCCGGTACGATGTAGCAGTAGCAGCAGTTAAACCGGATAAGGGGTACTTACCTGTGGTTTTAATGTACCTAACTGCTGTGACCCTACCAGGTTACCTTGCTACCTTCTAGGATTGCATCGTCATCAACAGGTTAAATCGCAATAGCCAACTTGTAGTACACTGAAAAAAAAGCTACTATGATTCGAAAATTAGATGTATTTCGTTAATGGCTTGGGTCTTGAAAAGGAAGAGTCACTCAGCAAGCAATGAAAATACCTTGAGTATTTTTGCGTCATAATGATATCAGAAATGTCCGTAGAAGAACCTGCAGGTGACATGAAACCTCATTGAGTCGCAATAAAATTAAATGGCCTTATTTGCCATCGCCCCAGGTGCTGGAATGGTGACCCTGATTCTAATCTTTTAGAAAGGTAACTTTACCAACATTAACAAAGTTTCATCTTCTAAATCCCACGTAATAATTAAGAGTGTTCGAGAATTTCCGCTGATTATGTAAGTAATTACCGAGATCAGAGCTTCGTTAGAATTAATGATATTCAAGAAGTTCCTCGCGTAGAACTTTGTTGTAATTTATTAGCAAACAAGGACCGCCAACAGAATATCCTCAAATAGTACTGCATCTACAGTATTATCTACCACAGAATAATAACTAGTAGTATTAATAATACACCTACCTGTTATGTATCCAGTTATAATAATGATACCTACCTACCTGTATCCAGTTATAATAATAATCTTGGCTTTGATTTTTCCCGAACAAAAATGATTAGGAATTTTGCAGAAGTTGGAAAAGCATTCTGTTTTGAATTTTTTTGAGATATTAGCATAGATTTAATTTATAATATCAGCATAGATTTAATTTTAAATTGTTTTTATGGTTTCGACCAAAAAGAGTTTCTAAGTAGGCAAGAATTTACAGAGATCGTTATTTCATCCTCAATTAAGAAATAGGTACAAATATAAGCCACACATACTTTGCAGCATAACACTAGAAGCAGCTTGTACGCAATTCATCAAGTTAGCAACTTAATTAGTGGAACTCGCTCGTCCTATTCTTCCGAAGTTATAACGCTGTTGGAAAATCCTGTGTATGAATTTACCATTTCAATTTTGTACCCATAAATTTCAATCTTCCAGAAACAGTAGTAATTTTAAAAGGCTTTTAAAACACTTTAAACTTTAACTATTTTTTAAAACTGTAACTTATTCTAAAGGCAATGTACCTATTAATAAAAAAAAATCGGCAGTCATAGGAACTGCCGATAGAAGTTAAGACGGATATTTAAAAAAAAAAAAATTATAACCTTCAAAGTTTAATTACGAATGTAGTATATTTATATTTAGGACCTTCGACGAAGTGTGACATTGTGTGACAGGGGGTTCCTAAGTTTCATGACGTCACATTTCAAATTCTTATACATCTAAGTGTTAAAATGCCAAAGAACTATTAACGAAAAACTTAAAATATTTCCAACTATATCTGTATCTGTGGCTTAAATTGCTTTGTTGGCGAGTTTGCTAGATGTTTCTAGTTGTAAATTTGTAAGATATGTGACGTCACACTAGGGAGGGAGGGGTCTCACAAATGTGATCAACTGTGACAAGGACGGGGGAGGGGTAAAAAAATCAAGAAATTAGTGTGACGTACTTTATGGATGACCCCTTAAGTGTAGTGTAGGTAAGTACATATAAGGTTCTAAGTAATAAATAATTGATGGGGCGATTGCTTCCTGAACTAGTTAGGGTTAACGATTATTATTATCAGATGCTAGTAATAATTATTACCTACTGGGGCCGGGTTTAATGTGTTTTCAGAGGTACAGGGGTTATAAGTACCTAAATGGGCAATGAGCATATATTTTATTTTAGTTTCACCAAAGCTATTTGGGTAATGTACTATACTAATACTATATTAATGTAATGTACTATTACTTATTCTGTGGTTAATGCTTATATTGCGATAGTAAAATTGAATTGAGTGCTATACTTTTTTAATAATGTATTACTAGTATAATTCATTTAAAAGTAGGTATTTAGATTTTGTTAGGTATTTGTATCGGTTTCTCGAGGGTTTTCATGAAGATCTATGTTGCTTAGCAATTTTTTGATTTAAAGCGTCTCGTTTCCCACAGTGAGGCAAAATTACTTAATATTATTTTGATAATTATATTGTAAAATGAGTGGAGAGCTAAGTAAGTACATGTACGTTTAGTGTGGGGTCCAGCACGATGTACTAACGGCATTATAAAGAGGGTGGCGGGAAGTAACTGGATGAAGAAGATTAAGGACGAAGTGTGGTGGTTCTCAAGGAAGGCATACGTCATAGACGATGATCGTCCATAGGCTGACGATAACGATTTGTAGGGAACATTTCACTAGTAATAAAAATCCATTTTTGGCGACCTCCCTGGCGCAGTTGAGCACTGTGGTCTTATAGTGGTTCACAGTATATAGTAGTGTAGTAGTGTAGTGTAGTGTTGTAGTGGTGGTGGTTATAGTGGGTCAATTTGGGAATTTATAATTTCTGAATTTTCTCGCGTCTGGACTGGTGGCACGGCCGTGGTTAGTTACCACCCTGCCGGCAAAGTCGTGCCGCTAAGCGATGCCATGGTAGTAACCATAGTAGTAGTAGTAGTAGTTGCCATGTATAGAAACCGATTAGAGAAACTAGTTAGCCCACTACCGTCTTTGACTGCATCATCAATTACCACCAGGTGAGATCGCAGTCAAGGGCTAACTTGTAGTAGAATAAAAAAATTACGTTCAGTGCGCGTAATGCCGCTGTAATCTACAGGCATTGACGTAACATCTACAGGTAAACGGGTCATTCCTTTTGCAACTTCAATTATTTAGTCACTAACAATTTCGATAAAAAATCCGGTGCTATTGAAAACAGTAAACCTCATTATGCCGAACAATCATTTCAATACTCGATATTTCCTGTGCTGTTGAAATGCGGAGTGATGACGTCATTAGCAGCATCGAGGTGGAATTGTAAATTACAGTCGGAATCGGCTTTGCTGTTGATCAAAGCCTCAGGAGGATCCTACTCGCTGGAGGATTTTTATTCAAGTAAATAAATATGTGCCTATGTAATATGTTTATTAATAGGTAACATCTTTGTTTTTGAATTACTATGACCATTTAAAAATTGAGTAAATTAACATTTATTCTAATTTGATGCCTCTGAAATAGTCAGTTTCTTGCCTCTATACGGTTAAATAAAGTTCAGGTGAATTTTTTTTATTAATGACTATTTTTGTTTGCGCTTTAGTAATATTTTAAAAGTGAAACGGTAAAGGCGTTTCACTTTTAAAATGTTACTAAAGCGCAAACAATAATAGTCATTAATAAAAAATTAGTAATTTTTAAATTAAAAGTAATACTAGAAATAGTATTTCGTCGTAAAATAAAAATAAAACCTTACCTGAAATTTATATTTTTTAATCCGATCCCGATTGAAGGATCACAATATTGCGAACACCACTCCAATTAATCCTGTTCCGATACAGATTTTTTCCATGAAGCACCTACTTATATGAGCTTTGCAATAAAAATGTAGTTTTAGTAAAAATCTCACGATGAAACACAAATGAAACAGATTTATCTGCCTTCTGCATTAAGTAATTCCCTTATTAAAGGATAATTTTGAGTTTCAGAGCTAAAGTACGAAAGCAATTTCCTAAAAAACTTTTACATCGAAAAAAATTATCATTTTGATCCACTTAATTTTTTTATATATCGTTACGCTTTGAGCGGCCGTGGTCGTCACTGCAGTTCTGTGAGCTGTGGCTCACTTGAGAGTCTCTACTTCTCCATGATGCCTTCCTGCTTTATGATTTCATGCCTTCTTTTTTTCATTTTTTTTTCAAAAATGCACAAACAAAAACAAAACTTGTGTTTCTCGCTAAACTACACACGTAGTTTGTTGGCGTAGTTTGTTGTGTCCTCCTTTGAGGGGACGTCTAGGTACTAAAATTATACATCAATGACTATTTCGGTCTTTTCACCTCGTGGGCGATCTGCCACGTGCTTTGGTGCCCTCTACATCATACTAATATTATAAATGCGAAAGTGTGTTTGTTTGTTTTTCCTTCAATCACGCTGCAACGGAGCAACGGATTAACTTGATTTTTTGCATGGGTATAGTAAGTTGAGGCCGGGTGTCAGAGTGACATAGGCTACTTTTTATCCCGGAAAATTGAGGAGTTTCCGTGGGAATTAAAAAAAACTTATTCCACGCGGACGAAGTCGCGGGCATCAGCTAGTTATTACTAAAGCTCTAAGCCATATATCACTATCTATACTTATAATAAAACTGTAACATGTCCAATTCTGTACATTGAAGATATTTTGAAAAAATTTTTTGGAGGGCACTCATTATTCGATACTGAAGCCAAATCTGTAATTTTTTTCATTTTTGTCTGTCTGTCTGTCTGTCTGTCTGTCTGTCTGTCTGTCTGTATCTTGGCCGCGCATCACGCCGAAACTACTGAATGAATTCAAACGAAACTTGGCACGATTTGAGCCCATACTACGAGGTAGGACATAGGATACTTTTTATCCCGAAATTCTACCCCCGAAGGGGTGAAATAGGGGTTGAAAGTTTGTATGAAAGTCCTTAATTTCTCAAGTTATAGCCATGAAACTTGGTATATGATCTGCGGGTTGAAAATGGAGCCATACGTGTTTCACAGTTTTTGAAAATTCGACCCCCAAAAGGGTGAAATAGGGGATGAAAAGTGGGAAGAAAGTCCTTCGTTTCTCAAGATGTTTTACAAGTTATATCAACGAAACTTTTTATTTTGGCTTACGGTAAAAAATAAAGAAGTACGTGTGTCACAGTTTTTCAAAATTCCACCCCTAAGGGGGTGAAATAGGGGGTGAAAGTTTGTATGAAAGTCCGTCATTTCTCAAGTTATATCGATTAAACTTGGTATACAAGGTACCGGTTGAAAATGAAGAAATACGTGTTTCACAGTGTCTGTAAATTTTACCCCCGAAGGGGTAAAATAGGGGTTGAAAGTTTGTATGAAAGTCCTTCATTTCTCAAGTTATAGCCATGAAACTTGGTATATGAGCTGCGGGTTAAAAATGAAGACACACGTGTTTCACAGTTTTTCAAAATTTCACCCTCAAAGGGGTGAAATAGGGGTTGAAAGTTTGTATGAAAGTCCTTCATTTCTCAAGTTATATCGATGAAACTTGGTATACAAGCTACCGGTTAAAAATCAAGAAACACGTGTTTCACAGTTTTCGTAAATTTTACCCCCGAAGGGGTGAAATAGGGGTTGAAAGTTTGTATGAAAGTCCTTCATTTCTCAAGTTATATCCATGAAACCTGGTAGGTATATGAGCTACGGGTTAGAAATGAAAACATACGTGTTTCACAGTTTTTCAAAATTCCACCCCCAAAGGGGTGAACTAGGGGTTGAAAGTTTGTATAAAAGTCCGTCATTTCTCAAGTTATTTCGATGAAACTTGGTATATCCACGCGGACGAAGTCGCGGGCATCAGCTAGTAACCAAATATATGACCATTTATTTATAAAACATACATGATATCACTTTTCATCTTTTTATCTAGTACAACATAACTACCTACTTTTGTTGAGATATCGGGGGGGTTGAATGAGAGGAAAAAATTGCTAGGGACTGGAAAAGACAGACCGTCTGTATGAAATCTCCGCGTCGCGTCGGAGGAACTAAGTTTTTCCCTGTCATACTAGCGTGCGCGCTCCATATAAAAGTTGAAAAATGAAGACGACTTTTTATCCAGTAGACTAGATTTTTTATCCTTTTTGGGTTTTCAGTTTCCACATTAACCTATAAAAATATTGGTAGAGTTTTCCGACTTAGGTTCGAGTCGCTATCGATATAAATCGGTTCAGAAAATAATTATCAGACAATTCCAAAGATC
The DNA here is from genome assembly GCA_917051295.2 of Erebia ligea. Classification (NCBI taxonomy): domain Eukaryota; kingdom Metazoa; phylum Arthropoda; class Insecta; order Lepidoptera; family Nymphalidae; genus Erebia; species Erebia ligea. The sequence continues at coordinate 13,330,875 of OU785221.1, read as the reverse complement.
TTGTCGAGTCCTTATCAATGAAATCATAATATTTTGAAAGAGTTTCCGTCCCGTAACTTTAGTCTCCTCTAGGAATTGACCCCCCCCTCGACCTGTGATTTCAAGCACACTCCAATAACCAAAGTTCAACTCAAAGTTTGATATAGAGTGGATGTTGTTCTATGCCTCTCAAAACGATCTCGGTACCGAACAACTTTTGTTTGATTTGCTTTGCTGCTGGTAGTATTTATGCATATTAAAGTTGGGAAACCTACTCGTATGTAGAGTAAATTATAACGATATAGGTACTTATCTACTACAGTATTACTACGTACTAATGTCATAAAATACTACGGATCCACTTGATTTTGTACAACAACTACACCCATGCAAAAAATCTATTCGATCGAAATCAGGTCCACGAGGACAAGGACTGATAAAGCTATTTTGAAAAATTAAGTCCATGCGGATTTCTTTTTAGTTAGTTAGTTTATGGACAGTAGGCATGTATTACGATACACAATGGCAGTTATCATAAACGCAGGGATTCCTATTTGGAAAATTTTATTCGCATAATACTCACCTAAATTAGTTCGGTGAGCGCCGTCGCCCGTAATTTCGCAACTCAATGGAGGACAATTTGTGACGTCACGGGCAGACATTTTGTGTACGCCGTGCGATACAAAATGGAGGCGATAAATATATTTCGCTAGAAGCGCTGCTCTACTGCGATGTGAAAATGTGAGAGCACATTTGAATCTACTTTGTGATAAGGTGATATTGCTACGGTGAAGGATCTAAGTAAATTTATGCTTTTATTTTATGTATTTTATAAATAAAATCGCCAAGTAAGCTTATCTGACGAATGAATTTGATTTTTTGACAGATTTTGTACAGGAATCTTTCAAAATTTCAAATTTGTTTGTCAGTTTTTACTTGGCGATTGTGAAACAGGTCCTAAGTAGTATAAACGTTCTTATTATTGGTACCTACCTACGTTTAAAGTTGTGAATAGTTTAGGAAATAAATCCTAGTTTAGAATATTTAGGTAATAGAGTCAATAAAATAAATTACTAATTGTAGATATACCTCAGTCTGAAGATTTTGCTACCTAATACTGGTATTACAAGAAGTAATTAGAAAAGGATTTGTGTAGTACCTACTTCAAAATTGGGGCAGGTCAATACTGGTCATCTAAGCTTCTTGTAGTACCTTTTCCTTTTTGAGATTGGCAATGATAAGGGCTTAGTACCTGCACTTTAGAATTCCTTTGGCATTTTCGGTGTCTAGTTAGTCACAAAAAAGATGAAAGATAGACTCACAAAAAAAGATGAAATAAAATTGTTTCACCAAATAAGGTTCGGTTTTTTCGGTAGGACTGGTGTTTGAATCCCGTGGTAGATTCATTTGTCGATTCAAAACTTTTAAAAGTTTATTTGGATAAAAAATGTTCATAGTTAATTTTGAATTTGAAATAACTATTAGCTGCGGTAGTCTTGAAAGCTGAAACATTTTCAAGCTACTCCTTTAAAACCTCCTCCTCTACTTACTTCTAAGAACCCCTTTTGAAGGCCTACTCCTAACTACCTTAACTTCTAAAATACTATTCTCTATATATTCTCTACTTCATAATATTTATGGGATATTAGTTTTTATTTTCGCATCCAAAATTCTTACTCCCAGTTATATTGCGACTGGTTGAGCTCCACACATAATTATTTCTGGCCACAGTGCGATATGTTCGAGAATTGTAGATGAAAATTATGTACGCAAAACCAGGTCATCCAGGCCAGGCGTGTAAAAGCCATAATTTCATCGTGATCAGCTATGTAATAGCTTATATTAAGCTGCATTTAATTCGATATAGGCTGTATAATATACCTACTGAGACTACACTCACTAAAAGTATCTCATTCAACATCATCATGATACTAAAAGTGCGGATGAGCGTTATCGTTAAATTGCTTATTAGGTACAGCTTTGCTAGTGTGGTGCTAACTACTACGAAAGATAGAAAGAAAGAAAGGAAGAAAAAATGTATTCATAATGGTCGCACAAACAAACACTTAGAATCAAATAAATATTATAAATGCGAAAGTTTGGATGGATGTATGGATGGATGTTTGTTACTCAATCACGCTCCAACGGCTGAACGGATCTGGATGAAATTTGGTACAGAGATAGATTATGGTCTGGAATAGCACATAGGCTACTTTTTATCCCGGAAAATTAAAGAGTTCCCGCGGGAACCGAAAAACCTCAATCCACGCGGACGAAGTCGCGGGCATCAGCTAGTACATTATAATAATAGTACCCAATAATAATATGATTTTAACGTTTAATTAATCAAATAAATATTATAAATGCGAAAGTTTGGATGTATGGATGTATGTTTGTTACTCAATCACGCTCCAACGGATGAACGGATCTGGATGAAATTTGGCACAGAGATAGATTATAGTCTGGAATAGCACATAGGCTACTTTTTATCCCGGAAAATTCAAGAGTTCCCGCGGGAACCGAAAAACCTCAATCCACGCGGACGAAGTCGCGGGCATCAGCTAGTAGTAAATATGATTATCTGTAACACCACTTACAATAAGTGTAGGTATAGCTCAGCCTTTGCATTTGCATCACAAAGTGTAAATACAAGGTATTACCACAGGGTAGATAAACCTCCTAACGGAACAGAGACAAAGCTTCTAAGGAGCGAGCAAAATGTATACCTATTTTGGTAGGGTTGGCACAGGAGGATACAATTTAATAAACAATAGTTATTTGTGTAAGAGAAATATTTATTGAAACATTAAGTTAAATTTAGAGGTTTTATATGCGTACACTATATCAATAAATATTTAACATGAGCCTACGTATTTTAATTTATAAACATTATTAATCAATGATAAACATAACAATTCAATCACTAGGTAAGTAGGTATTACCTACAAATTTCAAATCAAACACCAATCATATTTTGGCATTAAGTAGTAAAAAAAATTGTGTATGTGCAATTCACACACGGCAGAAGTGAAACTTCAGAAAAGTAACTTAAGAGAGAATTAGATAACTATAGAGTATCAGGAATATTAAGAATTATAATGTTTGATAATTTATATTTGTGCCAAGCTCAAAAAATAAAGTAAGGAAATTTATGAAAAAAATAAAATCTCAAAATGGCGCCGACTTTTTTTGGTGACAGTTTCCTGTTTTGTGATCCTAGGGATCCTCAGATATTGATTTTGAACGAAATCGGTACAATAACAAATAATTTCAAAATGGCGCCGACTTTTTTCAAATATTGGTAACAGTTTCCTGTTTTGAGATCCCAGGGAGCCCTAAATATCAATTTTTAAATTATAATCAAGTTACTACCTAGTAGAGTCTTTGAGATAGCTAAAAAATGATGTGTTTTTATTCTTTGTATTATTGGTCATACGCACAGTACAGTAATAGTTATTTGTTATACAAGAGTGAAAAGTTGTTTTTTAACCGCGTGCTCAATTTTGATGACCGAGCAAGCGAAGGATTCTAAAATTGAATCACGAGCGGAGCGAGTGTTTCAAAAATTAGAATCCTGAGCGTCAGCGAGGGAATCAAAAGAGCACGAGGTGAAAAATCTTTTCACTCGAGTGCAACACGTAACTTTTCATCCCACCTCAGCGAGGAAATGACTAAATGCAAAAAAAATCACATGATTAAATTCAATTCTGTTAATTTCTTCGTCACTAGAATCACTCATTTTAGGTTTTTCACTTATTTTCAATTTTCTTGTTTTTAATCGGTTTTAATTTTAAACAATATGACGCGAAAGAAAATGATGCGCGCAAAGCAAATTAAAAAAGTACACCAAGAAGGTTACGAGTGTGAGTTTTTAACAAATTAAAAACGATTGTATGGAAATTCGGCACCATAGAGGTACAAGTAAATAGGTTTTAATGATGTTTTGAATTCACAAACTTCATAGACGAGTGATATTTACTAACGTGCACACGATGTTCTAAATTCAATTTACTTTATCCTCTAGAGGATAATAACGGATTTCACCTTCAGATATCGAAGAGTAAAAATACTCTTTCCGAGATGGTGGGATGAAAACCATATTTACACTTTTATATTAAAACACTATTATAAAATTACATTAAAACACTATTTAAATTATTATCATTAACATTAAATTAAATGAAAACACGACGCGCGACGTGTACTGCAGCCCCTGAGCTTGAGCACAGGCCGAGCCGGTATAAACCGATTTCTCTCCGTACGCGACGTAGCGCCTGTGCTCACGCACACACGCGCCTCAAGCTTGTAGTAGTGTACCTAGCGTAGCGCGCTTGTATGAAGCTTTCTCTCGTCCTTTAATACTCATGTGGTATTACCACGTATTAACAAGGTATTACTTAATATAATGCAGGGCGTTGATTTTCAGCTGTAACCCGAGTGACGTCACAGAAACTAAACTGAATTCACGTAACCTACATGCACAATGGTAACTAGATACGGCACAACCCGTTCTCGTAGACCTAACCTAACCAAAACCAATTTAGTAGGTGTGTGTGAATTTCCAAATTGACCCAGCCGGAAATCGAATCCGAGACCTCCGAATTTATAATTTTTAATATGAAATGAAATCTATACTGGAAATTATAAAGCTCCAAGCATAAAAAAGTCAGATAATTTGTGGGGAAAAAAGTTCGAGTAAACGAATTTAAACATAGTGAGCGTTTTTCCGTTGCACTAGAGATGTAAGTGATAAATCAAATTTTATAAAAATAGCCTGAATATACGATATTGGACTGGCAAAGTTTAAAATTGGCTACAGCTGAACAAAGCCAAGTGAGATAGGAAAGTGCATTTGATTTGGCACCGCTTCCGATCCACTGAAATGTTGCACCTCGCGGAATGATAGCGTTTCATGCGGAAAAGAGTACGTCGGTGAATTTGTACCTAAAATGGTACAAATTCACCGACGTCTACGTCAAATCTACAGTGGTGTCTTTCCTGAATTTCCTGCAACATTACTGTAACAATAAGAAGTTACAGCCCAAGCAGGAAATAAAGCGAATCACGGCTGAGTAATATTGGAAGGACGAGGCGAAGTCGAGGACTTAGCAAGTGATTTTAAAAAGACCAAAGAAATTTTTGAGTAAGAGAGGCCGTGAATTGCTATATCGGCTCAGACTTCCGTTAGTTACCATTAGCCACGTCCGAAACCTACCACCAGACAAATACGACGACGACGACGTCCTATGTAAAACAGAACATTCATGTTTCATTTTAAACATTTCCTTTCATTCTATTTACATTATTCTTTGTGCCTGCGATGTGCTGATGTGGCAGTCCATTATTGTTTAAACGCCTGCGAATGCGAAGTGCGAGCTCTTGCAGGGGTAAAGCTCAATAAACATCGGTAGCATCGAGTTGTAGCGTTGCCATACCAAGCGTCAATACGTTTCAAAGTAAATTAAACTTCAATTGAAAAAAATATTAGTTTGTCAAAAAATATCTAATACATACATGCAATTCACAAAATTACGTATTATTGCAGTAATTATTATATTTATTGCGATAGCTGAGACAAAGTTTTGCACAATCGTATCGACTAAAGCATCGACTTTCCTGCTTTATGCTTTGAACCATGCGCTTTCATTTCGTCGTCTAAAGTTTACCAAATTGAAAGTACTTCTGTTTATTTGAATAACGTCCGGTTGTTAGAAAAAAAGTAGTGAGAACAATATCAGAATTGTAGCTTGCACATGAAATAAAACTCCGTCACCTCAGGCGGTCGCGTTATCAGTAACATGACGTTTCGCGGGGAACCACTTTTGAGCGCTCAAAATATTCACGTTGCAAATGAAATTAAAATTAAAAATACAATAAAACTTATCTGAGATGCAACCTGAACAAGGGTGGAATATTTAACGAGGTTTTATGGGATGCGACACTACTGTACCCCTATGATATACTGGACTCTACCACCGGTTCGGAAAACGGTAACTGAGAAGAGAAATTCAACGATCACTCTTTTCTAAAACGAAAAATGTTACAATAATAAATAAATGAATAATTATTTATTTAATTGGTACCTATACACTTATCCACCGTTCAACTGTTTACTTTACACATATTATACTCGTAGGTGCTTGTGGTAGTAGTATTTATCAGTGACATGACATAATTATTGCGGTGTACCGCGAATGTGTAAAGGGATTTGGGCTTGGAGCAGATTTGGGATTTTAATTTGATTTTTATCACGATGATACGTTTTTTGTTTCAGTTGAGCTCTCAATTTTAAAGCTATAATTAAATAATAGTAATAATAATGTTCACCGACCGAATTTCGGCCACTGCCGTCAATCTCCAGAGTGATTAGCCATTTGTGCGGGAGATATTATAGTGCACAAGTGTGTGCGCAAACAGGTGCAATCTCTGTTCCTTTACTCTCATAGCCCGATGGGACGGGCATCCGACACAACCAGAGAGAGACAGGCGCAGGACCGACGGCTTTACGTTCTCTCCAAGACACGGAGGTGAAACACCGCCCGAGAGGTGTGCGAAATCTACCGATTTAAAATAAAATAAAATAAATAAGCCATTTATTCCCAAACAATACATTTCAGATACTTAAAATGACACAATATGATTATTTTTCAATAGTTAGTATGTTACATAACATTTTACCTATTATGTCACACGATTATGAGAATTCAATTAAGCATAATTTTTATTATATATTATTAAATATTATTAAATTTACACAATATCAAATTATAGTTCAGTTAATAAGTCAATACAATTTAGTCATAATTTACACAGTTATACGTCAAAAAAGAAAACAATACCATTACAATAAAACAAGTCACATTGGGTAGGTATGATTAGTCATATTATAGGTAAATGTAGTTTACATATTTTAATTATTTGGCTACCCATTTTTGGGTGTAGGCCTCCTCCATCATGCTCTACGTCGTCGGCGAGCCTCGTCCATGTTGGTCCTGCGACGTCTACAATGTCGTCCTTCCAGCGAGCGCGTGGTCGCCCGCGCGACCGTGTCTTGTCGCGCGGCCACCAGTGTAATAATAAGTCGTTGAGTGTAATACGCGCTCGCTCCACCGACCGTCGCTGCTCCGAGCCACATGTCCGGCCCATCTCCATTTGAGTTTACATGCGAGCTCTGTACGCGTACTCCCAGTTTTAACATTGCAGATACGATTGATCGACGTGAGCGTTCGATCACATTTGCGTCAAACTAAAATGAACCTTAAAACCATTGATTTAGAGCCACAAATTCAGTGCAACCGATTTAAATTTCGAAACGTATCGTTTGGAGCGCTGGCTGTGAATGCATACACGAAATTGAGCTCTAAATCAATGATATTAAGGTTCACTTTAGTTTGACGCAAATGCGATCGAACGCTCACGTCGATCAATCGTATGTACTTTTGCGTCAGTTACTTTTGTAATTCTTCGAATTGCCTGGTTTCGCTGGCGGTCGCTCAGCTTAATGCCCAACATACTTCTCTCGGCTGCCCTTTGGAATTTTTAATTTTTTTCTATTACGCTCTTAGTGAGCGCCCAAGTTTGGCATCCATATAATAGAGATGGGAGGATTGAAGAGTCCATTGCCTTCTTTTTCAATGACACTGGGATTTTAGACTTAAAAATATGTTTCAGTGACCAATAGGTACTTTCCCCAAGCAATCTTAATTCTCCTTTCTACTTCTTTTATAGTATGGTCTATGAAAGAAAGGCTTTGACTGAGGTAGATATACTTTTCGACGTAATTAATCGTTTGCCCTTGGATACTCGTGGTAATTTCTTCGGAGTTAGTCATTAAGCATGTTTTACTAGGGTTCATTTCTAATCCACATTTACGGCTCTCCTGATCCAACGTTTTAAGCATATTATAATAGAGATCCTTGTGGTTTTCACTTATCAGTACCTACTATATCATCGGCGAATCGGCGAATCGAGATTCTGCCGATTTACCTAAGTATAAATAAAACGTTTACCATGTAAAAGTGAAAGGTCCCTGATTAAGAACCATTATTATGTAATTTACGAACCCAAAAAGGATCTAGGTACATCACGTAGACATCTAACCGTAGCAACGAAGCCGTAAATCCATCGGAATTCCTTGACCAATTTTGGCCCTTTTGGAATATTGATGAGCTTGGGAAGACCTTATAAAATGCCTATACATAATATTTTACTGGTTTGAGTTTTTTAATATTTTCCTATCCTTAGTCTCGTGTATTTGCGGTCGAGACCGGCCTTAATCATTTTTCTATTCTTACTTTTATGTACTAATAAACCTATTTGCTTTATTTTTACCTACCTACGCTTTGTCTGTCTGTCTGCTTCGCTTTAACAGCCCATTGTTTCGATTTTGATGAAATTTGGTATCGTGATAGGTTGCATTCCGGGGAAGGACATAGGCAATTCCGGAAAATTAAATATTTCCCGCGGGAATAAAAATACTAAATTCACGCGGACGAAGTCGCGGGCATCATCTAGCACTTATCTAAATAAATAAATATGTTTTTTGAGTAAACCCATATCCCCACGATCGGTTTCTACGGAGAATATCCAATGCCAATGCCTCGAACAAAAATAGACCATAAAATATAATTATTGTATAAATTTTAGGTTCCTAAATTTCCTATAACGTGAACCTAAACCTCTTTCATAAACGACCAATACAGTTCAGTTACTTCATTGGAATTGCATGGTTATACTTTAAAGGTCATAAATATAAAATTTTAAATCCCAGTTATGATAACTGAGTCATCATTTTAAGTGATCGCATAAAATTTGATACTATAATTGAACACGAATCGCTTACAATGTCTCAGATATTCGAATCTTCGAATCTTCGTCCATTATCGGGATTAAGGCAACCGAGTCTTGAATTAAATAAATCCTGTCGGCCTTGACAGTGTTATAGCGAATAGCTAAGCTAGTAAATTTTCCGTTTTATGCTGCATTTTTTGGTAACTAGTCAAATCAGCGACTTTCGAACGTCAAAACGCACGCTTAGCATGGGATTTTGCATGAAATACTACTTGTGTCGTCATCAAAAGTCAACGTACTTTTTTTACATTAATCGATAGTTTAAAATAATTAATGTTAATTTTATTTATGATAGCATACATACAATTAACAGAGGACGTGGATATTAAGTCTTTTGGTAGGTCCTCTATTTAATAATCGCTATTTATAATAATTTATGTTTGACATAGGCAACATCCAAAATATAAAATCCATTTTTATCGGGACAAATCAGGAACGATGGGATAGCTGTAATTAGCTTAGTTCAGAGATAGTATTGTCCAACAAAACAACATACACTAGCAACTTTAACACTTACTCACTAACTGCAATTACAATTTGTGAAGTAAAAAGTGCAGGTAAGTGATTAGTAAACATTGATTTTTAAAAACCTATTTTGTCCACGCGAAATATATCAAGGATATTAGCTAGCAGCATGTAAATGAAACTATAGCCTAGCTTCGTCAATGTAGGATTCCTTTAAACCAACGTCGGCATTATGTAGATTAGATGTCTGCTTGTCTTCTCAGATCGAACGAACCGATATCTCACTCCGATTCTGCTCGATCGCAAACCTACTTTGAGTTCTTGAATATCTTTAAACTGTCGAGTCTTTTTATTATTATCGTAATACGTTTTTTTCTAAATAGGAATAAAAAGGGCCTCAGCTGTCTCAGTAAAGATCCTTGAGTGCGTGAAAATTCGTCACTCGTAAGCTTCTTTTGTCAATTTTATTGGCCGGGTATCGGTGGCAGTTTTGATATTATAGGTATATATGTATGAGTTTATGTATATTTTTAAATTATATTTATTTATGTAATTATCAGTATGTAATGTTTATGTAGTCTATTGTATGATCATAAGTTGTTGCACTATCCCACTCCTTTGAAAGATTCTTAACAGATGGGTTGTCTGGAGGAGATCACTTTTAATCTGTAGCCCTTGCGCATTTCTGTACTTGTTTACTTTATATCTTTATGTTTGTGTTGCAAAAAAGAATTTATCTATCTATCTGTCTCACAATTTTACAACATACCTACATAACTAAAATTGATTTGAACATAGTTTTTTGCGTAAATCTTTCATAAGTAATAGATTACATATTAGATGGAAAAATACGATTTCTTGGAAACAATATTTCATTCTAGCTACAGAGGAAACTGCCTTAGATCTGATATCGGAAATTAGATATTTTGATAATTAGATGTTCAAGGCAACTATGAATGATTCTCTTTGGCATTACATAGCTATAGTTTGTCTGAATACAATTTGTTGTTGTTGAATTGGGCCTATCGATAAAGTGTAAAAATGAGCGAAGATGTTGAATAAGTATATGCCTATATCTTTATATAAATTGCAACAAGCTTGAATGTATGTAGCATCGGGTAGCCGGTTATTACCGATCACTAATTATAATTTTACCATCATCATCATAACTTAAATCTTCGCCCTGAGCTCAGGTCTCCTTTTTTTGCCAGAGTATCAAGGGATTAGGCCACTCTGATCGACACTTTGAGAACATTGCATGGAGAACTTTTAAGCTTGCAGGTTTCCTGTACCATAAAAGCAGATGATATTAATTTATTATTTAAAGCAAACTGTAAAGTGAGAGGTATTTCCAGTTCAGAATTCGGACCACCGGAAAGGATATGCTATTAAATTGGAGAAAATACTCATTTTAGAAGAAAAAAGTAATATTCAAGGATAATGTGTCAGAAAAGATTTTTGTCTTCGTTCCTCAAGTATCCTCCATAAGTTTCCAAAACTATATTATTATACTATAGGTTATCACATTCACCGCTTAAAGTCACTTTGCCATCGTAAAGTCAAGTATATCTTCCCATCTGAATAATAACTTATTAGGAACATATTGACAAAATAATTACGCCAGATTCCCTCGCATTTACGATAAAGTATAGGTTGTTAGATCCACAAGAAGTTACTTGTAAACAAGAATTTCAGTAGAGAAAGTTGGGGCGGCAGATCGTTAGTGTAGAAACACATTCACATATTTTGCATTTTCAAGGTATTTTAATCTTAAATCGGCGATTTTTGTTTGAGGTAGGTTCATGATTCTAGGTCATCGGGAAGTAGGTACCTACCCTATAGCTTTTGATTACCTGGCGAGCGTCAAAATACTCAAATAATGCAGCATAAATGACCGTATTTTTTATTTGCGTTGACTCGATTTTATTACAGCTCTAAGGGACGATAGACCTTAGTATTTAATATTAATTTCAACTTGATACCTCCACGCGTTCCACCACGAGAAAAAGGGAGTGGACAGACAGACAGACGGACGAAAAAGAAGTGATCTCAGAAGGTTTTATTTATTTTTCCTTTTGAGGTACGGAACCCTAAAAACGTCAAGACAAGTTGGGGGTTTATTTTATGTCTTGTGAAATGAGTGAGGCATCGTATTTCTCTCTGCTCTGATATTTTCTAATAAATGATAAGTATTCGTTTTGATGCGATAGTAATTACTTAATATATTTCCAAAGCTAATAATCAAAAGCCTTAAGCAGGTGCTTCTCAAATTGATCGCGCAAATCTTACATTTAAATTGTATTTAACAGTGTGTCACTACACTTAACCGCTCTATATTCTTCCAGTCGCCATAACTTTCCCAGTGTCAGATTTATACGTAACACTATCAGACCAGTTCCTCGCTAATTGAAATCAGGGTTTTTAATTAAAAGTATTTGCTGAGATCTTCCGCGTTCTTTGAACACATTTTATGACAGGATTCATCGAATTGGTCACCTCAATGATCTCAGACCTTAACTTAAATTAAATGAGGAGCAATTTATTTTTATTTCAGTGAGGGCAATCACCTACACACCTACAATAGTATATTGTGATACAAGGGTGGAAAGTAGGTTATTGCAAACGAGCTGTCATTAACAAGCCCGAGCCGAAGGTGAGGGTTTTTAATGTCACGAGTTTGCAATAACCTTCACACCCGTGTATCACACGACGTTTTTCAATACAGTTGTGGGAAATAGTAAATTGAGATAGTTTTTAACATGGAATAACTTGACCACAATGTAGATGGTTTATATTTTCCACTCAATTCATGAAAATAAGCTAACAAAACATTTTCTGAGAATGACTTAGTTTTTTTATGTTTTTTCCATGAAATAAAATTATTGTAAACCGTCTCCTTTCTCGAGATTTTGGGGGCAAAATTCCATCTTGCGCATTCCATTTCATCATTAGTACTAGAACTCATATTAACAAAAATATAATCAATTTATCACATAAAAAATAAAAAATTTCAGCAAATGGCGCGTATTTACACCTGGACATATTTTTTTTTTTCAACGAAACTAGGCTACGGGTTCGTACCTACGCGTATACAGCCTATTCGATTTTTGTCAAATGTTGAAAATAATTACTTAAATTAAAACTGGTAATTAAATATAATCAACAACCATTTAAAAGAATTTTGGAAATTCAATGCTAAAACGTACGGATTCATTCATTTTTCCTCGTAAAAAGCCTATCCGATTATATTCTATGTATGAAAACTCCTTGCTACTAAACTTTTTTAATTGACTTGGAAAATTTAAAACTAAACTGCAAAAGTAAGTGTCGAGCTTGTAAAAGTAAGTCACGACCGTGTAAAAGTAAGATGCCTATGCGAAAGATTCAATTTTCGAATCATAACTACAGCCTCTGAAAGTGCGCCATGTTTGACAACTGTATTGAAAAAGTTATTTAGAATAACTGTCATTGGTAACTTGAACATTACCAAAACCAAAGAACTGTTTTAAATTATTGTTCTCATCCCGCGATGGTTTGATTCGGATTTCAAATCGTTATGCTAATGCGTAATACAACTTTATGATCTTGTGGTATTTCATTACCGCTATTAAATCTGCGAGCTATTTACATACATTTTATTTACAGTGTACGATTTTAATTAACTACAGGATTTCAATGCGTTGGTCAAATAACTATTCGATAGTAATTTTGATATATTATCCATTTACGGCTAATTTACAGCATACTCGTACAATAAGTGGCTGAATTTTAATTCATCAAATAAACGTTATAATGAATAATTAAGCCAGATATATTATTTAGACAGATTTCTCAAAACTGTCAAACTGTTAAATTCAATCCTTAATAATTAATTAATGTATTGCGATTAATTAAAATGTATCAATGTTAGATATACAATTAACGTACCTATACTCGTAGATAATCTACGTACGGGTTTGAGAGTTTAACATTATGTTTGTATCTATTATATAAAAGCACTTAGTGCTTTGTACGATTGGTGGATATTTTAGAAAATACCTCCGAATGAAAGAAAATGCCTCTATGCAAATTTAGGTAATTTACGCTTCGTCGTTAAAGGAAGATTTTTGAGTTTGGTCCCGTCTTCTTTCCGTCGTGGTTATTAGGTGTTTTTGTTGTGCCTTCTTTCAGAAATAGGGAGCAAAATGGATGTCTTAAAAAATTGTTTTTAAAAGGTGTTGCAAAATTGGCTCAGTGTAGCTGTACAACTGAATTTATAAACATGTTTGATAAAATTTTCTTCGTATGAAAATGATATTGCGTCTTGTAATAACGTCGGCGCACTTTGTTCCAGCGATACAGTTGGCTGACAAAAAATTAAAAATATCCATACTCCATACTAATATTATAAATGCGAAAGTGTGTCTGTCTGTCTGTCTGCTACGCTTTCACGGCCCACCTATTCAACCGATTTTAATGAAATTTGGTACAGGGATAGGACCCGGGGAAGGACATAGGCTACTTTTTATCCCGGAAAATTAAGAAGTTCCCGCGGGAATCGAAAAAACTTAGTCCACGCGGACGAAGTCGCGGGAATCATCTAGTAGTGGTAAAATAATGATCATTTTATATGATTTAGGTAGGAATAAAAATAATAAGTGTAATTACACATATTACTTAAACAAAAATAAGGCACCATTTCTTGGTAATAGTAAATAGGGCAGAAAAGATCATAATAAATAATTGTATGTTTAATTTTTACTTTTAAGTACCTACCTACTGAAATTTTTTTTTTTGAGATCTGAAACATAATAAAAATATATTTCTGGCAATATAATATTGTGTTTACTTTAGTAAATTTAGTTCCCTACTCCTTGTTGTATTTGCGATTGTACTTATTGTTAGAAAAAATATATTTGGTTAAAAATTTTGACATTAACATAGGTACCTGTCAAAAACGCTTACCTACGTAAGGTTTTTCGTGGTCGACTGTAGCGTACACAAGGGGAGCTATGAAAGGCGCTGCTGAAACGAATGACCTAGAAAACTGTTCTGTGTCTCAGATGAGACCATGTATTAAAGCGTGATGTAACGTTTAGGATGACGGGAAATTGGAACAGACAACGTGCGAAAAACCAAAAATGGCACTTTCATGACGTGTTTAGTAGCAGTATATTAGGTACGTAATATACTTGTATCTAATGATTAGTTAATGCCTGGTAAGCGTTGCAATGTCAGTCTCGGGCCGCCTGTTGTACTTTGATGGTAATTGGTAGCTGTTATCTCACAGAACCTACCGGCCGCAAGTTTCAACAATAATTGTACAAACTTTCAACCCAATCGGTCAGAATGATGCGTGAGCATTTAGGTAACGAGCAGATAGGTATTAGTTTTTAAACAATTGTCAGAAGAAGATTACGGATGTAACACACACAACACAAGTTTGACATAAATGTATGTACCTACATTGTATTTCAAACTTCAAAATTAAACTTCATAATGACGGTAAGATGGTATGGGTAGAGAGAAAAACTCTAATATACAATTAAGATTACGCACGAAAGCTGATAAAAATGGCCATAATAGCGACAAGGGTCACGTCATCCATATAGCAACTTACCCACTATTAGTCTAATTATGAAATCAGGATTAATAATTATTATTGATTGGATTATTGTGATCAATTTCGTACCTTATCAAAGTACGGATAAGATAATGAATCGACGTTCAACACATTTGGGTGTTTCCTTTATCATGTTATTTGATAAGATAATTCCCGCTTCTGATTTTAGTGTAATTATAGTTGTAATAAAAGAAAGTCGGATAGCTCAAGTAACTGTGTGATTAAGTGGTTTCGGTGAGGCAAAATGCCACCAAAGAAAAATGAGCTGAGGAAAAAGCCCGTTTCAACTGAGGGTGACCATGCGAAAAATACGGTAAGTATTGCTAGCCTCAGTGATAATTATGACGGATGTTATATAGCAACTGCTGAGTTTCTTGCCGGCTCTTTGCAGTAAAATCAACTTTCCGAACCGGTGATAGAGTCTTAACGTATCATAAGTGACGCAAGTTGTCCTACGTGAAATAAATAAATCATTTATCATTTACATCCTAAAAAGTTAGGGCCTCTGAAATTTCTTCCGTAAGCGGATTACAGTATTTTAATAATTTTAATATTAAAATACTATTTTAGGATTTTAATACTTACTGCTTGTGACTTTAAATATTGAGTTTACTCTAGTAATATAGGTACTAAAATTCTACATCAATTATCACTAACATGATTAATAGTCGTTAAAGCCCGCCAACCCGCATTGGAGTAGCGTGGTGGGTCTAAGCTCTAATTCCCTCTCTCCTATAAGAGTGGAGGCCTATGCCCAGCAGTGGGACGTTAATGGGCTGTTGCCGCGGTGGTGGTGGACGCGACTTACAAGACTGTTTACATTTCGTAAGTTGGTAATTGAAGCGACTTATACGTGTGTACTCAGATCACTCTCAGAGTGTGGAAAGCTTTGCCACACCTAACACCTAAATTGTCCTTGTGGCGTCCATCTTCTGGATGCCACTGGATTAGGTGTTTGATTAATTATAGATCTTAAATAAAACACTTGTTGTAGATCTTGGTTTAGGTTCCGGTACACGTCCGCTCGCCTTAGCGTTCAGCTAACCAGCGAGGGGAACTGACTACCCAGTCTCCTTGTTTGTTTATTTAAACTCTATACATCACAGTCCGTTTGCCCTTCAGAATTATTGATTGTGATTGTTTGAATATTTTTCAGGCCACTGAAATACTCTCAAAAGCCGTAGTGGGAGTAATATTACTGGCACTACTGTACCAGTTCTACATATGCATACATGTCTCCATAGTAGCTGTTCCCGATCTCCCTAAATTCGACTTGGACGTGTGGTGGGGGCCAAACAACACCAAAGTTCAGGATAGTTCTATAAGGCCGTATAGAATCGTTTTTTCAGATTCGGTAAGTATTTTTTCATTGTATTTCCAGTTAGGAATCCTGCATACTTAATTATAAAATAAGTACTTATGTAACCTTTTTCGAGCTCAGTTGTTGTTGCCGAGTTCTTCTAAGATGGACGTCCTGGCTTCGATTTCTGCCACAGTGATTTCGCGTTCCAGAACGATGTCGCCTAGAAAACGTTTGGTGTGCGTTTAGGAATCTGCCCATATTTGTGCTATTATAATAAATCTTGACTCTTAGATCACTGGCAATATTTTCAAGTTAAAATATACAGCGGATTTAGCTGATAGGCCATGAAACAAAAAAATGGTTGTCTAATATATTTCTTTCCGAAAAGGATCAGCCTGTCTGTTCAGTGGGGAAATTCAGCCAGTATATCTTGGCAACGTGCCACGTTAGCTTGATTTGACAAAAATTAGATAAATATAGGTACATCGTAAAATTTAAAAAAATAAATAAGTCTTGATACCAACATCTCGATCTAGAATAATCTCTAGCTCAGAAGACTGTACAAAAATGTTTCTCGTCTATCCAAAATGCTTTAATTAATCATCCAAGCTGAAGAATTGCGTATTCTATAAAGATTATGAAACTTCGGTGAACCAAAAAGCCTGTAAATGAGGGAAAGTAAAGCCAATTATAAGTTTTCATTAATTAGAGAGCCAAAGTTTGGATTAAACTCTTAACAAGGTTTTGATAATATTTCGGACTAGACATTGCTTATAACTTTGCTTGGATTATGAATTATTATTTTTATAGCTTCGAAATATTATAGTTATGCACATAGGTACTGTTAGTTTTTTTACTTTATTCTTATTTCAATTCATTTATGTAATTTTGATTCAGGAACTATTTTTCAAACGCCAAGAATTTTTAACACTTTTTGTATTGCAAATGGTTGTTAACACGATTCGCCAGAGAAACATTAATGACACCCGATGTAGGTAATTAGGTATGCTAATTCAAAATATGAAATTATAGTAGTTTGTATGCTCAGAAACACCCTTCCAGAACAACTATCGATTTTGTTTCAATTCTCATATACTCGTACTTGGATGGTTCCTTTCGAATTAGAAATATGCACCTATTACATTTTGTATATCTACCTACTGCATGAAAAACGATGACGTGTAATTTTAGTTTGTACGACTCTTTTATACACTGAAAAATATTTAACAATTTTTCAGATGCAAGAGAATCTGCGGAGGAAATTTGAATCGTACCGTCGAGCGACACGCATCAAAAGCTTTAACGAAACCTCGGAATATGGCATCAATTCCGACGTGCTAGGGCAGATATTCGCCCATTGGCAATTTAAATATAATTACAGGGAGCGGGCGAGATATTTGAATAAATATAGCCACTTTAAGACTAATGTGCAGGGTTTAGATATACATTTTGTTAGGGTAAAACCTGAAATGAAGGACAATGTTAAGGTAAGACTATTGCAATATGCAGTTTTTAATTATTTTCTCCCTTTCTACGTCTGATTGACAACGAACATCAATAATTATTAATGTTTAAAATGTGACTCAGCTGGTAGTTAAAGATTATGACAATTATCGCACGAGCTCCGAGGAATCGTAAGGAATGTTAAAGTAATGACCTAGAGTGGTTTAGAGTACAAAACAATACTGCTATCGCAAAATTACACGCGTCAAGCTCAAAACTATTGCTGGGAGCGAGCTGGATATGGAGCGACGATCGGGGGTGGCGTACAGCCGTCGCTACTTCAGACCCCGATTCCTCGGAGCTCGTGCGCGGAGTATACTTGCGGTAAAAGGCTGAAACATACCGGCTGTGTACGTATAGCTTGCGTGACGTCTATGTAGACGTAAAAGAGGAGTGCCATGTCTGTTAAAGTTCCATATTACAAAGCAGTTGTATGTGCACGTGCAAGTCCACGCGTTCGCAGCCGGTATGTTTCGGCCTTTATCGTTGATACATACTGACATAATATGCGAACGTGGACGAGACCAAGAGCCTAGCTCGTCACAAAAAAGTTCACAAAACTGTTGATCATAACGATCTGCCAATGAAGGAAACCACTAAAACCGCAAATAAAAGTCGCACAAGGATAGAACTACATAAAATAGATCTCAAGAAGAGAATCAAAATCTCTTTTTAACCGACTTCCAAAAAAGGAGGAGGTTCTCAATTCGGCGCGTATGTTTTCACATATATAAATAAGTACATCATCACATCGTTACTATTAATATTAACTCTTAATACTTACTTTTCTCTAGAAATGTGTTTTGTTTCAACAAGACAAGGTAGTGGTGAAAATATAATAAATTCTTTTACACAATTTTCTTAATAGAAAAGTGATTTAAAAATCTGCCACGTACAATAGCACAATGACTGAATCCAAAGTGGGTGGGATCGATAGGACGGAATCTAATAAATTAGCGGAGAAATAATGAAAACTGAACTTTTACTAGAGTGATTTTATTTTCCTAGAAAATAAATTTTATTAGTATTGAAAATTAGGTACGGTCTTCATTGTTCGATGAAATCTTTGGAGAAGTACCTACTTATAATTTAATATACAATTTAACATGTCGATTATAATAGAAAACTTTTTAATGAAATAAATTTTAAGTGCTTTCGGTTTTCAAGAGAAACAACCGTCCTAATGGGTAATGCTCGTAACGTTATGTACGTACTAAGATAAGATTGTTTTTAGGGTTCCGTACCAAAATGGTAAAAATGGAACCCTTATGGTGCGACTTTCTCCGTCCGTCCTTCTGGACGGACGGAGGAAAGTCGGTAAAGCACAGTCGATTATTTCAGTAACTATTAAAGCTATCGACATGAAATTTGTTTGCGGTTCATTTCAAATCGTAAAACTTACTACAGGTTTGTACGGAACCCTCGGTGCGCGAGTCCGACTCGCACTTGGCCGGTTTTATTTTTTCTTAGAAACTCTAGTATACAGTTTGAAGATTGAACAAATTAACAATAACAAATTATAAACTTTTATTCAGCACTATAAATGATACCCGCGACTCCGTACGTCAATTTAGATTTTAAAATTCTGAGTCTTTGATATATTCCGGGGTAAAAAGTACCTAGTTTTTAAGCTAGGTACTTTTTACCATTTTTTTTTACTATACAGTATACATAAATGTATACTGTATAGTAATAATAAATGTATACTGTATAGTAATAATTATACAGTATACATAAATGTATACTGTATAATTATTAGTTATGTATACAAAATTTGAGGACCTGGAGAGTGATCTCCAGGTCCTTAACTATGCTTATACATGTTTTACAGGTTCTTCCATTACTTTTGCTTCACGGGTGGCCGAGTTCAGTGAAGGACTTCTATGGCATTATCCCACTTCTGACCACACCTAGGCCGGGTCACGACTTCGTTTTTGAGATAATCGCTCCAAGCCTTCCTGGTTTTACTTATTCTCAAGTAAGTATTGCAATTGTCTGATCCTGCGTTAACTTTACTTATAAGTGATGATGCAGTGTAAGATAGTAGTGGGCTAAGCTGGTAAGGGTATATCTATCATATTAAACCCATAATAATAGTTTTCTTCAAGCCATCGTAATGGAACGCTAAATCGCTTGGCGGTAGTCTTATCTGGTAGAATGGTAACTAGCCACAGCCGTAACCTCCTAACGGCCTATCAGACCAGACCAGTAACAATTTATGAAGTTGTAAATTCCCAAATTGCTCCTGCCAGGCATCGAACTTGGAACCTCCCGCTAAATAAGACCACAGCGCTCACTTGTGCACCAGGTAGGTCGGCAAAAGTTAATTATTTACTAGTGGAACTTAATTTATCTAATTTTAGGGAGCAGTTAGGCCAGGACTAACAACATATGAAATTGCCATCATCATGAGAAACCTCATGGAGAAAATTGGTGTCAAGCAATTTTACATACACGGCGAAGATATAGGCAGTACCATCGGTTCCCACATCACCACAATATTCCCAAAACAAGTCCTTGGATTTCATACTAACACACCCGTAAACTTTTCAAAATTAGCACAATTGACATTGATCTTCGGTGCCATGTTTCCTTCATACACAGCAGGAGAATTAGCTGATAAAATATACCCTTTGAAAGATAAACTGAACTACTTTTTAGAGGAATCTGGTTATCTACATTTGCAATGTACAAAGCCGGATACTGTAGGTAAGTTTCCTTCAAACGAACAACCGAAGCTGAGGTTCGGTCTCGCGGGTACGCCCTCAGGGCACAGTGCACAAATCTCACCTACGATGTTTATGTGGGTTTAAATATGCTTGCGAAAATGGGTCCCATCATAATATAGTTATCCATACTAATATTATAGATGCGAAAGTCTGTCTGACTATCTGCTACGTTATTGCGGCCTATCTTTTCAACAAATTTTGATGAAATTTGGTATAGAGATAGGTTGCATCCCTGAAAGCTACTATTTATCATCCTGGAAAATTGGTTTCGCCGATTGTTAAGATGAATAATAACTTACTTATTTAATAATAAATAATAATATTGTCATCTCAATAACAATAATCCATACTAATATTATACATATATTATATGAAATTGTGTATGTCTGTCTGTACGTCTGTCTCTGTGCATATCACATATTCAAGGTGCACCTGAAAGAAAGAAAGAAAATAAATTTATTCAATGATGGTGTCATAAACAAACAAACATAATTATACTATACTATTGTACCTAACAATATGCTTGTCTGTGACACCACCCAGAATGGGTGTACACAGCTCAGCCTTTTGCCCTACATCAAATCTTGCATTTGCACGTTTTGTGCAGAGCGCTGATTAAAATTAGTGGGTGAAAATTAGCGAGTTCTTATGGGAAAAAAACTTAAATCTACGTGGATGAACTCGCGGGCATCAAGACAATCATCGCATCGGCATCGGTTCGTACAATATTGTATTGATTATTATGTGTATTTTAGGCATAGCGCTTCAAGATTCTCCATTGGGACTTGGAGCTTATATTGTCGAGAAGTATTTACTGTTCACCAATCCCAACAACAAGAACATTCAAGATGGCGGTCTTTCCACCTTCAATAAAACAGATTTGCTTGACAACGTATTGATGTATTGGACCACTGGCAGTATCACCACGTCTATAAGATTGTATAAAGAAGTAATTAACAATCATGAGACAGAGGCAGCTCTTGCAAGGTGAGATCAATATTTTCCTGCAAATTTTTTGCGTTTAATGTAGGGTTTTACATTTTTCCTAATTACTAAGGTTTTCTTTATACAGGTTACTTGCTACGGTGTAGTCAAATCTTGGGCAATCTTGTTTTTATTCGCAATTCTGTGCCAGAGATTTCATATTATAAAGTAGAGGTCGTCTTAAACTAAAATGAATGAGCTGATATGCAAATCATCGGTCTGCTGCCTCGTTTGTCGAATGGTTAGCATGTTCGATTGCGGCCGACGAGATCCCAAGTTCGAGTCCCGGGTCGGACCATAATTAAGTATTGGGGTTTTTCTGTCTAGAAATTCTCAGTAGGTACTAGCCCGGAGTTATAGGAAGTTGGCGGTGTTTCACCCCCGTGCCTCGGAGAGCACGTTAAGCCGTCGGTCCCGGTTATTATCATTAACATGATCGATAAAGCCGCCGACCCGCATTGGAGCAGCGTGGTGGGTCTAAGCTCAAATTCCCTCTCTCCTATGAGAGTGGAGGCCTGTGCCCAGCAGTGGGACGTTCCTGGGCTGTAGTGTTTGTTAGTTAGATGTAGGCTTTGAATAGTTAAAATATTTACAAAAAATAATGTACTAGAAAAAATCTCTATTTATTTTTACAACATAAGTAACGTTTTTAATGATAAATAGTGATGATATTATTGTTCTTACAGAATACCAACTGAAGTCCCGACGTGGGGTCTTCGAACGAAGTACGATCTAGTTCACCAACCAGACTTCATCCTGCGATGGAAGTATCCCAACCTGGTCGGCGTCACTAATCTAGAGGATGGTGGCCATTTTGCGTCTTTTGAAAAACCGAATGAAGTAGCTGACGATATTTTCAAGGCTGTAAAGAATTTTTTGACTAAAACAAAATAAATGTTTTATTTTAGTGAAAACCTTGTCTCTACCTTTCTTTATTGATGTGGGTTTTTGGGTTTTTGGTTTGAGGTTTCAGTATAATATTATAAGTACGTATTTTTCCTAATGAAGTTAGATAATATATTATATTATATACACTAGCGAAGTCACGGGCATTAGCCCGTCACTTCCCAAAAATCACGTCGATCCGTTGCTCCGTTACGGCGTGATTGAAGGACAAATCAACAAACAAACACACTTTCGGATTTATAATACTGGTAATGAAGTAATGTAATGTAATAAACAAAACCAGTAATGGTTTCGAGAAATTAATTAGGGTGAATACCTGTATTGCGATTTCCATTTAATCAATTTCATAAAACTGAATCAATTCGAACTTTATCTGCGTACTCCCCGGGTTCCCAGTATTTGGGTGAAGCCAGCTTAAAAAAAACAAACAACGTGTGGTGGGCTCCGGAGCTTTAAAATTGAGTTAACTAGAGGCAGGACTGCGAGTTATTGGATTGTCGATTTTCGTGGCTTCGATTCGCTTTGGTTTGATAGGTCAGCTATTCATTAGTAGGTATTGCAAAATATGTGTTTCGAACAAATAGAAATGTTTTTTGACAACATAATTCCCAGTTATGATACCCAACTGTTAACTTTATGATAAATGCGAAAGTGTGTATGTTTGATTGCTACACTTTTAAGGCCAATCTGTTCAACTGATTATGAAGGCAAGGCAAGCACTGAGAGAGAAGAGGCGTAGAAGGACAAGGCTACTTTTTATACCGGAAAATCAAAGACCTTTTTCGAAATCACGGGATTTCTCAAAAACCGAAATCTACGCGATGTCGCGAGCGTGATAGTCCAATCAGGAACTTTTTTCAAACGTCAAAACGCGCGCTCAGTATGGGATGTTGTATGACATACTGAACTGTGACGTCATCAAAATTCAATCGATAATTTAAAATGGTTTACAAACATAAAACTAACATGGACGTGGATATTACGAATTACAAATACCCAATTGTAATCTAATGATTGGAATCCATTCGGCTTGATTTCATTCATACGATTTTAATGCCACTCATATTTTAAATCGTAAAGAAGCTACGACCCTCGTTTTCCCCATTCCGATTCCATTATAAATCAATTTAAAAACAAGCAAGTCAACTCGATAAGCAATAATCGTTTACAATCGAATCAGCATTGCTAAATCGAGTTTGGCGTGTCTGCGGGACTAACAACCTTTTGGATTTTCTTTTCCTCTTCTCCGAGCCAAAAAATAAAAACTACAATGAAGCTTATTCCTTTGGGTTTCATCAGTAAGTAGTAAGTACCTACTGAAAATAGACTTCCGCAAGTTTTATTTCCTTTTTAACCGACTTCAAAAAGGAGGAGGTTTTCAATTCGACTTTTTTTTTTGTATATATCAATTTAGATGATTGTTTTTTTGTTTGGTAGATCATACTTCAGAGGTGGTCCCATATAAATTTTATCGAAATTGATTTTGCGCTTTTTGAGAAAATCAACAAAAAACAAAATATATACCCAGATAATGCTTTTTACTTTTTACTTGGTAAAACTGGCTGGTACTTGGTACTTACAGGTACCTAGTTTTGAAGTCGGTTTTTGTTTTAGATGAAAGTGAATAATTATAATTATTATGATATTATTCTTTTCATTTTGATGACAAAGATTTAAAATATTCTGTTTTATTTTTACCATTCATTCTTCAATTTTTAAAAACCAATTCTATGATTCATTTCAATGGCGCTCGTGTCTCAATCCATCGCTGGCTCACTATAATGAGCACGAGTCTTCTCTTAGAATGAGAAGGCCATAGTCCACTACGCTGGCCAAGTTATGAATTAGTAGACTTCACATCTTTTGAGAACATTATGAAGAAATCGCGGGCATGCTGCTTTTACTTGCAATGACTTTCTCTGACCGTTAAAGCAAGTGATATTTTTTTTCAACGCACATTACGTATGTAGGTACTTAGCTCCAAAGATCCAAAGATCAAACCACAGACCATCCCGAAAAGTAGGTCGAATTTTAAACCACTTTATCACAGCTTAGTAGAGCAAATGTACTGAAAAAGCGGTTCCCGTATCATTCGTTCAAAAACGAAAAACATACAAAAACATCGTTGAGCTAAAAGAGATTGATAAAGGACCTTTGTATCCACCCTCTTACACTTATTACGACCTTTTCTTTTCTTTAAAGTCTATAACCGCAAAGATCTTGAAGATGCTTTCTTTTGTCGCCTCATTAAGGGTCTCCGTCATGATTAGTTTTGCCTTCATTTACAATTCAAACTCAACAAACCTAGAGAAGACCAAGCATTGTAAAATACATCTTATTTTTGATGCAGTAAGTTGTATTTTCATATAACCTGCTCATCAAGTTAAGGAACATTGCTCTGTGACAAGCTCATTTGGTTCGCAAAACAGTTTTACCTGACTTCCTTCGTTGTGTAAAGATTAAGCTCTGTTTTCTTCATTATAGCATTACGCAGGACAGATGACAGACTTATTTTTTTATGAAAGTTAACTATGTTTTTTTGTCTTGACTACAAACTTACGATGTGAAGATGCAGCTTAAGATGGTAGCGGGATAACCTGTTAGGGGTATGTATGGCAGATTGTTAAACCGATGACCGTAATCGGTTTCTACGCGGCATCGTACCGGAACGTTTAATTGCTTGGCAGTACGTATTTGCTGGTAACTAGCCCCGACCAAAGCCTCCCACCAGGCCAGACCAGAGAAAATTCAGAAATAATAAATTCCCAGAATTGGCCCCACTGGGGATCGAACCCAGCGCTCACCACTGTGCCAGGGAGGTCTTCAAAGTAATAAAGAAACAAAATCTAATAATATTCTGAAAATAATTAACTATCCATATTAATTAATTAGTACCTACCTACTATATTATACTTAAAACTGCTAATTAACGCCACTCAAAATCAAAGTAAATTAAAGCAAAATAATTAAATAATGCAATTTCGGCTTATCAATCAATTTGCATATTTTAATATTCGCATTAATATTAATTTTATTATTGATGTCGAATACGTAATGTGAATGTTTTTGAACAAGCATTTGTCATGTTTTTATATTGATGTTTTGGATAGGTAGGTACTACATACTATAATCACCAAGAGTTCTTAATTTTTTTAGAAGAGTTCTTAGATAGAGAAAATCTATAAAACGTAATTTTGAGTAAAAATGGTAAAAGTAATGCAAAAGTTAAGAGGTTATTATTATTGTATGTTATCAATATACACTTAATCTTAGTAACAAAGCTACATGGAGAAGCAATTGGCTTCACTTTCAGCAGCCTGGTTAGTAACATTAAGTATCTATAATTTGTAGTAGATACAAAATATTATATCAGTGAATCTGCAGATTCGCGGTTCCGCTGGTACAATGATAAAAAAGTCGCATAATCTAAAACACAAACGTCAACAATATTAACACAATACGGCTTTAAGCGATGGTAGTATGCCTCCTGAAAAATTTTTACTAGAGCTTTATTTGGTGATCATTACGTCTCAGTCTTGAAGCCGTGTGCGATCATATATTATCTTATACTTTAAACGAGCAATTCTTGTATATATAATCTGAATCTCGGAAACGACTCCAACGATTTTCCTGAAATTTAGTATGCAGGCGGTTTCGGGGGCGATAAATCGATCTAGCTAGGATTCATTTTTAGAAAATGTCGTTTTATCCGTGTTTTCAGGCAATGAAAAACTGCTACAATATCATTAGAATACGAAGGTAAATTTCGCCACTATATATAAGGTTATAATAGCTCAGGTGGGAAATCGGGTGGTCCCTAAACCAAAGACCCCGGTTCGAGTCCAGATGTCTCCAGTCCGATTTTTTTTTAAAAATTTGATTTACCAAAAAAAAATACACCCAGCTACCCAGGTCACCCAAATATTATAAAGTCATATCATAACGCCTCACGAACATAAAGCTTGACTGATAAATGTTAAGGATGATAAACTTCCTCCGAAGCATTTTACGATTCATAAAATACTAGTCCTGCGTCAGTAAAGTATAAAGCTAGAATTGGAGTCAGTAAAAAGGGATAAGGAATAAACCCCAGGAAGCTCATTCAATCCAGATAAAAGGTTTCCAATGCAGATGCCTTTTCAGAAACTCAGGAATATATCGAGAAATCTATGGCGAATTTATTCCGAATTCTGAAATCTTTTGTCGATTTTTCGTATTTCAGTAATTTCAAATTTGCAAATGCATTTTATTTACCAGAAAAGTATGCAATGATGAAAATTGTAACCATTATGTGCGTACCAGTTAAGGGTCTATAGGTTGCTGCCTGTCAAAAAAACTGCTCAACCTCTCACGTTAGAACCTGCATATCAATAAAAGTATTGAATCAATAACATTGAAAAAAAAATATAGTAAAGTTAAGGATATAAGTACACTGAGTTTTATGTGATGTGAAAACACGATTACTAAAAATTCTCTCGATAGAAAAAAATCACAAACTTCCCTCTGAATTTTACAAATAAATCGCAGTAGTCAATGAATACTTTACCTATACTAATTAAACTTTGTATAGAAACTCAACTCAGTACAATACGTGCACTATGTGATCTGAATTTAAAATTATGTTTTTTTTTTTCGTTGTTAGAAATTTAATTCTGAAATATTGCGAGTTCACTTCACGTTCTCCCGCCCCGCGTCGCTTGAATCGCCTTTGGATACGCGCTGGAGTACTGTAGGCTCTTAATGAATTTAGTTCCAATTAAGAATTATTTAATACTTACCTATTAATTTTGCGTATTGTGTTATACGCAAAATTAACAGGTAATAATTTAAATATATTGCTAAGTTTCGGGTGACATTATGTGTCTAAATATAATATGTATAGGGAAACATAATGTTCTGTTTGGATCTTTTCCACTAGGGTTGTACAGGAATTCTCATGCCTCGAATGGATGGAGATCTTACAGCAAAAACACACTAAGAGTCGGACAGGACAAAACTCGTGCTCAAAACGCCCACCTAAGAGGTGAAAGACGTTGCGTCCTATCGCGTTAGTGTGTACTGATCCATATTAAGTGATTTACGTGGATGTTTTGTCGGCATGCTAAATTTTCTTTGTTCCTAGTGTGTTTTGAACCTAAACAGATTCTTCAGTTCTCAACAAACCAACTAATTAAGGAGATGCATTCACGAACCTCGACGCGCTGTGAGTGCAATTAAAATGCGCTTGGTGACGAATTATATCTGATATGTTCATCCCTTTCACCTGTACTGTAATTGTGGAAATGGAGAGAGACAAAAGATCTGCTATCAAATTAAGACTGAAGGATTATTAAAATGATGAACTAGTGAATGATATCCTTGATTTTTTTTTTAAAAACGAGAACAGAATTTTTCCATTGTAGGAATGCATTGAAAAAAGTACTTATAGCATTAAATTATGATGACAAAACAATAGGAATCTAAAAAAAAATATTAATGCATGTATAAATACACAGATTTTATTAGATTTTATTATAATGAAAAAACATACTAAGCTTAAAAAACATCGCTACTTAGCGATGTCTTACAGGAGACAAATGATGTAAAAGAACATGGCCACATTGCTGGCTATTGTATTTTTTTTTAAATATTATAATACGTGTTTTTTTAATTCTTCCAGTGGCCGTATTCCTCATTGCCGAGGGTCGTGATCCTTTCCGATTAACGTCAGCGTGGTAGGTATTTTCTCATGAAAACAATGCGGTAGCCATCTAAATCCATCTGAGTTTATTTAACAAGATCTCTGTTAATAAAAGTTTAATAAAAGGAAAAGCGGAATAATTTTATCTACAAAGTTAATTTGGTTACGGCTAAGCCGCGGTTGATCCAATAAATTTTTCTGTTGCGGAAACCCAAGGCTTTATTACATGAAAATATTATCATAACACCCACCACGGCGGAAATAAGGGCGGAAATATTAAAATTTGGCCAAAATAAAATTATAAATGAAAATTAATTATACAGGTTCTTAGACGTTATTTTAAGGAAAGGTAATTTTTTGTGTTCATTGTAAAATGCTGATTTATCCAACAAAATCTTTAAATTTTACTTATAAAAATACTTACTTCTTATTATTTTATAATTACTTGAGTGAACAACTAACACATTAAAGAATTTAGAAGAAAATATTAGTATTTCTTTAACACTTCTACTATACTTTGCCCTGTCCTGTACTGGTGTTGTCGCTCTGAGATTGAGACAAAAACTAAGTTAAAATCTCTTTATTTTTATTCCACTAGAAGTTAGTCGTTGACTGGGATCTCACCTGGTGGTAATAATGATGCAGCCTAGGCTGGTAGCGGACAGTTATATTTAACTCATACCCCTATCACAGAATAGGTAATAGTACCTTTGCCCCTATTTGGGTTCTACAGGCATCGTACCGATACGCTAAATCGCTTGGCGGCACGTCTTTGCCATTAGGATGGTACTAGGACTAGCCACGGCCGTAGCCTCCGACCAGCATCTTGTTATATCGTATCTCTTTATTATAATATTATTTTAGTAATTAGTCTATATCAGTACAATATAAAGATGCAATAATAATTAATTAACCACACTCACATTTCACATAGCCAATTAAGCAATTATTTGAAGATACACGCATTGCAGTCTTCCATCCCACTCTATATGTGTAATTAATAAGCGATTGAAAGAGACAACTATAGTATAATTTGTAAACAAGTGCGCTCTAATTGCACTCGTGAGCGTCGTGAATGCACCTCGTTAATTAGTCGGTTTGTTGACGACTGAAGGATATGTTTGAATTGAATAAATAATTTTTGACTTTGACTTTGACTTATGAAGAAAAACAAAATTAATAGGAGAAAAAGATATCCTAATCTTATCATACTAATATAATGAATGCGAAAGTGTATCTGTCTGTCTGTCACCTTTTCAGGGTCCATGCCCTTAACTGATTTTGATGGAAACAGTTTGCATATCGGAGACGGAAAAAGGTCATTTTATCTCGGAAATATTTCTATGAAATCTTTAAAAAACGAAGTCGTGAGCATTAAATACAAACAAAAGAATATCAATTTAATGCGGCAGCTAGTGAAACTTAATATACTTAGATAGTAAATAAAAAAGCGTTTAAATAAAAACAACTCCAAACTCTGTTAGCGATTCAGTATTTCAAAATACGTCTACCAAACAAAACCAATAGAAAAGAGTTTTGAAACTGCCAGCAGAGAGAGAGTAAAGAAAAACAATTTCGCACTATTCGAACGTGTTTTAGCTCGGATTCTAAGGATTGGATTGCTGGGTCTGTAACTGTATCTAAAGTTTCTTAAGTAAGTTTACTCAGAAGTCAGAATTTCAAACCAAATCACATTCTGTACTTGCTTGCTAGCTCGCTAACGAGACTATTCGTACCTACATTTCAATTATCGAATAACGAGTACCTAGCCTAGTTTTGGCAACGCATATCAGTCGATTGTGGTAGTGCAACGTTGACCCAAGTCGGTAACTAGATGGGTGACCGAGTTTTGAGGTTTGCCTCCGTGCCTCGTAGATATGCCGCAATTTCTTCCGCATGGGTTAAGATTTTTTGATTCCCGCAGGAATAAGGATATAATACCATATTATACCAAATTTGAGCAAAATCGAATGAACAGATGGGCCGTGAAAGCGTAGCAGACAGACAGACGTACAGACAGACTTTTGCATTTATTATATTACTAGATGATTCCCGCGACTTCGTCCTCGTGGATTAAGATTTTTGATTCAAGTGTAGAGTGCAAGGCGCATACTACAAGTACAAAAGTGAGGACGAGATCACAGAACACAATTCTACCGCACGCTAGCAAGGACTTGTACCTATATACCCACGAAAATAATATGCGCGGCAGACGTCCATTAACAGCGCGGCATTCGGCACGCGGCAGCTGTGCACGTTTGCCGCGCGAAGTTTGGACACATCTTTATTCTATGACTAGCTGATGCCCGCGACTTCGTCCGCGTGGTGTAAGTTTTTTTTATTCCCGCGGGATTTCCTTAATTTTCCGAGATAAAAATTAGCCTGTGTCACTCACTCGTGTCAAAAATCACGTCGATCCGTTGCTCCGTTGCGGCGTGATTGAAGGACAAACCAACAAACCAACAAACATACACACTTTCGCATTTATAATATTAGTATGATAATCACAGTGTTTGTAATGTAAACACTACAACAATGTTTTGCTAAAAGGATATTTTGTAATCCAACCTAAGATGATTGGTACATTATATGAAGACGTGATTTGGCCGAAAAATTGGAACACGCCTTCGTTCTGATTAAAAATTGTGATCGTAAACAAAACAGACACGAGCTGAAATGAAACGAAGTAAGATTAGCCCGAGAGCCTATGGGTTACATTTAAGATGTGCATGATAATAGCTAAGTGTCAGTTCTTTAATGTTACGGACGTATGGTAAACTACTGACAGCTTTAAGAACCTAAGCCAGAGTTTAATATTAGCATTTGTTTATTACAAGAAAAATAATTTTATATTTTTTTATCGATAAAAAACACTTTTATTTTATTCACAATGATTCATAAAAATATATAAAATGACAGTCATCACGTAGACTACACATTAGACACTCTATAGCGAACATACGTAAACTATACATAAAATTCTTACTCGACGCATATTCGTTACGGACGTATTTTGCCGGATAGGGTACCCCTCCGCATCGTCCCATAAGGAACTTCGTTCCAAAACATACTGTTAACCAACCCTAAACTAGGTGCCAGATCTCAGGTCAATCAAGCAACGCAGAAAAACTACAATACCAACTTTCAGCTTTCATCAAATACCTCATCACATTTTTCTACGTGCTCCCAAGCCAAAATAAGAAAAGCATTCGTAGCGAGCGTGTTGAAATGAAACGTTGATCAACTCGTTTGTGTGAGCAGGCACGTGCTGCAGGTACAAGATGCCAGTACGAAAAGAAGCTCTAAACCTAAAGTATCAGAAACTTCAAATTCAAAACGTGAAGCTCCTGTTATATAGCGAAACGAAATTGATTCTGAAAAGAACGATATAGGATATGACTTACATCGCCCGGTGTAGGAGGATAATACCTTGTTACCGAAGTATATCGAGTGGCATAATTTGTGACAAGATGCTGGAAATAATATTCCCATGACCGAATTTCGGCCACGGTGGCCAATATCCACAGATATTATCCATCTGCGCGGACGATATTATAGTGCACAAGACGTGTGTGACTATGAGAGTAAGGCAATAAATAATGGTAACAGTGCACTCTCCATTTTTAGGGTTCCGTAGACAAATTTGGCAAAAACGGAACCCTTATAGATTCGTCATGTCTGTCTGTCTGTCTGTCTGTCCGTCCGTATGTCACAGCCACTTTTTTCCGAAACTATAAGAACTATACTGTTGAAACTTGGTAAGTAGATGTATTCTGTGAACCGCATTAAGATTTTCTTACAAAAATAGAAAAAAAACAATAAATTTTGGGGGTTCCCCATACTTAGAACTGAAACTCAAAATTTTTTTTTTTCATCTAACCCATACGTGTGGGGTATCTATGGATAGGTCTTCAAAAATGATATTGAGGTTTGTAATATCATTTTTTTCTAAACTAAATAGTTTGCGCGAGAGACACTTCCAAAGTGGTAAAATGTGTGTCCCCCCCCCTGTAACTTCTAAAATAAGAGAATGATAAAACTAAAAAAAATATATGATGTACATTACCATGCAAACTTCCACCGAAAATTGGTTTGAACGAGATCTAGTAAGTAGTTTTTTTTTTAATAATTTAAAACTTAGGTACTACAGGTTTGTACGGAACCCTCGGTGCGCGAGTCCGACTCGCACTTGGCCGGTTTTTTTACTTACCACGTACCGTAGTTAAAAACTCTAAAGTTAAGCTCTAAACAAAAAGTTCTGAACTTCAAATCCAAAAGGTAAATCTCCAGTCATGTTATAGTGAAACAAAATTGATTCTTATACTAATGAAATATTGGATAACATGACTCACATCGTTCGTTAAGTTTTTTTTATTCCCGCGGGAACTTTTTAGTTGTACGGGATAATAGGAGACCATGTTCTTCCCCAGGATGCAACCTATCTCAATACAATTTCATCAAAAACGGCTTAAAAAATGGGCCGTTAAAGCATATCAGATGGATAGACAGGCAGATAGACAGGCACAGTTTAGTATCACTTATAATATTATTATTATGGATTTGATAAAAACCTAAGCGATGATTCTTAAGCAACGATCGTTAGTGTAAGTTATTTGAAGACCATTTTACATACTGCCATTTTGGAAATATGTAACGGATAACATCGAAATATAGTAGAATATTCGCTGCAGCCCAGACTTCCCAAAGCAACAAATCGAGTGAAAGGTTCTCTTTTGAATGGAGCGGATTCGATGTGGATTGAATTTAGATTTAAAAGCACCTCCATGTTCGTATCTTCAGAGAGTATAATATAATGTTGTACCTATTATAATTTGTAATAATGTCTTGCGGTACGATAGTAGAAAAGTAAGTCTGGAACCAGAAAAGTTCATAGATTGAAGGCGAGGCAAATGATTTTTCTCGTTTTAATATTTAGCAATCAAACTCATTAGCATTGATGTAACACTGTAAACGGTGTCTGCCCACTTAGGAGACATAGGACACAAAAAGTTATAACTCTAAATAAAATAACTCAATAATTATTAGACAAGCTCAGGGAACATGAGGTTTTTCAGAGTTCCATTACTTTTATGTTCAAAAAATTTAGCAGTGGTTAAGATTAAGCAAACAAGGTTGCCTGTTTTCTTCCTCCTGTGTGAAATGTAAATATGATTTTCTTATCTCTATATAACTATCCAGACAATGTGAAAACATTGAAATGTAATCTAATATCTTCACACAACAATTTAATCATCTTATGGCTTACAGAGTATAAGATGGTATAAGCAAGGTTGAGAACGTAAGAAATGAGTTTAGTAAATTACAATTGTTTGAGAATTTTCTTAGAATCGGCTCCTAGATTGCTCGGTATCATTCTGTATCCAAGTTTCTTAAGCCGTCGTCTAGCGGTAACTTACAAATCGAATTCGGCTTCCAATTTATGTAAAAGTTGTTTTAGTTTGTTGTTGTCTAAAGAAAGGCTTATCAGGCAGGCAGTATCGATAAAAAGTTAAAGGTAATTCCAGACCACGTATGAATTAGCTCAAAGAGTTTGTTACTAAGTAAAGATGTGAGTAAGTTGTAAAGAAGAAAGTGCGCGTCTCATCTTTCATAAAAATATGGCTGTAAATAAAGGTAAATAAGTTCCAAGGAAATAAGGAAACAATTTGGAGCGAACGTGTTGAAACGGAACGTTGATCAACCCATTTGTGTAAGCAGTCACGTGCGGAGCGAGGAAAGGTAAGCAAAAGTGAGCGAAAGAGATACGAGAAGAGTTCAACACCTTTGAAAATAATGCTTATTTTGTTCAGAAAGTCGTTTCACAAAATATGTTGGTAGATCCTATTGTCACTCTCAAATGTCCTACCAGCTGAATTTCAGCTACGGCGGCCAATCTCTACATCCGCGCGGGAGATATCCATACTTCCAAACTTAATTTTATAAATGCGAAACTGTGTCTGTCTGTCTGTCTGCTACGCTTTCACGGCCCATCTATTTAACCGGTTTTGATGAAATTTGGTAAAGGACCTATCCCTGTACCAAATTTCATCAAAATCGGTATCCTGGGGAAGGACATAGGCTATTTATCCCGGAAAATTAAGGAGTTCCCGCGGGAATCATAGAACCTTTATCCGTGCGGACGAAGTCGCGGGCATCATCTAGTTTATAATATTAGTATAGAGCATAGATACAGTTCCTTACATTACGGGGATATTATGCTGTAACGCATTGTGTATGCCCAAAACTTTACTCAACTTACGGGTAACTCTTGTCTATTGACTATATATATAGAAACGTGAGTGAGTGAGTGAACATCGTTCGTACTTAGACCGCACCTTACTTCCAGCACAGTAGAGAGTACTTAGGTATTAAGATTTCAACTAAGTTGGCTAAGTTTGTGTGTCCTAGAATGTTATGCCTCTCAGTGGCAGTTATCTAGTTTGCAAACTTGTGGCCGCAGCTTTGTAACTTAATAGAAACTTCTAACCGAGGCATTTTTACTTGCAGGAACTCTGCATTACGTCGCAACGCCCACGAATGGAGAGGAGTGGTGGTGAGGCTTTTGGTTAGGGTTCCAGAGGAAAAAGTGAACCCTTCTAGGATCACTAATTCTCGGGATTTTTCTCGGGAACGCGTGGAGGTATCAAGTTGAAATTAATATAAAATACTTAGGTACCTTGGAGCTGTAAAAAAAATCAAGCTACTAAGTCAACGCAATCAAAAGATACGGCCGTTTATGCCGTATATTTTGCATATTTTGACACTCGCCAATAAATCAAACCTATAGGATAGGGTACTTCCCGTTGACCTATAGTGTTATGAAATTTGGCAAGAAGTAAGGTCTTACAGCTTAAGTATAGGAAAAAATCCGAAAATCGTTAATTATTAACGTTCTGTACTCATAGGGTGTCGAAATGTTTACTTACCTTACCAGCTTAGCCCCATTAATCCAGTTATTTCGCAGCTGATTACGTGTCGTTCATGGTATTTACTTTAATATAATTTATATTGTGTGGTGTTACGGAACCCGCTTGGCCCTGTTGGCTCGTAGAATAAAAACAAACTTTTAATATAATATATTGTGGCAACTCATATATAAACAACCCTCCAATAATACTTAATTACTAATACTTCAGTGTCCCATAGAAATTGATTCAACCCTTCAAAGCGCTGTTATCCAACGGGACTCACTTCAAACAAATAATACAGCCATTAGCGGAAAGCGAAACCACGGAGCGCTTTAAACAATAGCTATTTGTTGGGCCAAGTCTGTCCCTTTACACAATATGACTCTTGGTTCATTCTTTACACAGAGCACTAAATGTGTAGGAACTTTATGTATTTTTATCGTAAAAAAAATAAATAAATTATGCAAAAGTGTTTGTGTTCGTGCGGTATTGCACTGAAAAATAACTTGATTAGGGCGAAATTTCAATTAATCAATGAAATAACATAAAATATCTACAGGATTTCATTAAAGACTTCTCCTAATTTTCGAAACTTATCATTAATTTCCTATTTTCACAATAATATACCCTTTTTCATGTAAAATATTAAAACTATAATGGGTAAAGACCTCAGGTATAGACTCTGTTGATTTATTCCCCTGTATTCTGTTGTCATTCATTCGACTCCCATAGCGAACATAATTGCAGCCCGTGGACTAAACACGGGTGAAGCATGTAAATGCAAATATTTATTTAAGTTTAAAGTTAGGATCCAAAGCGTATAACCGTACGTAAGGTAGGTACCTATAATCAGGACGTCAATTTTCAAAGCTGGATTATTAGATATTTTCAATTTTTGATTCCTAATTTTACGTTTTGCTAGGTATTCGAATATATACCTATGGGTCTGTATAGGCACATCTTGGAAAAATCACTGGCATTTTGTAAGTGTAGGCGAAAATGGGCGAAAATAGGGCAAAAGGAGTTACCAAAATATCTGTCAGTGTCTACATTAACTTTTCACACTTCAACCGCTACACCAAATCTGATGAAATTGATGGCACAGAGATGCCATCTCATGAGCGCTTGCGCCCTGGAGATGAAAATGGATTACATCCATACAATGTATTAAAATATTCTCATAAAATATAAATAAAAACATACAAAACGTGGTTTTTAACTATTTTTGCTATATTTTTTGCTTTCCTTTAAAATATAGATATTGCACCTCCTTTTAGCGAACGGTAACTAAGAGCCGACTGTATATCAAGAGATGAGACAATAGAGTATTGTTGGTCGGCATACTACGATTAAGAGCTATATTGGATCATTCATTTCGAAACACTACGCCATTTTGAAATTGCTATTGATCGACTGCGTTTTGTTTTTAATAATTATCGTGGAAACACTTTGCAATCTGTGCAATGTCCATATTTATAATAATAAGGGATGCTTTACCTGGATATTTATATTTTATGAAACAAATGTACTTATAGCGTTTCGGTACAATGCAAAAAACTGTATGCATTTGTATACAGCAAATTCATGTTAATTTGCATTTCATTTAACTGACAAAAAAAATTTGTCTGGCTGCCTGGCTGGATACGACGAAACGTGTTGCGTACGTGACGACGTTTTAACTCCCACGGTAACTCCTTTATTATCGGGATAAAAAGTAGCCTGTGGTCACTTTCCAGGTCATCAAGTATACCCATGTAGAAAATCACGTCGATCCGTTGCTCTGTAGCGGCGTGATTGCAGGACAAATCAACAAACCAACAAACAAAAAAAACTTTCGCATTTATAATATGATTAGTTAGTAATTGATGTATTATTATGAATAATATGAAGTATGATAAAATTTACGCTAGAACGCTAAACCGCTCGGCTGTATTTCAGTTCCGGTTGTCATTCCCCTAGAGAAGGCTTATCGACTTCTCTTGAATCACCTGTCATAACTTGCCTTGAAGCCTCCAGCGGGATTATATTGATTAAAGTTAGAGACAAGCATTAGCAACGAGGAGATAATATTATATTCCCATTAGATAAAGCCCGCGACTTCATCCGCGTTGATTATGCCCAGAACAAAGGGAGGTTTAAAATCCCGTGGGAACTCTTTGATTTTCCGGGATAATAGTAGCCTATGTTCCCTTATTTCTGTACCAAATTTGATCAAAATCGTTCGTACAGATGTGTGTGTATGGTCGCAACAGACGGACAGATCGACTTACTGCATAGCTCTTCTAGATTCCCTTAGGGTTTAGGTCATTCTTAGTTTATTCGCTAACCTTTTCGATCACTACTGTAAGTAACTGTAGAAATAATATAACGCGATTCGGCAAAAAAAAATTAAATACCTAAAATAAATTATGTAGGTATATATTATTCCAATTTACTTTGAGTTGATACAAAAGGTTCCTTTTGATGGATTTCAAAAATAATCTCATTGTAAAAGCATTCAGTCCATTATACAAGGCCTATCGGCCCAGTTTCAACTGTCAAAAGTTACCTCGAAGCCTCCGCTGGGTTACTAGATATTCAATAAAGTTAGAGGTACATAAGCAAGAATTAGCTAGTTACTAGGGGAATATAGCTAGGTATATAGGACAGAAGCAGATTGAACGATAGAAGAGTATCAATATTATTCATTATCATCTCATCTCAATCCCAGCTAGGGTCTCCTCTCGGCATTGATGTATAATTATTTTAGTACCTCCTCTCGGAATGAAAAGGATTAAGCAATAGTTCACCACCACCATGCGGATTGGCAGATTTCACATACCATTTGGGAAAATTATGGAGTACTTTCAGACATGCAGGCTTTTTCACATACACACATAATTTTGAAAAGTCATAAGAATTCATAATGACGTATTTTATTTTATATCCCGAGCTTACCGCTGTACATAAATTACACTCTTTAGCACCAGACGTACTGACAAAGATTGATTTTCTGATTAGTTATTGCGGCGTAGTAATATAGATATGACTTTGCCACTGTGACCTTGTAGGCCGTCACAGGATAAGGAAAGAAGAAGTAAAGAGAAGTCGGGCGTAGGTTCTAAGCTGTTTATTTCTCTTCCACCTATTCACACTGTAGTTTTGAGATTATAGTAACGGGCACTGGCCTGAACGTTAGGCGGAACTCCGGGGTAGCTCCAGGGCTCCTGTTCCAGGCGCAAGCCGGACGCTGGTAGGGCGTCCCTGACCGAGCAGCGTGAGATTTTCTAGTAGCCGCCTTCGTAGTAAGGCTCCCAAAGAGACCAACGGGGCGTCTTCTCCCGTCCTCGGAACAGTTTCTAGGTAGTCCTTGAAACCTGGAACCCCAGAGCGGCAGGCGTTAGAGACGTGGTAAACAACCCCGTCCGCCGTAGGTGCCCTTGTCCAAGTCCAGCGACCGTGGCAAAGCACTACAGCGGCACAGGAACTAGGTAAATATAAATAATAAAAAGCAATAGCCTTTTTCATTTTTACCTGCAATACTTTGCCGCGGACGCATTATTTTCAAACAATTACACTCGTTCCATTTTTAATCGTCTCAAAAATGAAAATGAGATACACAAAATCTTGCACCGGCACCAAACAACGGGACACCTCAAAGTTAGGGAGAACAATATTCGCAAAACATTTTTGAAACGCCAAGCATCTCTAATGAAATGGCTTGCCACCCTCACGCTTACTTTTCGTGCCTTCTTTACTATATTCACTCTTTTGAAAAAATCTCTTGAAACGATGCAATTGTGGTATAAGTGTCATTTTACGTAAAAATAGTCATGCTAAAGCCAATTTTAAAACTACGTCATTATAATGTGGTATACGGAACTATCTTTGTACGAAGCAGTCTTTAGCGGATCTTTTTAAAATATCCGGGGGTCTATGGTGGTATTTTGTCAGATACAGTGTTTCCATCCGTACATCACAGTACATCTGGGGGATGCCCCGTCGCTCACGTCCGCAGGAACTACCTTTACCTCCCTGCACGTGTCCCCTGGGTGGTGCTAAACGAGCGACGAACTTGCAGGCGAAATAAGCGTTCTTATTAACTAGCTTGATACAATTTAATATTATAAAAACGCTTATATATACTAAACGCCATACGATTTAATAAATAAATCACAGTAGGTACAATCGCCTCTGATTGCTGCAAGAGCTGAAATGTATTAGTGCAGCAAGTATACCACAAATACAGCCAAACACAACGATTGATATTGTAGAGATGATTGATGCAGCTTATTCGCAGTTAACCATGCTGGTTCAAATCAACCAGTTGGTTAACTTTACTGTTAACATATTGCTCAATACGGCTCTACCTACTAGAAATACGTTGTTGTCGTCTACTGGTAGATGTTCAACTGGACCTAAGTCTCTTGCAGGGACTTCTACACGCCCCGGTCTTGCTCCACCTGGATGCAGAGCCTCCCTGCGGGCTGCGACTTGCTTGATCTCGTCCGTCCACCAAGAGGAAGTTACGCCAACGCTCTGCTTTCCAGTGAGGGGTCGCCATTTTGGACACCAAAGTCTTATCAGTTCTTCGAACTATAGGTTTTTTAAAGTGAAAACTTCTTTAGCCGCGTTGAGTTTTTGGTAGGGGGTAAACTTGTGGATTCGCGTTACCGGATTCACCGACATGCTCGCGAACACCGACATGCTCGCGTTGTTACGAAGACAAAAGTTCTTAAACATAAATATACTACATTCATAATTAAACTTTAATGCCTTAGTTTTAAGGGTTATATATTTTTTTTCACTTAAATATTCGTTTCACTTCTACAATTGAGATTAAAACAAAACCTTTTATAAATATGGACGGACTGATATAAAATATTATGTAAGATCAATATATAAAAAGGCTAAAATTCTCTTATAACATTTACTTTTCCGTACACAAAGCTGTGGGCATCCGCTATAGTTACGAACATAAATTAATATTCCGTGTATCGGCTATTGACGTCGTTAATCAATGGAATAAATGGATCGCCCGTATTAATACAGTGCCTATTAATTTGGATTATTTTCCGATATCTCTTCTCTTCATAAAATACAGCAGAATTTGGCGTGTCCGGTCTTTTGTTGAACGAAATTCACTGGTCGACTTTCTACGTAGTTTTTTGCTCAGTATCTATGATCCAGGCGTAGGTAGTCTTAATTAAGTTCTTGCCTTGTTAAGTTGGCCTACGTATACCTACAAAATCCATACTAATATTATGAACGCGAAAGTGTGTCTGGCTGTCTGCTACGCTTTCCCGACGCATCTTTTTAACCGATTTTGCTGAAATTTGGTATAGAGGTAGGTTAAATCCCGGGGAAGGACATAGGTTCCCGTGGGAATCAAAAAACCTTGATCCACGCGGACAAAGTCGCGGGCATCATTTAGTGATTTATAAATATGTCGAAAGTAGTCATACTCATAACAGAGTAGATTGGTTGTATGACGCGAGATTTGTTTAATTTGTTGGTCGTTTGTTTACTAAAATACCTACTTTGTTAAACTTGATTTAATTTAATTTAAATCATATAAATTAAATCAGTTAAATCTGAGTAGGTACTTCCTCCGACATATCAATTTCCGAGTCTTAAAATTTCCGTTCAGGATTTATAATTTCTCGTCTTATTTTTACTTACTATGTAAAAAACAAGTTAACTGTAAGGCACAGAAATCATCCTCGTAGATTCCCAAAAATATTTATCTATCCGTCTGTCGCATCCAATTTATTTTCGTGCAAAGTAGAAATTTAAAAAATCCAATTTGTTAAGACCAGTGAGCCTTAAACGGCTAGGGGCTCCAAAAATATATGCAGGTTAGTCATTATTATTCGATCCAACCTCCATAAATCAGTGCCAATAAAATACTAATTTCCATAATTTGATCGACAATTAATTGTAGGAATAATTTTCACCTTATAATAGACTGAACACAAGGTACTTATACGTAAGTAGGTATATGAAATAATTGCTAAAACATAAGTTACCTAGTATATTTTGTATCTTGAAAATAAACTGGCAAAGAGTAAATCCCGTAAATACATAATTTCCTAGATGATACCCGCGACTTTGTCTACGTAGACTGAGGTTTTTGGGTCGGTTCGGTCATTGCGACGTGAAGGAGTAACAAGCATCCAAACTTACAAATTTACAAACATCCAAGTTCATTCAACACATCAAGTCTAATTATTTCTACAGGCAACCCAAGAGGGTGGCAAAGATAAGGGTTAAACCACAAGATTCTAAAGCAAATTCAATAATAAAGATAGGAACACACACATTGAACACGTGGTTTGATGGTAGAGTTTGGCTGAAATATTTAATGAACGTCACAATGTATTAATAGACCTCAATTATTTACTTTAATTGGGTATTTAGAATATTTCGATGATATTATGTACAAATTCTAAAATGAATAAGTAAACTTGTGTACTTTTCTAAATAGGCATAATCATGCATGGTGGAAAAATTATTTATCACTAGTGGGGTACTAGTCATAAATAATTGTATTCAATTCTATTATTCTGCGACATTGTCAGCGTAGATTTATTGCTTAGGGTTTTAAATTCAAGTCTAAAAACTCGAGGGCATATTTTAATTTCTGGCATATTTTTATTTACTCGTATGTTTCCTGTTGCTATCAGAATAGGGTTTAACAAAATACAAACTTTCGAATTAATTAATAGTAAAAATTCTCGATGAAATTATAATTTGGTATGTTGTTATTTAGAACAGTTTTTTTCACACCACTCAAAAAGTACTCGTGTTTGAAAGCTTCATTTTATAAATCCTTTGACTAGAACCCAAATTACAGCCTGACGGCGAAGGTAAATATTTGGTTTAAAGATGGACAGATAAAGGTAGGTTCGTTCTGTGGTAAGCACCTTGTTTCGCCTCCAAACAGTAATTTCCCAAAATACAGCGTTAATAATATTAATCACGCCATGATGTCTCCAATTTCGCGCGATAAGGAATATTTTACTGTGATACTTAAAACTGGCGTTTACAAATTGTGTAAAATATTTGTTATCTTTGCTGTAAATAAGGATTTTGAATTGGCAACATCAATTTGGAGCTTAAGATATCCGTGTTCCGAATCTAATGGATGGATTACATAATAATATAATCTTCAATTGAAAAACAAACAGAACATAATTTAATTGTATATCACGTAGTATACTTACCTACTTTTAGATCCATAGGTACCTTACCACTACAGAACCGATATTGTCAAATTTTATTATATCTAAAATGGAGACTACTACTAAAGGATACTTCAAAGTAAGCTTAACGTACATAGCATTTCATATTAGGTTTTCATGTAGGATGAAGGAATTTCAAGAAAAAGTTTTTGGTAAAAACCTATCTCCACGCAAACAAAGACGGGAAAAGCTAGTGTTAGACTAATTTTAAGCTACAGCTACAAACTACCAAAAACTAGAACCTATCTACAATCTTCTAGTCAGTTTATATCCAGTCAATACAATTTGTCGAAACTAGCTGCCGCGTTTCTATAGCTAGCTGACAGTTCTGGAGCATTTCTCGGGAGTATTCGAATATGCAATGATGTTATGCTATCGATTTCTATTTATGCTATTGGTCGTTTGCATAAACGAATTATTACATAAGTTATAAAGTAGCTATAAAGTTTATGATTGGATGATTGCTTCATCAAAATTGATAACTTGACAACAGCTAATAACTTTACAGTTGCGTGTTGGGATTGCATACCTGTGAACTCCTCTCACGGATTGAAAAGGGTTAGGCCATAGTCCACTACGCTGTCTTAGTGCCAACCTCATACACGTTCGAGAACATTGCGAAGACCTCTCGGGCATGCAATTTTCCTGCCATGTTTTTCCGTCAGCGTTTGAAGCGTTCCCAAAATACCAAATTTCATCAAAATGGAGTGAGGATTTCATTGAGAAATGAAAACATAGCAATGGGGACTATCGCGTGTGAATTTTCCACTAGAGGCGCTAGTGTCGCGTGAGGGCCATTATCATTCACTTTTCACTGGTTTTGGCTGGCTTCGTGACAAATTATTTTAATTTCTATATTTTACCTGTTGAAAAGTGATCTCCTTCGTGAAAATAGCGCAAATATGGATTATTTGGCGATGAATGTGAACGCTTTGAAAGCAGAAAAAGAAAAAGAGGCGCAAAAATAAGCGGCCTCAAAGAGCTGCTAATTCAGAGGTTAGTTTGTTTACTGTATTACAAACTTATTTTTTCCAGAAGTACCTATGCTTGTTTGCCGAGGTAACAGCTATGTTTTTTTCTTTTTACATATATTTACCTAATATATTATGTATATTTACCTAATATGACTTCTGCATGAAAGGTTAAATGGGTTTCATGCTCATCAAGGACACACTTTTACTATATATGATATTGATGAACATCGATGTTTGCTCTAGGCATGCTCTAGGTCTCTGCCCTCTGGTACTATTTATGTATCTGGTTATGTACCCACAGTATCTCTAACGAGAACACAACCTATCTTGGGATCAGATTAGGTACCTACTATGTGTGAGATGACTAGAATTTAATAATATTTCTCTTTATTAATATTAGATGTTTCATTTCAGGTTTCTCCAGAAGGATTAATTGGAGAACTAACAGTATTGGAAGAGAAATGTCCTTTCTCTATAAAAGATGAGTTTATCAGTGTGGATAATTATAAGCACATAGAAATGATCAATAATGAATATTGCTTGAAAGAAAGTAGCCCTACTATTTTCAAATTCAAAAACTTGTTAGGTACTAAAAGAAAGTATTGTGATTTTTTTGTTTGGACAGATAAAGATGAAAAGAGAATTTATGTAAATAGAAATGATAAGCTTATTTCAGAAGTTTTATAACTTAATCTAATATCTAGTTACCATTGTTTAGTAGTTTCAACTAACAAATCAACCATCTTTCAGTATCATATCCATTGTATGGATTTACAATGTTTAATAAGTATTTATTTGTATAGCAGTGTGTTTTAAAGGGAAAAGGAAGGATAAATAAAAGTTTAATAAGTAATTAATTTCTTTTTTATTTTATTTATTTAGTGCCTAACTATATAATTCCTCAGAATCCTGCGAATTCCTGCGAATCGCAACTAGCCACTGTTTTAGAACAGTTTTATCTTTTGGAAACATGTGTCCTCCTTTTTTCCGAACAAAACGGAGTTGCACAACATTGCGGCATTGCTACTCGATATGAAGATAGCTGT
Organism: Erebia ligea; assembly: GCA_917051295.2. Lineage (NCBI taxonomy): Eukaryota > Metazoa > Arthropoda > Insecta > Lepidoptera > Nymphalidae > Erebia > Erebia ligea. The sequence goes on along the minus strand of OU785221.1, from coordinate 13,286,723 downwards.
TATAAACTAATAAACTTAATGAGAATCAAGATTTAAAACTTTGTTTCGGCACCGATCTTATAAAGTCGCCTTTGACAGCTATACCTCTGACCTTAGTCAACAGTGGCGCCAACTGGTGAGCAAAGAAACGATAGTCCCCATTAGACAGGCAAATTTTTGTATCAGTACAAATTTTATAGAAACTTTGGAAATTAGTTTGCAGGAGTTGCTTCGTTCTACGGCAATTCAAAAAGTACCATCACATTTTAGTGTCAATAAAATCAGTTTAAACCAAATATAAAAATCCTTATCGGCTATAATACTAAATGGTATTTGAAGCAATCGAGTCCATATATTTGGTTTACGACGATCTTGAGGACGTAAAATTTCATTGATTTTACTTTGAAACGTGAAATTGAATTGAGATCGTGTGGATGCGAAAGAGTTTGAAAACGAAGCCATTTCTAGGATAATTATTATTCAAATCGAATACAGATTATATAATCAATACTTCCATACTAATATTATAAATGCGAAAGTGGGTCTGTCTGTCTATCTGCTACGCTTTCCCGGCCTATCTTTTCAACCGATTTTGACAAATTTTGGTACAGAGGTAGGTTGCATCCCGGGGAAGGACATCTTATCTATAGGTATAGGATATCGACCTTTTTATCCCGGAAAATTAAGAAGTTACCGCGGGACTCGAATAACCTTAATCCAAGCGTACGAAGTCACGGGCATGATCTAGTCATAGATATCTAAGACGTTTGTGTTTCAATATTCATCAACATTTCAACATATCGACAGGCCACTATACTGATCCCTAGACTGATTAGGGCTTAGCCAATGTCCACTACGCTGCTTAAGTTTTTTTTAATTCCACTACAAGTTAGCCATTGAGTGCGATCTCTCCTGATGTTAAGTGATGATGCAGTCCAAGATGGTAGCGGCCTAACCTGTTAGGGGCATGGCAGTTAAATTAAACCCATAACCCTATTCAGTTTCTACACGGCATCGTACCGGAATGCTAAATCGCTTGGCGGTACGTCTTTGCCGGTAGGGTGGTAACTAGCCACGGCCGAAGCCTCCCACCAGGCAAACACACATTACACACAACTTTGCACCTTTGCAACTTTGAACCGACTCTAGGGCATGCCGGTGTCCTCGCGATGTATTCTTTCAACGTGAACCGTTATAGCAAATGCTAATAAACGCAATACCTAATTCAGCAAAGTACTTAAGAGTGCGATCAGTACAATAATATAGAGCACAAAGGTTAAGAGAAGTGCCAATTTAGAATTATTCAATTAATAGTATTTCGAATTCCTATACTTCATGATATCCTAGATGATACTTACGGTATAAGTATAGGAGGTTTCTTACTAGGATCTCATTCAATATTCAATGGTTTATCTGCTCTCGGAAGCGGGATACAAGCTCCATTGTATTTTCAGCTGCAAACAGCGAAGATAAAAACTGTTGACTTTAAATTATCTTGAAGATGGAACAAAAATGTACCTAACTTTACCTTTAAAGTTAAATAAATGTTGATAAAATTCCTTTATATCCATCGCAGATTCGTGGCAGCAATAGTTTGATTCCCTTATAAAAGAAACCTGTTCTTTTGCCTTAATTATGTTCATTTCACCTCGGTTAGTTCCCGGTGATACAGCTCTTCTGGCATTCAGGCTCATTTTTTGCGCAAAGGATCAGCATGGTTGTCCAGCGCGGAAAACAACCAGCATTCTTGCCAGTTGCCACTATTTCACGCTGGCATGATTTGTAAGTACCTATAGCAATTAGAGCATGCTAGCTAGCTACCAGTTTTAATGTAACGTTTTCAATAAGGTTATATTTGTTTTTAAGTGCGGAAGGGATATTTTTATAGTCAAGGCTTGACTGTGCCATTAATTGTTTTTTTTTTTTTTCTTATTAGTCTGGACGCTGGCCCTTAATATATTATCTACACTAATATCATGTCACCTCAGTTTGACTTCGGGAATTGGGGCTTTGTAACACACCTTAACATACACCTCTGGGCGCCCAAACGACCTCGGTCTGGACTATGTGACCAATTAATTTGAATACTCCTTTATAGTCTAGACATTAAAGCTAGTGGACCCCAACATTAATTCCTCAGGCGACGAAACTTTACAGTATGAAAAAGTATCACGAGTTAAACGTATTTTATAAATATCCAATAAAAAATTAGAAAGGAAGTAAAGTTTTTTTATGCTAAACCCAATTATTGTTAAAGCAGGAAGGTACAATAGCGATTGATAATAAAATCGGTTTAAATATCGATGTTCTACATGATTATTTCTTTTGATATTTCGGTTTCGATTCAGATTAAATATACTACCTACTATTATTTTAAAAAATCGAGAAAATATTCAGTCATAAATATTAAGTTTTGGGTATAAATATCTAGTTTCCACATGGTTTTTTTTTTTGAATATTTTTGTATAAGTTTTGGTTCATACCATACTACAACCCTGCCAAGTTTCAACGACTGAGGATTTAATGAGGGGGTCTTCATACAACGAACCGCTCCGTTGCCTAGACTATATTATTTTAGGTGTATTACACTGAAATTGAAGCCTCGTAGTCAAACTAAGGGTACATAATATTAGTGCACACGTGACAATATGGGCTATCGTCCAGACGCTGGAAGGTGTTCCACACTACGTTTACTTGAACGCGGTCTCCACTCAAGGACTTTTCGGCTCCAACGGCCTTTGCACCGACGTCATGTAAAGTTCACTATTCAGCGTTGTTAAGTTATGCGTAATCATTAATTCAAAGTGTCGAAGAATTGACTCTAGACCAACTGTATTCTTTTATAGAGCCTACATTAACTATGCTCAGAAGAGATATTATGTTCATCTCTCTGGCTTTAGCTCTGAGTATAGTCTGAAAGAGTTCAATTATGGCTAAGCTTTTCATAATATGCTTCATTTAGTACTTAAGAGGATCGTCTAGTTGTAAATGTTGTTCCCGTAAATGTTGTCCAATTTTCATAATTTTTAGAAATGTTGCAGATACAGTGAAGAACTATGCACGTACGTTTTAATTTTAAAGAAATATTGCTTATGTTAAAAGTTATTAGCGTCTAAATATCCATATTTTTGACCTAAAAACTTCCTCGAGTATTTTTTTTTTTTTTAATTTAACTAAACTAAAATACTAAAAAAATAAAACGTACGAGCCTAGATTAAGGTGTACTGAATCTAATGAGACCAAAATTGTCTAATTTCGTAAACGTTTGGGGGGGTAAAAACGTTATCACCCGAAACAATATTTCAAGAATAAAATGTAGGCATATGCCTACTGGACTTGCAACTCTCTCTATCGCACGATACGGAGAAGGCAGCGGAGCGTTGTGAAACAGACAGCATTATTGAAAATACCTACTCGCGTCGCGTTTCGTCACTAGACGATCCTCTTAATTCTTAAAGGTAGTAAAGTTTTTTGTCCAAATAGTTCATTAAACTATGTGAGTATCCACGGTGTAGGAAAGAAAATCGTTCAACAAACTTACATCTTTTATGTCTAAATAGAATGGAGTTCAAGCGCGAGATCTATCAAAAAGAGCGTCCTTTTATTGCGAATAAAACACTACAACTCCATTCAAAACCGAAGAACTAAGTGAGCGGTAAAAATAAATTTAGGAATAAAAAATATATGAACATCTGCGTCGCCTACAGTTTTTTTAAATACTGCCACAGCGTAAAAATTTTGCCAGCACTATAACGAGTATTTGTTCTGAAACTAACGCATTAAAAAAGGTACAGTTAACTTTATTGATTGATTAAGGATTTCCATAAAGTAGTCTGTTTTTACTTGACAAAAAAAGGTTAACTTCTCGTCATCGTCGCGTCACTTACACGTCTCGCTAAAAAAGTTATTGCGTTGTCCTTTTCTACTCTACAGAATTCTAGACTTTAGATATCACACGTTGTAGGTATATATTTATAAATTGTGTGATATTCGTTATTTCTCAATCGCTCTAAATGCGGGTAAAAAACAAAAAAGTAGGTATACTTAAGAAGTTCCTAACAATCTCGTCGCTCCCGCAATAAATTTGATTTGTAATTCATGAATTTTATTCGTCAAGTTCCGGGCAACTTTAATCGAGTTCTCGTGTCATCTTACAGAAGAAATTATAAATTTTGTCAAGGTTTTACAGAAAAGCGTTTTTGATCGTATGTAAGCATGTCGTGAACAGATCGTAGAATCGTTTTCAGTTTTCACTACAAATGAGCATTCGCTGACCTTATCGTTAATGTAGAACCCACCAAAACCATTTCATGGATAGGCTGCCAAAACTCGCATACAAGTCCAAATCATAATGCTTTCACTGTTAAAAAGTTATGAGATCTCTAGTAGAGCCAAGCCCCTAGTTGAGCTCCGATTTGTGCTGCGCATCATCATAGCCCATGGGGCCAGTTCCAAGTCCAAAGTGTACAGGTTTAAGTACTTTTGGCTGTACCACATTTACTACATAGAAGTCCTGACTCTATAAACTCTATATCTTGATAAAAAGATGTGGCTTGGCCGTTTCGTGATTCTCGCACAAACTATACCTATTCCACGAACATTAAATGATTGATTGGATCACGAAACAGCCAAGCCACATCTTTTTATCAAGATGTAGAGTTTATAGAGTCAGGACTTCTATGTAGTAAATGTGGTACAGCCAAAAGTACTTAAACCTGTACACTTTGGACTTGGAACTGGCCCCATGGGCTATGATGATGCGCAGCACAAATCGGAGCTCAACTAGGGGCTTGGCTCTACTAGAGATCTCATAACTTTTTAACAGTGAAAGCATTATGATTTGGACTTGTATGCGAGTTTTGGCAGCCTATCCATGAAATGGTTTTGGTGGGATTTCATTTCTTTTTGGCAGGCGCACTAGATTTTTTAATTTTTTGGACTCTATTTCTCGCACTACAGTTATTCCTTTTTTCATTGCCCACTCTCTATCGTTGCCTCTTTTCTTTGTGGGTTTGCTGTATATGTATGTAATGAGCGGCAAATCCATACATACTTAAGTTAGTTCTTATTTTCGAGTCTGGTGCTCAGTATTAAAGATATTTGGTTGTATGGGCCAGCCGGTTTATATCTGCTTATTGTTGATTAGCGACCCGCCCCGCTTCGCAAGGCTAGCACTAATCATGATAAAAGTCCATTATTTTTTACCCACTAAAGCCAGTGGGCACTGAGCAGCACATAAGATTTTACATTAGCACTGGAATGAACCTACGTGAAGTGCCGGAAGAATTTTTTCATTACTCATACACGGAAAGTAGGTTTGAAGTTGCCTGAGAAGCGGGTTGAAAGTAATACTTTTCAGCCCTAGGGAGAATCGTTTTCAACTGAATTTTTATTGGAGTTCAAATGAAACACGACTTTTTTTTTTTATTTTTTTATTTTTTTTTTTTTTTTTATTTTTTTTTTTTATTTTTTTTTTATACCCGAGTGCATCCATAGACTAGAAGAAAGATAGACTTTATTCATAAAGTAAAGACAACTGATTCATAGACTTTTTATTTTGACTTTCCTTATATTCGTAATGAAAAGCACAGTGTTTACCTCGGGATGAAAGACTTATTTAGTCCCTCGAACTATAGGCCCCCTCGCTACGCTCGGGCGCCAAACCCCGTCTCGGGACTAAATAAGTTACTTTCATCCCTAGGGTAACAATGTACTATTAAAATCGGTTGAGTTTTTTTTTATTTTATCCACAGCAAACTTGACGGTTAAATCTTTCCTCTTTTTAATATTAGTTTAGATCCATATAATATTATAAATACGAAAGTGTGTCTGTCTGTCTGCTGCGCTTTCACGGCCCATCTTTTCAACCGATTTTGATGAAATTTACAGGGATAGTTTGTATCCCGGGGAAGGACATTGGCTACTTTTTATCCCGGAAAATTAAACACTTCCCGCTGGAATCAAAAACCTTAATCCACGCAGACGAAGTCGCGGGCATCATCTAATTTTCTATAAATTGTCACGCGTTAATTTAATTCAAACCAATGAACAGTGTTTAGTTCGAAGAACAGGGTTAGACGAAAATATCGTTGATTACTTATTGAACAATTCCTAAAGGGATGCTGGGTCATACGTGGACTCTTCGCCAATGATTACTATAGGTATATTTACCTCTGAAAAATATTTTATGTTGTAAGTACTTATAGGTATTTTATAATTTTTCAGTAATAAAATGAAAATAATGAGAATAAAAATGACAAGATTACGTGATTATTATGTGCGACCTGTTTGGCCGATTGGTTACAGACCATGACTGTTGAGGGAGAGGTCGCGGGTTCGAATTCTGCTAGGGGCATAATGTTTGTATTCAGAACATTTGTACCTGAGTCATGAATTTTATATATATATTATTTATGTACGGTATTATGTATGTATACGGCATTTTGCACATATTTCTTTTAGTACCGACTGTGCAGCTATTATGCACCCCCTATAGGAGGGGTTGGAAGGGAAAAGTTCCTGATTTCTTAATTTTCCCATTATTTATATGAAATTCCTAGCCCACATACCAAATTTCAGCTTTCTAGGGCTTTGGGAAGTACCTACCCTAGAGGTTTTGATTTTCATCAGCGATTTATAAGGCTAAATTACGAAACCGATGTATTTCAGTTATCGATAAATCTGAAACTATAAATGCTAGACAATTGATACTTGGTATGTTTAATAAGTTGGCCAACAGCATCTTATCCTGAAAATTTCAGCTTTCCAGCATCATCCGGACTGAAGCTATGACGGTTAGCAAATACGTGGAAACGCTGTCAAATATGCACCCCCAATAAGAGGGGTTGGAAAAAGAAAGTTTCAGATTTCTTAATTATTCCATTGTTTATGTGCAATTCCTAGTCTACATACCAAATTTCAGCTTTCTAGGACTTTAGGAAGTACCCTAGAGGTTTCGTGTTTCATGTGATTTAGTAAAAGTAAAAAACCCCCAAAAGTACGTATTTCAGGTATCAATAAATCTGAAACCATAAATGCTAGATAATTGAAACTTAGTATGTTTAATAAATGTGCCAACGACATGTTATCCTGAAAATTAAAGCTTTCTACCATCATCCGTACCGAAGTTATGACTGTTCTAAAATACGAGGAAATGCTGTCAGATTTGCACCCCCTATAGGAGGGGTTGGAGGGGAAAAGTTTCAGATTTCTTAATTTTCCTGTTGTTTATATGCAAATTCTAGCCTACATACCAAATTTCAGCCTTCTAGCACTTCAGGAAGTACCTTTTTCATGTTGATGACGGTCAGTGAGTCAGTCACGAAATCGACGTATTTCAGGTATCAATAAATCTGAAACTATATATGCTAGAAAATTTATACTTGGTATATTTGGTAAGTTTGCCAACAACACCTTATCCTGAAAATTTCAGCTTTCTAGCATCATCTGGACCTAAGCTATGACGGTTCGACAATCCGACGAAACGCTTCGAGAAAAGGTAGGTAGTGCCCCGTTTCCTTTGGCTCGCTTTGGCGGGGTCACTCCCGTGACCCCAGATGTTTATAAAAATGTAGACTTAAAAGGATGGACTATGTTGGAAGACTCGCTTCGCGCTTCGCGCTTTGCACACTAACTAGTGGTAGGGTAGACAAGACTTGGTGTAGTCGAGTTGTGCTGATTTGGGTTTGGGACAGATCCACTATTCTATTAAAATACAAATTAAATAATAGAAATTGTGCGAAATTCGTGAGTGGTCCCCTGCTTGGCGGAGTTCAAAATGTTTGTAACTAAAATAATTACATAAGTATAGGTACACACTCTGTCACTATTCATCTATACTAGAGGTTTAACGCTTTTTTGTCACTTTCGATTTTTCTAGGTCAGGTCCCCGAGTTTTATCGTCCCCAAAAAGAACGAAAAAATATTAGTTTTTGATAATTTAACTCGTGTTTAAATGATCAAAAACCACGATACTCATAATTATTCATCATATTTACAATTTGCGCAAATCATTTATCAGTTAATATCCTGTAGAGTTAGTATTCTATTTAAGAATGATTTTGTGACTGCTGCTGCAATAGAGGTAACATTTCATGTTAATATCATGTTTATATTCATCATTAAACCATACGATTTCATTCATTGCACCTCATAAGTAAGGTTTGTTGGATTAAAAGTTATTTGCTATAATGTAAACTAAACCTTATATATATTATCTGTACCAATGTGCAAAATACCTTGTGCGCAGAGCCATAAACTCCGCTTTAAAAATGTAATGTCAGCCGTCACCGGTGACAGACCTCTATAGTCTCTTGTTCCGAGGCTCTTCTTGTGTGAACACGTCACGTACCGCTCTCTCCCGCGACTTGCATTGTGTATAAATTAACCTTGTACCTTTTAAGAATAAATCTCAGTTGATCTTGCAATATTATCTTTTATTAAGCCCGAAACCCATCAGGTTAGGGCCCAGACACGCGCGTGCTTCGGAAAATAGAATTATTTCGTGCACAACAGTCTGCAGCAACGACGCGACGGCAGTTTTTTTGTCGTACAAGATGTCGTCAGCATCAACTTCGGGACCAATTGCAATCGAAAAACTAAAAGGTATCGATAATTATAGCACATGGAAATATCATATGAAAATGCTCCTTATTCATGAAGATTTGTATGATTGTGTCGAAAATGAAAGCGGTGATAAAAAACGTCAATTAAAGGCGTTGGCCCGAATAGCGCTTTCGGTACAGCCGGCGGCCATCCCGCATATTCGCAATGCAGCATCGGCGCACGAGGCGTGGCGCAACCTTCAGAAAGCCTATGAAGATAAAGGTTTGTGTCGTAGGTTAGGATTATTGCGCACGCTGTTTGCAGTCAAACTCGCAGAGAGTGAAAGTATGGAAGCGTACGTGAACAAAATAACCGAAATCTCTCAACAATTAACAGAGATAGGTTCAGGTCTTGAAGACGACTTCGTGGCAGTCATCATGTTGAGTGGACTCACAGCGGATTACGATCCTCTCATCATGGCACTAGAAAACTCAAATGTCAGACTACGGAGTGACATTGTAAAAGGCAAGTTACTTCAAGAGAACCTGCGAAGGGACGAAAATGGCGGATCAGCTTCTGCATTGGCTACCAAAAAGGTATTTAGATGTTTCCGGTGCAAGGAACAAGGTCATTTTTCCCGGAATTGCCCACTAAATAAGAAGAAAACACATAAAGGGAAGCAGAAGGAACCAGTAAAGAGCACAGACAAAGCTCTTGTTACAGCGCTCTCCGTGAAACTACAAAGTGATGTTTGGTGCGTGGATAGTGGATGCACTAACCACATGTGCAACAGTCAATTAGTGATTAAAGACTTTGTGTCCAAAAGTCCTATTGAAGTGAGTGTCGCTAATGGTGAAAAAGTGTTTGCGTCCGGTGTTGGCAATGTCGAAGTACAGATGCAAAACTGTATCAAGAAAATAGAAAATGTATTCTATGTACCCAAATTGTCAACTAACCTTTTATCTGTTAGCGCTATGACTAAGAAAGGCTTTAAGGTTCATTTTGATGATAAAATGTGTAAAATTCTCTATCAAAATAGTATAGTTGCAACCGCTACTCAAAGCAATGGTATTTATATACTAGATACTGTATTGAGGGAAAATGTATGTAATGTTGCATCAGATAAAGCTATTATGTTACCTTTCGGGTCGGATAGGGAAAATTTAGTCTGTTCACAGGTAAAAGAGCATTCTTCGTTAAGGATTGACACAGTGGCACAGGCTGAGACTGCTGAAGCTGATGGTGTGGACTCAGGACCTAGGGCTATGATTACAGCCTCTAGTCCAGTCTCCCAAGAGGTATGGCACAGGCGTCTTGGACATCTGAACTCGCGGAGCATGAAGCTGATGAAACAAGGTATGGTCATTGGAATCTCTTATGATGATAGTAATTATAAAACTTGTGTCGCATGTATAGAGGGTAAACAAACTAGGACTCCTTTTCCCTCGAAATCTCACAGCAGAGCTAAAGAGGTGCTAGGGCTCATACATACAGACTTGTGTGGACCTATGCAAGAATCATCGTTCAGTGGAGCCAAATATTTCATGACACTCATCGATGACTTCTCGAGGAAGACTTTTGTGTATTTTCTGAGATCTAAGAGTGAAGCCTTTCAACATTTCAAAGATTTTAAGGCTCTCGTAGAGAACCAGACAGGTACTAGGATAAAAGCTTTGAGAAGTGACGGAGGAGGTGAATAGTTGAATCATGCATTTCAGGCGTTCCTGAAAGCTAGTGGAATTCAGCATCAGACTACTGTACCCCACTCTCCGCAGCAGAACGGTGTGGCTGAACGGGCGAACCGAACCATAATGGAAAAGGCTCGGTGTATGCTCATGGACTCTGGCTTGGACAAGAGATATTGGGCAGAAGCTGTCAACACGGCAGTGTACCTAAAGAACAGATGTCCAACCAAGGCTGTGATGGGAGCGACGCCTGAAGAAAAGTGGACTAATAAGAAAGTAAATGTAAGTCATTTGCGAATTTTTGGTTGTCAGGCTTTTAATTTTACTACTAGCTGTAAAAAGCTTGATAAGAGATGTAAGAAGTTAATTTTAGTAGGATACTGTGAAAACAGTAAAGGATATAGACTAATTGATCCTGAGAATCCTACAAAAATAGTTAAGGCAAGAAATGTGAGTTTCATAGAGGAAAATTTTCAAAATAACTTGTCAAATGATGAAAATTTGGAACAACAAAATGTTGTAGTTATTCCTCAGAATGATGTCAATTCCAATTTGTCAGAATCATTCAATGAAAATGAGGAAAACAGTGAGTCTGATGACAGTACAGTAGTATCAACGGGGGATTATTCTCAAAAGGATAGAGATCGCAGACAAACTATATTCTCATTGGAAGATTCTAATCAAAGTCTCTCTGAAACATTCATGGAAACAGATAACTCGTCCGATCCAACATACATTCCAGGAAGCTCGTCCCTTGAGATGGCAGAGTTTGACGACTGCGTCTCAGACTTCTCCGAGTTCGCCAACCTGAGCTGTGCCAGACAGGGCGTCAGCAGCGATGAGCCTGCCACCGTGCACGAGGCGCTGAGTAGTGACGAAGCTGAGCAGTGGAAGAAAGCTATGGCAGTTTCAATCTTTTTGCAAAAATAAATGTTGGACGCTGGTCGAGAAACCTAAAAACCAAAAAGCAGTTCAATGCAAATGGGTCTTTAAGAAGAAAAGAGGATTGAATGGAGAGATTCTACGTTACAAGGCTCGTCTAGTGGCAAAAGGTTATACGCAGAAATATGGAATCGACTATCATGAGACATTTTCGCCTGTGGTAAGATACTCTACCATAAGGATGCTTTTAGCACTCGCAGCTGAATATAACATGGATATAGACCAGATGGATGTGACCACAGCTTTCTTGAATGGTGATTTACAAGAAAATGTGTTCATGGAACAACCAGAAGGTTTTGAAATAAAAGGTAAAGAACATATGGTATATAAATTAAATAAAGCAATATATGGACTTAAGCAAGCTGCTAAGTCATGGTATGAGAAGATTAATAGTGTTTTAACACAAAAACTGAACTTCAATAAACTTAGTTCTGAACCTTGTGTTTATGTGAAGAATATCAAAGGTAATTTGATGATATTAACTCTATATGTTGATGATATTTTGATATTCTCATCCTGCTCTCAGGAAGAGAAAGACAATTTAAAGAAAGAACTCATGAAAGAGTTTGAAATGAAAGATTTTGGCCCTGTTAATCATATACTTGGCATGCATATACATAGAGAGGCTGGGTCAATAACTATTGATCAGAGTTCCTATATAAAGAATATTTTAGAAAAATTTAAAATGGCTAATTGCAAACCTGTCAAGACACCAATGGAGACTGGATTGAAACTTCATAAAATTGAGGGAGAGTCAGGTAAATATGATTATAGGAATTTGATTGGTTGCTTGATGTATGTTGCAGTATGCACACGCCCTGATATAGCGCATGCGGTCAGTGTGCTGAGCCAGTTCAACAACAGCCATGGTGAGGTACATTGGAAGGCAGCCAAGCGCGTCTTACGCTATTTAAAAGGTACACTTAATTATTGTCTAATGTTCAAGAAGAGTGGTCTAAAGGTCACTTCTTTTGTTGATGCAGACTGGGCTGGTGATACAGTTGATAGAAGGTCTTATACTGGGTACGTATTCAAGATTGGTTCTAATGTAGTTTCATGGGAAAGTCGCAAACAAAGGACTGTTGCTCTTAGTAGCACTGAGGCAGAATATATGGCCTTATCTGATGCTTGCAAAGAATCATTGTTTATTCGTACTTTTCTGACAGAATGCCTTGGTAATAAAGTCATAGACATTGTAATGTATAATGATAATCAATCAGCGCAAAAATTATGTAATAATTCTGTGTTCCATTCTAGAACTAAGCACATAGATGTGCGACATCACTTTATACGTCAGGTTGTGAATGAAGGAAGCTTGAGTATAAGGTATTGTCCCACTGATGATATGATAGCAGATGTAATGACTAAAGCACTCTGTATATCTAAATTTAACAAGTTTGTTAGTAGTCTTAGTTTTAAAGAATGTACTTAATATGGTTTAGTTTAAGGGAGAGTGTTGGATTAAAAGTTATTTGCTATAATGTAAACTAAACCTTATATATATTATCTGTACCAATGTGCAAAATACCTTGTGCGCAGAGCCATAAACTCCGCTTTAAAAATGTAATGTCAGCCGTCACCGGTGACAGACCTCTATAGTCTCTTGTTCCGAGGCTCTTCTTGTGTGAACACGTCACGTACCGCTCTCTCCCGCGACTTGCATTGTGTATAAATTAACCTTGTACCTTTTAAGAATAAATCTCAGTTGATCTTGCAATATTATCTTTTATTAAGCCCGAAACCCATCAAGGTTAAACGAAATGTACTATTAAGTGTTCTGTGGGTAAACCCGAGCAGTTAAAATGTTGAAGTAGACGCTCTTCTGCTCATAAGTCATAACGTGATAGAGATCTCATCTATCGCAAATCAAATATTGAGTTAAGGTGTACCTTCCGACGAATCAGCCTGGAGCCGTCTAGACCGCTTATTACAAACTCTGATAATATTAAATTTTGTAATTTAAAATAATATCTACGCTTTAAAAAAAATGAGGAACCTACCTACTAGGTGTAGAGTCTTGTGGTAGAGACAATAAAGTTATGGTAGAGCCATAAACTACATTACAAATTTTTGAATTCTGTTAAGTTTGTTCGTCGTTCCTACGGAAATTTCTCATACCTTTGATATGATTCCGGGAATAATAACATTTAGGTAAGCTTAGAATGTAGCTAGTTCTGTTGACACAACCCCTTAACTAAAATAACAGGACTAACTCTATTGCTACTCCTTTCATAATGCTCCATGCGGAAAAGGTTAATTCTTTTCATAAATTCATTTGTGGACAGTACCTAATTAAAAAAGTCTAAAGTCATTCAACAGCCAGGCTACAGCGACGCCTTGATTCTAAAAAAATCGTGTTTTCTAAAAATTCTGATAAAAAGTCTGCAAAACGACATAAACCGTCTCAACTCGAGACTTGCCTTTGACAGGCAAGGGAGCAGCAGGTAGAAATAGAGCTAAAATAAATCTTACTGTTATAATCAACATTGCCTCCCAATGTCGTACCATACAAAACCAAAAGTTTTTTAATTCCTCTTTTCCAAACGTTCTTTTTTGGGGTGGACACTACACCAATCATTAGTCTGCGGAATCTGTCAATGTCATTCCTGTACCGATCACATTAGCAAACTTAATTAATGCTGGCACAAAAGTAAGTTTGAAGAAAAACTGCTGCTTGTTCAAGCTATCAAGGTTGAAAATTGTTTGAAAATAATTCGTGGAACTACAAAATAAGTTTGTATTCGAGTACAAGGCAAGTCGATTTAAGTTTGCAGGAAGTTCTTAATGGTCTCATGAATTACGAATCAGAAGTTCAGTCTTTCAAATGTTTTAATGACGGCATGCGGGATTCATACTAATTTTCTCTCTGGAGAGGGCAAAAACTACGATACGAGATTGGGACAGGATAATTCGTTTCGGAAATGAAAGAGGAATTTCTGTTTCGTTTCTGTTTTCATTTTGCACGCTAAGTTCGTTTAATCTCTGAATGTTACGTTACGTTTTTTGGATTATGCTATAACTACGAACATGGCGGATCTACCCGCCTGGAGACCCCATCCATCTATATATGTTTAAGTAGGTATCCACCACCACCACCACATTCCATTAACGTCCCACTGCTGGGCACAGGCCTCCACTCTCATAGGAGAGAGGGAATTAGAGCTTAGACCCACCACGCGGCTCCAATGCGGGTTGGCGGGCTAATAAGTAGGTATGCGACATGATTATGCACAGCCCGTCTTTCCACTCTAAGAACGCACTACGAACGAACATATTATCTTTCTGTGCGAATTCACCGACCGAGCAAGACGCAGTGTGTAAAAAAAACCCTGACTCACTCTCTCACTGATTAAATCATTAACGCTTTGCCCAAACCCTTAGACCTAGCTGAAATTTTACACACAGGTTCCATAGAGTAGACAAGAAATAATGAGGAGGGAATTTTGATCTGCACTGTCACAATAGGGGCCCTAGTGGGAGATTTTTTACAAATATTCGATAGCGATAAAGTTAACTATGATTTTTTGGGTTTGTTAGGGGATTGATGACAGATGACAGACGGTGATATTCCATACAAATCGCAGTTAACTTTAACGCTATCGAATAGGTATCAAATCTCCCACTAGGTCCCCTGACGTCTCTCAATTCGCTCAGTCGCAGATACATGAGTCTAGGGGAATATGAGATTTGTAAATTTGGCACTAATTTCTCTCGTATAATTTTCTGCAGCAACTTGCTTTGAGGCGCAATTTGTTTTTTTACATAGCCACATGCTGAAATATTTATGGCGTAAAATATTTGTGACATTTTCTGGCTGCGCGTTATAGAAAGGTTCACCCGTTTTTCTGTATTGACAGTGGTAAGTGCAGTGGCACTTCATAATGAAATCCATAGTAATTAAATAATAACTGTGACAGCGCGTTTGTTTATTTATTTGTCTTTCAATGACGCTGCGACAGAACTGAACTGAAGACCTGGCATTGCCTGGGAGACCTGGAAATGGATATCGGCGTTTTAATTAACTTTTGAATTTTTATCCCGAAAAATCAAAAAAACCACGGGGACAAAACCACTAAATCATAATATTATATTACTAGATAAAACTTACGATAACAATTGCATGGATTTAGTTTTTTGAAAAATTCCGTGGTAATTCTATGATTTTCTGAGATAAAAAGTAAACAATGTCCTCATCCGGGATGCAAACTCTCTCCGTAGCAACTTTACCCAAAATCAATTAAGCAGAACTCCTCAATTTTCCGGGATAAAAAGTAGCCTATGTAACTCTCCAGGTCTTCAACTACATCCGTGCCAAAAATCACGTCGATCCGTCGCTCCGTTGCGGCGTGATTGAAGGACAAACCAAAAAACCAATAAACCAACAAACACACTTTCACATTTATAATACGAGTATTAGTATGATTTAATCAATTATAATGATGTTTATTAAATTATTATGGAACATAATGAAAAGTACGACGAACACTGGCATTTAAGTAATGTCGAAAGCATTCTAAATTCAAATCATATTTTACTCGTGTACAATTTGTATGATGAAGGGCTGAATCGCGCCAACACGCTGTCACGTGGTTTCCGGGTTAGCTTTTATTAAACAGCGGAGCGGAATCCATCTTCCAATCCCTTCGAATCTAATTGAATGTTTAGGTACCTATTGCGCTACTTAATATACCCTATTACTTTCACAACTATCGTACGAAATTCATATTTAGAATTAATAATTAAGTATTTCAAGAATTCGTATTAATAAGTCCATTGTTTAGTTTCCATAGAACGTTTTATCGCTCTCATATTTTATGTTTTCCCATTTTCAGAAAATTGTAGATAAATCATATTATTAGGTATCTCTATTCTTCTATTTTGATAATTGACTTGTTATCATTATATTAATACATATAGGTACATACATTCTAATTAGCGAAATAAACACTGCCGTGGTACCAAAAATTTATAATAATAGTTCGTATTATTATTGTTTTAATATTAAAAACCAAATTATTTCAGCAATAGAGTACAACCCTTATCTTTTCAAACTTGGAACGCGCTATCATTTGCAGCTTCCATGTTCCGTATCCATTCCGCTGGCGTTTTCAGTGACGCGCGAGCTGTTGTAGGGGGCGGTAGTGACGCTCGAAATACAGTTTGGCGGGAACGAATAAATCGAACTCTTGTATTTTTTTTTTGTACAAAAAAGAAAAAAAAATTTTAACAGACTTCCAAATGTGTTACGATTTATTTCCAATGTTTATTAATTTAAGAGTGACGTAAAAATTTAAACTTTAGTTTGTAGTATGTAAATTATTCATGAGGAAATACGGTAAGTAAATTTTTTTCATGAATTTTAATTTTCAATTTGGTTTTTAATATATCTTAAGCTTAATGGGTCATTTAAACGTAAAAGCTAAATGAAACGTCTTTTAATTTTTATTTAACAAAGATAAAAATTAAATTTTAATGCCGTAAGTTTGGTTGAATGTATTGTACTAAATTACTTAATGTATAGCAGTTTACTCCATTAATATAGCTAGGCTATTACAGGACAAAGTCTTCAACAGTTCGGTGGGATAAGTTAACAGGTAAGTTGGACGAGCCACTTACATAAGTTTACGAAATTGCGTAGCCTTACAAAGTCGTAGCGAAACTTAGTAAAAAAAAAATTGAAAAATTGGCTATTATTTTGCCTATAACTTTCCGTTGTACAAAATTATATAATTGTAGTTATGCTATTAGAAAAGCAATAACGAAAGTAGTTGTGAAATAAAAATGTAAAGTAATTAATTATTTATAATATAATCTAAACAAATGTTTTCATATTATGATTTTAAAGAAATTAAGTACTTAAGTAATGCTAGGATGCTCCGGTGTCGGAGTGATACGTACGTTAAGAGTAATTTGGGGGATTTGTGTGGTGTGGTGTGGTAGCGGTAGGTACGAATTGCTGGCAATATCGCAAGCTACACGTGCAAGCTACACGTTGTACCACATACAATTTGTCGGTTAGGCGGATTATAGCGAATTAAGTTTCTTCTTCCGTGTTTATCATGGACTTCCGCAAAGTAACGCCTACTTCTATCCAATATTTAATTTAAAATTTCATAATTTTTCATGAATTACTAAATAACTAAGTAGAGTTTCGTAGTCAAGCGCCATAAAATTAGAACTCGGTTTTAGTTGGCTTTGTTAGTAAACTAATTACTAACTTTTACATAATGAAACTAGACATCTAAGTACTTTATTATGCGCAAACACTAATTATAGCCCTAATCTAAAAGTAATTTATTTTTACAAGCAATTTAACTTGCAATGTTTGTGGGTTTGTTTAGGTCATATCAATGAAATATGGTCAAACTAGCTGATGCCCGCGACTTTGTCCGCGTGGATTGAGGTTTTTAGATTCTCGCGGGAACTCTATAATCTTCCGGGATTAAAAGTAGCCTATGTGTTATTCCAGACCATTATGGTCTGGAATAACATTATGCAGGTCTCTGTGCCAAATTTCATCCAGATCCGTTTAGCGGTTCTGGCGTGATTGAGTAACAAACATCCATCCATCCATCCATCCATCCATGCATCCATCCATCCATCCATCCATCGTGGGAGCCGCGCTGGTACATAGATTTTGTTACTCCGCCAAATCTGAAACAATTTGGAATTACTTAATGGCACGGACTAAGTACTGACTAGTCGATGGTTCCCTGACGCAGATGGTGATGGTGATGACCTCCCTGGCGCAGTGTTGAGCACTGTGGAGGCCCCGGGTTCGATTACCGTCAGGGTCAATTTAGGAATTTATAATTTCGGAATTTTCCCTGATCTGGCCTGGTTGATTGGGAGGCTTCGGCCGTGGCTAGTTACCAACCTACCGGCAAAGACGTGCCGCCAAGCTATTTAGCATTCCGGTTCGATGTCATGTAGAAACGGATAAGGGTTTAACATAACTGCCATGCCCCTAACAGGTTAGCCCGCTACCATCTTAGACTGTATGATCACAGGACTAACCATCAGGTGAGATCGCAGTTAAGGGCTAACTTGTAGTGGATAAAAAAAAGTCTATATGAAAAAAGTTAAGTAAGTAAGGTCGGTACATAAAAAGTTCGTGAAGGTTCAATGAGATGGAGGGTGGCATGAGTCCTGTCATAAAAAATTGTTTTCGCCGCCAACGGTTGCTGCTATGTTAGGCCTATTGTGCATTACAAGAAAATTTCTTGTGTCTTATCTAGAAATGTCTTATAAGAAATTCAGTCGCAATGGTTGTCGTATGAGACCATACAATATCATCATCATCGTCATCATCATCATCAGCCGTTGTGCATCCACTGTTGGACATAGGCCTGTTTCAAGTAGCGCCAACGTGCTGTTTCCTCGGCTTTTCACATCCAATCGATGCCAGCCACCCTCCGGATATCATCGCTCCACCTTGCTGGGGGGCGCCCTACGCTCCGATTACCAAGACGCGGTCTCCACTCGAGGACCTTTCGACTCCAACGTCCATCGGTCCTCCGACACATATTACATATTACACACAATATATTACAAGATATTTTTTCTTGTGTCTTATCAGACACGCGCATACAAAAATATTATATGAGATGTTAAAAGACACAAGACATTTTCTTATAATGCGCAATAGGCCTTACCACAAATATGATTGAATAGGTATGTAGTTACTAGTGCGCAATATGTCTACTTAGTTATCTCAAAATCAAATGCAAACAATACTCGTATTTAGACGTATACACATACATGAATCTAAATTGACAAAGCGCTTTGTAGTTAATTATATCAGGAGCCGTTAGTTTGTAATTAATGGACGTTTGTGTATCGATCTACATAATAATTGCTCATACAATATGCGTAAGTTGAGGGTTGTAAAGTGTGGGGTTGAGAATAAAATATATATTAATGGGCATAACGTAAATATTGGAACGAAGTTCCTTATTATTGTAATAGTAAGGTCAGTAGATAGATGTTCAATTAAGTATTTGGCAGCTTTTCCCTGATTGAAGACATGATACAATATCACAGTACCCACCAAAGTATTTAGTTGCCCGATTTCAAAATACTTATAACATTTTCTGTTTGAATCGATTAATTATGAGTTTGAATGTTAGTCTATCGGAATTGATTGTGATCACTTTTATAGCAGTCAGTTTACCGTAGTAGCGCTGCAGTTTATATTCTTTAAAGATTCCTAATTGTTTGTTAAATTAACATATTATAGACCAATAATTGCGAAAACTTGTATGAACTCGTAAGGTATAAAAGACGTTTTAAAAATATTTGAATTAAGCAAGCAGTGCCGATGCTGTAATTCGTATAATTAATTATTATTCATAAAAATCCAGGAAGGCAACTTAGAGCCTGTTTATTTGAAATGAGAAGTTATAAAAAATAAATTAAATTATAATATACTTTACGCTCACGACTAAGTTTTTCGGCTAATCAAAAGGAAGTTCCTAGAAAAGTATTGAAAGAAAATTCGCGACAACAAATGAAAAAACTTAAGTAAAGTCAATGAACCAACAATGAAAGGACTTCAAATAATATTATTTTGTCGTTTGTTTACAAAACATTCTTGTAAATTGTTTCCCTTGCGTCCTTTTAAGAAAGTTGTTCTATCAGAGCTTAGGGACACATTATTTGACAGGGAACGAAGGAAAAGCGAATAGACTAGTCGCTAGAGTAACAGTGGAATTCATAATCGACTGAACGGCTCTTTTCCGAGACGTTTCAAGCGCTATGTGTCAAATTCAAGCTTTTTGCATTTCATAGTCGAAAGAGACTCTCTTTTGCATTTCATAGTCGAAAGAGACTCTCCATGCGGTCGCTAACAGCGGCTGAATACTGATTCGCCGATTTCCGCGAATCAGACACAATCAAACGAGGCTTTTGCTATGACATGAGTTTGACATAGCTTTATTTTTGTATTTTGTGGGCTATTTGTGCGTAATAAATCTTGATTTTTAATAAAAAATCGAAGAAAAAATGTGATTTGAGTCATATACAACATGTTCTTCTAAGTTTGTACTTGTGGTAAAACCAATAAATCCACCAATTATCCAAAGTGATAATTATCCAGAGTGGCTTTACATTGATGATGAAATCGCTAATTACAGCCAGTGCATATAAAACTACGACGATTTATGCTGTCCTGATACAGACGGGTATTTCCGGAAGTTACCCTTCTCGTTCTAAGAAGAGGCACGCGCTCAGTATTTAATAGTGGGCCGGGGAGGGATTGAAACGATGGCTATGAATTATTGCCAGAAGAAAGAAGTGCCGCATGAGGACGGACTCTTGAAAGATACCACAATCGGACAGCCTACATAAAGATGCAAGGCTAGTAGACGCAAAGGCTAATTGATGGTATACAGAATTAGGTAAACAAGAAAGAAGAAAATTTTTATAATGACTCTGTACTTATCTCATAGGACATAGGATGTTGACGAATAATACATAATATCGAGCGCAAAATAAAGGAACTACAGTTAATGTATGTACTACACAGTACCTAAAGGCAATTCCAGAACATACGTTGTTCTACTATCCTCAGTTTGAGCCAAGATCTTGTGTGAAGAAGTTAGAATAAAGGTCGTGGATTAATTCATTTGGTTGGATGACCTCATATGATATGTGCATTTCTTGAGGCGAAAAGGAAGTGACTAGCAATACAAGAATCATAATAGCAGTCAAAAATATGAATGATGTCCTTCTTCAGCCTGGTATTAATTGTTAAAATAATATTAAATGGATTATAACATTTTGTAGTTTTCTGTACTTATTCATTCATAAATAAAAATAGAATTTTTATATAAAGCCATGTATAAATGCCATAAAACTAGCTCTATAAGTACCTTCATGGTCTTTCAGTCTTGACTACTTACCGACGCTAAAAGAGGGTGTGTGTGTTTGTGCATCTGTGTATTTGTCTGCGGCAGCATAGCTCCCAAACGGATGAACCGATTTTGATTTATTTTTTTGGTTTAGAGGACTTGATCGAAAGTGTTCTTAGCAATGATTCAAGAAAATCTCTTTAGCTATTTGCAGATTATCATAATATGTTGAAGAAAGTATGAGAGCAACTACCAATACAGGTTTGATAGATTCGAAATTTGGTATCCTATTACTTCAGTGACTAAGCAAGAACATGATAACTTTGATCTTAACATTGAATTATTTATTTAAATCAGGCAACAATATTTAATCATAATTATAACACAATACAATATAATTCATAAAATACTATAAATACAATTCTAAAAATAAGTATATTATAGTCTTATGAAGCAGAAGGAATTCTTGTTCTCGCTTCCCTGTAACGACGGTATACTATGCCCTCAGGCCAAAAGTCTGCACTGATGAACACATCTTTGCACCATGCCGGAACAGTTTAGAACGTACTCGTAAGAGCTGAAGTAGTTCTACTGGACTTCAGTTTATGGAGAGTAAGCTGCACTTTTGTTATCTGCGAACAAACATATCTTCGCGATATTTTTGCAAAGGTGCTCCAGAGCGATTCTTATACGTGCCCAGGATGTACCGTCAGCTTGGCCGTCTCTGACTTTATGCAGGATATACAAATCATGAAGTTGTGCATCACCGCTATCAAAGTGGTATTATTCGTCAGCGTTTTACCACGTAAATTTAGAATTCGCTTCGGTCTTTGCTTTCTATTATTCCCTAAAATTGGAAACCATTGGAAATTGAAAACCGCGTCAATGTTTGTTTGTAAACAAACATTGACGTTCACTTGAGTGACTCAGTGCGTCAAAGTGACATCCATAGAGAATTTCCACAGATAACATGTCAATCAATAGACAATATTCTGTACATCTCCATTTCTTCTCCATTCAGCTAGGAGATTGTTTGGCGAACGTTTATGAATTGCAACAAAGGTTGATTCTACATTCAAGTCCTACGCGAATCGTGAACGGCATTTTGCCAGAGACTGGTTACCCAACGTTTATGAATTCCAGGGTTAGATGTATTAACATTTTCTGGTTAAAAAGTTATTATAGTTTTAGGGTTTCTCTGAAAAAAAAGCACACAACACGCTACTCACTACACTACTTAAAAAAAATTATATCTAAGTAATAAATATAAATATAATTTTTCAATTGGTATTATTTTAGAGGAGCAGAATGTTATTTTGTATTGTAAAATATCCTAAAAAATAAATTGATCTCGTTTTTGAATTCATACTTTTTTGGATTTCTAAAGCCTATCATAAGAATCGGAATAACTAATATTTTTTAAACTATGAAAACACTAGATGATGTCCACGACTGGACGTCGTCGGCGTGGATTCTGGTGGGAACTCTTAAATTTTTCCAGATAGGTACGGCCCCGTTTTTGATGAAATTAAGTAGGTACAGTACTACCACTTTTATAAGTCAACTTCGTCGATGATCCTGCGCAGAAATTTTATTTTTGAATGGCGCAAAAATATCTCAGCCAATCGTAGCACGCGTCCGTCCGCTATTGATTGTTGCCAACGCGCCATGTTCGAAGTCCGAGCACGATAGATAGATAGCACAAGTCTCTGTTGTTCTTGCAAATCGTTCAAGCGTCTGTATTTCATTGGGGTTCACATTCGGTTTTAGTCGATGTAGAAGTGCTAGTACTGTACAGTGATAGGTTGCATCTCGTGGAAGGTCAATGGCTAAATACAAAGTCGAGGGTATCATCTAGCTAATAATGAATATTATATTATAAATGCGAAAGTTGGAATGGGTGGATGGATGGATGAATGTTTGTTACACAATCACGTCAGAACCACTGAACGGATCTGGATAAAATTTGGCACAGAGATAGATTATAGGCTGAATAACACATATGCTACTTTTTATCCCGGAAAATTAAAGAGTTCCCGCGGGTACCGAAAAACCTCAATCCTTGCGGATGAAGTCGCGGGTATCAACTAGTAATAAATAATTCCCTTTTCCTTTTTTTGGCGCCTCTACGTACTTACCTACTGTGAAACTTGTTTCACAAAACACACAATCCAAATGTAATTTCGATCGCATTTTGAAACATTGATATTATAACCTAATAATACCGGCTAAGTGAATTGTGTCCGATTTGTATTAACAGAAAGCCATATAACCGATAATTGAATTTAATATTATGGGGTCTAGGGATATTAGATTTCATTAAGACATGTGAATACCTCGGGATCGAGTTTGGCCTTAAGTTTAATATTTGATTCAAGTCTACTATTTATGCTGAAATTAATAATACTACCAAGTACTTCCATTGCGATTCGTGGGTTACTCTCGAGACTAACAAATAAAATAAAACAAAATATTTTTGAAATACCCTTCATGCAAATACATTTTAATTGTATTTAATAACAATATTTTTTGCAATATTGTAAGTAATTTTTGAAGAACAATACCAAATTGAAAGAAAAAAAAAGGTTCTTGACTTTGGTATAGGTAGGTAAATATGTATTAGACAGTTAACCACTGACTTTATGCGATATTCTTATAAAAATAGGTTATAGAAGGCGAATGGCGAACAAAGCCATTTCCAAGATTTACTTACCACCTACCTTTAGATTACTTGCCTACATAACATTTTCTTCAGCAAGAATTTTCAATGGACCCCAACTCAGTCTGGGGCCTGTGAAAGTAGGGAAGGGACACTAAAAAAAGTTAGACGCATAACTTAGATTGAATTTTCTATTTTCTTTTCTGAATGCCTACTTATCTAGCATATAAATGCGAAAGATCGTTGTTATTTAGTCCTACAATCACGCCGCAACGGAGCAACAATTCTACGTAATCTTTTGTGTGGATATAGTTTAAGGTCCGAAGAGTATCCCGGATAATAAAATAATTCCCACGGGATTTTGAAAACTTAAATCCACTAGTTGATGCCCGAGACTGCGTCAGCGTGTTTTTTAATTCCCGCGGGAACTCTAATTTTCCGGGACAAAAGTAGCCTATGTCACTCTCCTATCTATATCCACGCAAAAATTCACGTCGATACGTTGCTCTGTTGCGGCATGATTGAAGGACAAGCAAACATCATAGTATGGTAATATGATACAAATAGAGTCGTGGATTTAATATAATGGCTAATAATTTTTTTAAATTATTTAGTATCTGTTTTTATATTTAAGTATGTTTATACTTAGTTGTATTGGTCTCTCTACTAACCTGACAAACATTTTAATAAAAATCTTGCCGCAAACCTGACTTGGGGATACATCTGGGTCTGTCAAGTTGACGAGGGTGTTCCATGAGGGACACCGAATAAAGTAAGATTTAGTAATAACTTGAGACCAAGTTGCGGATGTCTGATGTTATTTTATTAGAAGGCCGGAATTTAATATAATAATATTTTTTCATTAATTACCTACATATAGGATTTTCAGTAAGTAGTTTCAAGCATCAATAAATACCTAATCAGACTATCTGATGATCAGATTATATAATCAGTCTTCACAATTGACTTTTGAAATAAGACAGTATTATTTTCTTTTAAAAGCTTTCTGGCTATGTTTTTCAGTTTGGTACATTTTGGTAAACCCTGACTTTTGCAACCTTATGTGGTTATTTTATGTAGTCATGACCATCGATGGTGCAATCGACCCAATCTTACCTCCTCGCATGATTAAGTTTTGTTAAATTAAAGTCACTATTCTAAAATAAGTTTAATTCTAAGATAAGTTTTTTTTTAAATTTACCATTCAGTATCGATTATGACCGTTAAAATTTTTACCAAGTAGCATAGTAAGGAGTGGTTTTTAACTTTGTAACGCAAATAAAAGCATTATATAGACCTACCTAGTCACAAAAAAAGTTTTCCGGTGAATAAGAAGTTCGCGCCTGCACTTTTATTTTGAACTACACAGACTAGATCGATAGGACGACACGTGTTTCACATAGTACATACAACGCGAACGTTTTGCGCGAATTTTAATTTATTGAACGAGCGAAGCGAAGGGCTCTGAGTCTACTTGAGTGAATTTGCACTTGTCCGTCCGTCCGTCCGTCCGTCCGTCCGTCTGTCAGAGCCTTATAACTTCTGAATTACTGAACGTAATTACTTCAAATTTAAATAAAATATGTAAACCAATGGCCTCCCGCCGAAGTTGGCCGCCCGCCGCCGCTGGCTTAAAAAGTTATAAAAATCTTTATTTCAGGGGGGCTCTCATAGAAGCGAATGCGTAGTAAAATATTTTTTATAGCGTTACATAGGGTTGCGGTATATCATTTTAAAGATAATTAGGAATAGAGTCCAAAAATATATATTTTTTAATTTTTCCCCTAAAATTGACGAAATGGGGGGCTTTCAAAGTGAAGATTTTCTAACGTCCAAAGTTGATCTCAGAACTCTCAATTTTCTGAAAGGCGGCTGAAACTAATCAATTATTTGAATTATATCCTGAACTTGAACAACAAATACTAAAATTAGATAAATATTATAAGGAAACGAAATTATTTAATTTTTAATGGGCTTCAGTATTTTTAACATAACTTCACAATGATGTCAATAGATGGCGCTCTGTACAAGTTTATGGATACCGCGAGGTCTCAGTTCAAGGCGAACCACTAGTCCTATTAGAAATTCCTAGAAATGTTTCATGTAGGTATATTATGGTATTCAGTGAAAAAGACGTCACCTGCCTGGGCCGAAGCGACGCGCCGCGCCGGCTACCGAAAACGCGCAAACCCTTACCCGTTTTCACCCTTAACACCGTATACATAAAGCTCACCTAAAGCTTTTCTGACCGGCTCAAGCCAGTTCCTTGTCGATGTGAGACCCAGGCGTGCTCCCGTAAGTCAGTCGACATTGCTGGTAAGCCTCTCTGCCAGCTTTTGTCCCACCCTGCCATGTGAAGGGACAGAATAATCAAATATAGTTTTCACCATAATAGTTGACTATTCAATATAAATAAATCATAACGAACCGTCAAATTATAACGTAATGCTGGCTTTAGGTTACCATAAATCATCCTGCATATGGATTTAGCCGAACATAATTTCCCTTGGGTGTCCTCTCTCAGCCAGTTTACGGTGAGCTATTGTGTTTATTATCACTACATTATGCTGCATGGCGTAACGGACATATAAGGTGTCAACTACGCTGGTCGGGTTAGTTGCTATGTTTACAAATTCGCTAGTTTTGAAGATTTATTTAGCGTTGTAGCACAGAATAGGTAATAGTAGTAAGTTGTAGGTACTTACTTTATAGCAGGGACTTATATCATTCTTACTTAATTTACATTTCTTTTTTTTTTTGGTTTTCAGTTTTGTTTTTTTTTAAATAAATCTAATGGTGGGTCAGTCTATATTCATGGTTCTGTATATTATAACACAGTACCGAACTACACGTATATTTAACAACTGCTTAGCAAAACTTAATCTATACCCTCAAATGCCTTCGTACTAAAACAATACTATATAACTTAAAGGTAGCTAGCCTAATCTAACCTAATAACTACATAAATCATGCTTGCATGGAACAGTGGCAAGAATGCTGGCCAGGCTGATCCTTTGCGCAAAAAATGAGCCAGCCCCTCTATAACCAGATGCAATTAACCGCGGTGAAATATCTCTCAAAAAATAACAATCATACCTACTTACAATTTTATCATATTTTACCGTCTCTTCTGAGCTGAGGAAATTTATTCGCATATAAAGATGTTTTCATACATTATAAATTATCACACACTGTCAAATTATAGCATTATGGCTGGCTAAGGTTACGATAAATCATCGTACAGGTGGATTTAACCGAACTTAATTTCCCCTGGGTATTCTCTTTGTTTATTTTGTTTCTATCACTTTATTATTTGTCTGTTACTTCGGGCAGAATGAATAAAATATAATACTTCCTTTATTCTGTACGTGGAAGGAAGAAGGTCACGAGGCAGATCTCCAATCCAGTTGTCTCACAAATTCAAAGAAGCTTCTATAAAAGACTAGCCTACACTAAGAATACAGAAGGCGTATGGCTAATGTGGACCCCGTGGAGACTAACTTGTCACAAGCTTACTCTCCGTGATTATCACGATCCGCACTCGTAAGGGACCGACTGGAGAGAGATACTTGTTTTTTTGGTATTTATTCCGTTTTTTTATAGGAAACATTATAGGCATACATTTTTTACAGGGATATAAAGAAGCCAGATCACGTATATCCATGTCGCATGTTATCTTTGTGAACGTCAGGTTGATTCAGTCTTTAAAATATAATTCAAGAGATTATGTGCATAATCATACTTCACACTAATATTATAAATGCGAAAGTGTGTTTGTTTGTTGGTTTATTGGTTTGTTGGTTTGTCCTTCAATCACGTTGCAACGGAGCAACGGATCGACGTAATTTTTGGCATGGGTATATAGTTGAAGACCTGGAGAGTGACATTAGACATAGGCTACTTTTTATCCCGGAAAATTAAGGAGTTCCCGCGGGTATCAAAAAAACTTAAACCACGCGGACGAAACGCGGGCATCAGTGACGGATGGATGTTATAGCACAGAGTTATAGTTAAGAAAACAGCGTTATACTTACTACTATTACCTATTCTGTGGTTGTACACAGTCTGTCAGTTAAGGCTCGTAGGTACAGTAAAATACAGTAAATCATAAAAAAATATTTTTTAATAAAAAGGATAATAGAAAATGAAATTTAGGCAGGTCGAGATTGATCTGAAAACTCGTCAGGCAAAAGCCGAAGTTGTAGCTTTGGACCAAAAGCTGAAAAGCTCTGGCCATTTTTGAGGATTGCCAATTACGATGCGCTTTGGACTATAACACATTGATAACGCCTCTCGCAGTCTACAGGGAGTCGCTGAATTTAAGTGGTACAAGATTGTGGCGTGAGAGATTCTTTATCGGAGACCGACGACAACAATTTTGGCTACTAAAAGTGACGTGTGACGTGAACTCTCTAAGTCTTAAGAGTCATAGCTTATAGTGATGTCATAATATACTGGTATGATGATCTAAATAAAATGAGGAAAGTTTTAACAAATAAGTTATAAGTTTTCATAATTCATTCTGCATAAATGGATATACCTAGCTAAACATAATTTCCCCTGTGTACTCTCACTCAACCAGTATAGTGTGGTCTTTCATGTGTTTCTCAGCAAGTGCTCGTACCCTAATCGGTTTCACGTTACAAATATGTAAGGTAGGTGTCAGCTACACTGGTGGATAGCTAACTTTTTAAATTGAATTGGTCATATTCAAGGTTTTAGTTGGTATAATACAGTGGGTCGACGCCCGTACAGACCCAGCTGCCGACAGTTGTAGCACGTAGATACTCTACGGTACTCTTACCGAAGAATATCCTAAGGCTGAACAGAGGATGAAAGACGGTAATTTTGCATGATTCATTGCTACAAATTCAATCATTGTGATTCGGATTGTCACACTGTAGCAGTTCATATACGGTGGTGTTCCCCGTTCTCGATGAAATTGGCACAAGTGCAAAGGATAATTTATTTTCATTGCGAAAAATCTTCAAATCTTCAATCGAAATGGTGTCAGTCAATCAAGCGCGATTACGAAAGTATCTTATAGCAATTACCTATTTCTACGTAAAAGATCCTTTGATTTTTCAGGTTGGAACTCAAATCGCGCGGTTTGTATAGGTATGTGGCATCAAAATACCTCCAACATAAAATGACTGAATGTTTACTTAAACTCTTCCTTATATTTTCCTTTGATACGAAAATCTTTCTTTTTTGATACAAATTGAAATATTTGCGTTTTCGCCACAATCTCCTAGTCATTTCCGGAATAATTCCGTGAAATATCAAATGTACAGTCAACATCAATAATATGAGGAACTTGAGACTTACGTACATAATAAAATTTGTTGTGTAAATAAATGGTAATGGTATTTACGTAATATTGCGTACTTACTCTTGCGTTAGAACGCAGACGACCACTTATTACATGGGACCAATTTTTTTTGCGACAACAGCCATTCATATTAACTCACAGCGTCAGCGTTGGCGCATGTTCACTCAATATTTATTTCTTCTATAGTTTTCTCTGTCAATGATCGAATAGGATCGGTGAAAGTTGGTCAATTGGTCGTTTTATTTTGTGTGATGTCATTGTTAAAGTAGTAAAAGTCGTGTGTGCTATATTATTACTTTTCCCAGAACGAATATTGATGGTCGTCTTAAGAAATTTGAGGATGACACTGCATCCAGCTACTTTCCGAAAATTCTACAATGTATTTAATTAAAACTATCCATGATTTTTCTATGTTACGATTTGTTTGTTAAGTTAAACTTGAATTGCACCTACACAACATTACCAAAATACATATTTTCCTGGACTGTACCTTGAGGCTTGAACCTCCTAAAAGATCTCAATATCTTGAATTTTACTTACAATTTCAAATATTGTCACATGCCAACGTTTTTGATGTAGGTTACGTTTGATCTCTTTCTAGAAGATTTTTTAATTTTTTTACATATTCGCTAAAGAAAAATTATATAAAACGATATAAAGCCAAAGCATAAATATCTTTATCGCTATAAAAATATTTGCGTAGAAAGGTTTTTTACGCAAATATTTTTTATTTATAATTATTTTCTAGGAATTTAAGCTTCGAAATGCTCGCCATATTTGCCCCTATAATACGTATGTTTCATAAATTATTACTGTAAACCACGATTTTTTGTTACTGCTTGTAAAACATACGTACGTGGATTACAATTGTTTTCAATAAATGTTCAATAGGAAAAGATGTAATATTATTATTGTATGCTTCTGCATTTTCTTATCATTTTGGAATTTGCCATTCAAGTAAAAATGTTTTTTTATTTCATTTTATTAGTAGATGATGCAATATAAAGTGCAGTACGCTAGCCTATGAGATACTTATTCATCCTTTAATCAATAGGTAGCTAGGAAAATAATAAATAGCCGGAAGGGCATTCGATATCCCAGCGGTTCGAATTAGGAATGAGGTAGCAATTCGCTTCGTACCTACATGTTCATAGAATTCTAACTACGTACGGATGCAGACCTTGACAATGCCCTGAAGCCCAGAAGAAATGTGACCGGGAACCCAGTTAGTAGAAGGAAGGTCTTGGGGACACTTAATATTTCCGGAAGAACATCAATAAACGGCCATACTTTAGCAGTGTTCTAAATTGATTATATGAGTTTTACCCCTCCAATTTACAATGACGATTGGCTAGTCTGATCATAGCCAGTTTTGTAAGGGTATAAACCAACTAATTAGTGAACCGAAGCTTTGATACAGCTCCCGCTGAAAACATTAATAAATAATAGTCTGGTCAGAAATTGCTTTTTCATTGTAATGCAAATATAATGAGACTTGTTAGCCGGATCAAGCCGGTTCTGGTCTATAATCAGCTTTTTCTACCTTACTTACACTGGAATAAAGATATTCCAATTCAACCCAACTCGCGTTTGCATATTAAGATTCTCGTATTACAATTAGGAGCTCTTAGAACTTGTTTTATTCAATGACGAGTTACTTGCGATCACGTGCCTCGAAAAGCATGTAAAGCCGTTGGTCCTGCATCTGATCTCTCTCCGGTTGTGTCCGATTGCCCGTCTGTCTATGAGAGAAAGGAAATAGAAAGTGAACCTGAAGATTTTTGCGCACACACTTATGCGGTCCATTATAACTCTCGCGCAGTTTTTTGTTTGCCTTTTATCACACTTAACTTTAAACTGTTGTAGATAACCTGTAGAATTTACTTTTTTAGATTTTAATATATTATACTAATCCTTAAAATATTTACAAACTATATCTTACTACAAAAATCTATAACATTTATATTTGCAAAAAATATACACCATCCAAATGATCGTACAACAGTAGCGCGGACCAACTTTTGGAAACAACATTGATAAAATGTTTGTTGGTAGGTACCTATTATGGTTGTAATAAAATCTATAGGTAATTATTGGTAGGACGTCTCATCTGCCGATTCTATGCGATTTCGTTAAATTCGTACCAGAACACTAAATCGGTTGTGAAGCCTGCAAGCCGTATAAAACAGTTCAGATAGAAAATCTAGGAATGAGCTACGTTTGGGATTCAGTTCGAAACGTGTAAAAATTTCCATTTTCCAAAAAGCAAATTCGCTGGAACCGAAGACGTTACCGAGTATTATCAGTCGGGGAAACTTTTGCAAATTTATTCATGAGGTGCTGATCGTATGCGGTGATACAGCCCTCAGTTTTATTATCGAGAATGCCTCTTTTAGCTTTGTTTTTACAAGCGTTTTAGATGAAACACATATTATAGGGTCTGAATATGCCTCTGTGTATTTCGATTGTGTTTTTATTGCTTTTGTAACTTTCACAATATGGAAAATCTTAATCATTTTGAAGTCTCTGTAACGATGAAGGAAAATATCGTGAGGAAATTAGCATGCCTGAAAGTTCTTCAAACTTGTTTTCGAAAGTGTGTGTGCCTAAAAATACCAAGTCATCGCGTTCATGCATAGAATGTGACTACAACCTGCACTAAACATAATCGTGGTTTAACCAAAGTTTAAAAGAATAACTTACGATATTTGTGGTTTCCAGATCTGCAGTATTTTGTCGCATAAAAAATAGATCTGCCACTGGGTTCAGTTTACTGTAATGACAGATCGCGGTCGTATCCAAATAACAAATTACCTAGGCTCTTGACAAATTTAAAAATACACTTTACACGTCCAATATAGGTATGCCAGTAATGTATAAACCGATTATTTACAATATAATTCGGAAGTACCTGATTTAGAATTCTGTGGTATACGCAGTGTAAATTTTCCATAGTAAGCTAGCTAAAATTCTATAGGTCAACATTCTCGAA
The DNA here is from genome assembly GCA_917051295.2 of Erebia ligea. Taxonomy (NCBI): domain Eukaryota; kingdom Metazoa; phylum Arthropoda; class Insecta; order Lepidoptera; family Nymphalidae; genus Erebia; species Erebia ligea. The sequence goes on along the minus strand of OU785221.1, from coordinate 13,254,739 downwards.
CTAAATGAAGTTGGTCATCAATATTCTCCACTGTGTATAACAACGGCAGACGTTTGCTAGCAAAATAAACAGAAGTTGCAACTGTGTTGTGCACTATTTTACGGAATCCGTTTTCCATTACTCAATTCCAATCGAAGTTATGCGGACTTTCCATGTTCAAAAACAAGTCGGAATCGAAACATGTTTTGCCGAAGTTTTGACCCAGATGCGTCAGTTTGCTATCGATTAAATAACTTGTATTGTTTAGCTTACATTATACGCAATTCCTAATACTCTACTAGTAAGAGGTACGTAGGTTGTAGTTACAATATATAGAGATACTAGCTGATGCTACCCCCAAGCGATATTTTAGCGTTTTCCGGTACGATGCTGTGGCAAAAGCTTATTACTAGATCTATCTGTTATTAAGTCTAAGTAGCAAGAAATATCACGTTATTTTGCACATTCTTTACAAGTTTTGTACATTGACGCTAAATTCTTTTCACAAAATTGCGTTCGGAACATCAAAGTGTTGATGAAACTCGTGAAAAATCCTGTAAAACAAAGCTTAATCAAACATTATGATAACGTAAAAACAACATCAAACAAGGTCTTACAGAGTTTATATTATTTTTTAACGCTTTTCAAGTTACCTAAACCTTGATTTCGATCTCACCATAGTCTGCCGTCTTTGTCCGTAGGTATATATATAAAGCTCCCGTTGAAATCCAATAATGAAGTCCCGTTTCAAGAACTACTTCTTGAAATAATTTCTGCAGTACTATATTATAGAGAAAACCTACATGTCTTTTTTTGAATTCAACTACAAGAGCCCTTAACTACGATCTCACTTTGTATTAAGTGATGATGCAGTTTGAGATTGTAGCGGGTTCGCCTGGCAGGGGTATGGTAGTATTAAATCCAAACACGGTTTATCCATTTTAATACTTTAATTAGCAATTATTTACACAGACACACGTCAATAGCGATATGCCATCGTCATTCCCCCACAGAGCAGTGTTGCCACTCTACAAAACCATAGCAGGGATACCATACATAAATTGTATTTAACTTTCAATCTAACAGTAGTTTTTATTTAAAGTCATACCCCTAATCGGTTTCTACGCGGTATCGAACCGCTAAATCGCTTGGCGGTACGTCTCGCGGTCTCCCATATTATGAATGGAAAGTACGTTTATTGTTCTTCAATCATGTCTTAACAGAGCTGTGATTTTTTGCATGGATTTAGTTGAAGTTCTAGTAGCTTACAGTTAAAGCAAGTGATACTTAATCGCTTACATCGCATATTGCTCTGAAAAGTCCTAGGCACTTTGTCAAACGCGGAACCACCTGAATGCAAGGTGGAGGTCTTAAAACTACTAGGCTATAATCGCTCCGAAAATTATTGCATGAAACATATTATACCCCACTTTAACCGTCTGCTAAAAATAGTAGCTATTACATGCCTAGTTCATGGAAGCTGGCTCGGCTGAGCATAAAATTCATTTACTTGCTCGTAGTTAGGTCGGTACGTACTGTTGTAATTAAACTGGTCTCGCATCAGCAGGAAACATTTCCGTATTTTATTATTATCATCTAAGGCTAACGCCTAACACTTTGAGATAAACATCCTAGATATAACAATTACCTAAAAAAGTACTAAAAGTACTAAGTAATAAATTATAATTTTTGGGCCATAACACGTCACTGACTATGTGGGTGTTCCGATATAAGTAAGCACTGCGAGCACTGTTCAGTGCTCTTACTGGGGACTTACAGTGCTCGCAGTGTATTTCGGAACACACCCAAAAATGTCCGTTGTTCCCCTCCGACACACCGGACATTTTGCGCGCTGGTTTTGTTCTGTTCGGTCGATCATTTTGTGCTCACGGGTACTTTGGAATTGTAATTCCAAGCAGTTATTATTTAATTAAATAACACAAGCCTTATTGTAAGTGTAAGCTTCTAACTGAAGAGCAAGAATTCCTTGACTAAAACGCACTGTACGCTTAGTCTCATTTTTATTATGCATATTAACTAGGTATTAAAAAACGCATATCATAAAAACGTTTGATAAGTACTATATCTGTCAAAATGTTAGGTTAGGTTAGGGTTAGACTTAAATATTCACTTAGGTTTTATCGGGTTAATATACCTACCATAAGTTTAAAAAAATGTATTTTCAGAAGCTTGTAAGCTTGTAAAATGTACCGACATTTTATAAAATCGCGAATTTCACAAATAAATTATTTGGTGAAATAATAAATTTGTAAATGATACTTTAACATTAAGCAATTTTGCAAAGGAAACATTTGCGAATTGAATATATTTTGTCAAATGATCTTTCATAAAATGATATTTTTGCGAAATACGTTGCTTGTCACCTGAATAGTTTTTGAAACGTTTTTTTGTGAAATGATCAATTGATAAATGTTTTTTGTGAAACATTAGTGAACCAAAAACTTAGACTAAGCATACTGGTTCATGATCGTATTACCTATGTTAAGTTGTACCTACAAGTACAACAGCTACCCAATTGTACCTGTACGAGCTGTATGGCTGCGTAGTCATACAGAATACAGATACCTACGAGTACGTGCCTATTTCATAACACTCGAAAATGTTGGAATCGAAACAACATGTTTTGGCGAAGTTTTGACCCAGATGTGTCGTTAGTTATTGATGAATTAAATAATCGATGCTCGCTAGAAATATTACAATACTGAAAAAACTTTAATTTTGGTACCAAGTAGAAAATTCGCTACATTTGTAACTTAAACTTTGATTTCAATGGGAGAAATACTAGGCTTTAAAATAAATAATATCATCAAATTTAGAGATTTAAAGACATGCATTTATCTCTACTACGTGTAAAGTTTGTGTTCTTAACAGGTTTATCTTTAAACAATCCTAGTAAAGATCAGATAATATCAATGATTAGTATTGGCAATTTCCTAAATAATTGAGTTTAATAATAGCAGGTTCTAAATACAGGCCCCCAAAATCCCAAATCGAGATCAAAGAAAAGAATGTCTTGATTGTACGACGTTTTTTTGGAACTCCAATATCGCTCGAACAAAACGTCTCCAAATTACCATTTGGGACATCAAAGCACGTGTTTCATTAAAAACGTTGTAAAAACAAAAGCATAAGCGGATACTCAGTTGAGCGTAAACACGATAATAAAACTGAGGGCCGTATCACCCAATACGATCAGCACCTCATGAATAAATTTGCAAACGGTTTTCGGCCTTACGCCCATGGCTTGTGGCTTGTGCGAATTTGGTTTTTGCTCTGACTTCAGCCTCGTAGATTTAGGTTTTAAGAGTTCCTTTGTGTTACTCATAACCTTTTACTTTGTGGGGATCTAATGTTAGCGGGAGGATCACACTGCCGTTTGAGCTATACGTTAATATTATGTCAGTCAATCCTTCAAAGCGATATAAGCCAATTAGCTTAGTTTTATTGTTAGGTATTGTTTACCAATATGTGTTTCTTGGTGTACAATAAAGAATTTTTCATTCATTCATTCGATGTTTTTTTTTATAGTAATTTTTGGTGTAAAATTAAAGAACAATTAAAATTTAAAAGCGAACGTGAAGTGTAGCGAATTTTTGTAAATTTTTTAGGAAATTACGTCGGTATAATGTGACATCAAGGTAGTTCTCTGTCTCATCATTAAAGAAGTAAAGAAGCAATAGATACCGTTTTACCTAATACTGGGCATTAAAGATTGAATCGAAGTGATGAAAGTTAGTGGGGACTATGAAACTGTAAACTTTGCTATAGTCGCTACCGAGTCCTACAGTGCAGCAATACTGATATATTGAAGCGGAGCGGAAATGTGCCTAACAGGCCAATCAGATTTCTGACAGGTGACTCGAAAAATTATCGCGTCATCGTTCAATAATTCGATTGGGCCGCCCAACACATCTCCGCTCCGCTTCAATGGACAGACACCCGCTATAAGAGCACAAACAAACTGGGACAAAAATAATGGCAGACGAAAACTCCATATAAATCACTTTATTATGTAGCCGCACATACTTCCGCGATACGACAAAATGTCCATCCCCACTGACGCGAACGCTGCACAGACTTGTGTGCGCTCTAGTATGTAGCTGCGTAGCTTTAATCTGCTCGTAGCTATTACGTAGCAAACATTCCTACGCCATTTGCTATAGGCCTGCCCCCCTAGCCAAGTTACATACGGTTCGTATCTTTTTAGGGTTCCGTACCCAAAGGGTAAAAACGGGACCCTATTACTAAGACTCCGCTGTCTGTCTGTCTGTCTGTCTCCAGGCTGTATCTCATAAACCGTGATAGCTAGAAAGCTGAACGGCCGAAGCCCCCAACCAGGCTAGACCAGGGAAAATTCCGAAATTATAAATTCCCAAATTGACCTTGAGCGGACTGAAGAAAATAAGTGAATACGTCTATGGTTAGCGTTTTTAATCGCTTTCGCTAAATAGTTAAGGATAATAGAAAGAGAATAGATACGAAACGTATGTAACTTGGCTAGAGGGGCTGGAAAGATATTTATATTCCTCAACGCAAAAGAGGGGTGTGATATTATATTTAACGTCTCTCTCTCGATCTCTAACGATTCTCGAAAATCTGTTCAGGCGTTTGAAGATCATCAGCTTTTTTCTAGTGTCAGTTCCAGTATGGATAGTTACCTATTCAGGTATGTACCTACCTATGGGTTTCATTAAAAAGCCTGTTTAACCCACTTTTAATGATACTTTCTGGATGTACCTAAACATGGTTGTAATAAAGTTGGGGGTCGTATCAACCGACACGATTATCACCTCATGAATAAATTTGCAAGAGTTTCCCCACTGATAACCGTTAACACCCAGTAAATCCTATGGATTGTGCAAATTTGTATGTTTGGAGAGTTTTTAAGCGTTTCGGGTAGGGTCGAAAGGTACACTTTAAACTTTTACGATTTACGGTTTCGACTGCGTATGTTCACTTTGTGTAAATAAAATGTGAAATGTTTAATTGTCAAAGTTTAAATAATATGAATTACGTTATTTATCGTGAACTGATCCGGCCCTTTATTTAAGAAAGAAGAAAAATAAACGTAACTGTTTACCTACTTCTATGCCGTAAATATAAAAACATTGTTTATGAACATGTTTTTAAAATTACCATAACATTATCTTAGCTATTTTCTTAAATGTGTATTTTCTCTGTAAATTTATGTACAGGTACAGAACAAGTTATTTGTTTACTCATTAAAAATAACTAATTCTGAATAGAATACGAGGCAAAGTCTTGAATCAATATCCCACTAACTGGTTTGAAGCCATGAACACGCAATATTCGTCAGCATAAATTAATGTCTTCTCCGCCGAGAAGTATCGAATTCTTGAGCTTCTAATAACCGTGGCTAACTTGCAAATTAGCCATGGATTATCTATTTTCTATCTCCATTAGCGTCGATTAAGTTCTCAGAGTTACCTATATTATTATAAACTTCATCTTACTAGCAAGGAGAGTCTTAATGCGAAAGTGTGTTTGGTTGTTGGTTTTTCCGATCACAGTCCAGTAGTTCTATACAGGTTTCCCTTCTCAAAAAAGCGAATAATAGATTGTTTTCTCTCTCTGCTGACATTTTCTTCATTGCTGGGGGTTGCAACCTCTTTCTTATGTTCATTTGATGATTGAACGGTAGGAGTTTTAATATGGAGAGTTTTCAAAGTCTGCTCAAACCACGCTTAACATTGTTAAGGCACTGTTTATTGCTAACTCAGATAACTTACTGTACCTGATCATATTTTGGACATGCGATCTAGAAATACGCGCGTATCAACAACTACGGCTTTAACAGAGTTAACGATATAATAATACGTAATTATACGCCTTGCTACGTACAAGCCAATTAGTGCACTAGGTATACAGTTTCCCTCGGTGAAGTTATTAATTATTACTACCCGGGCGGAAATTGCGTTTTCATTATTACGGACTAGTGGGTGGTGGTGGCGTATAGCAACACTATGATATCCTTCTCCTTCCTTTTTTATGCTTCCGTGCCTTATACATGAATACATAATTTCCGCTATCGGATACTGGACCAGTAAGCTTAGTCAAAGGTTTAATTCGATCGATCGTATAAGAATTCGAGCCTCAAAAGGCCTTGATTACTCACAAATTCAGCTCAACCGGTTTTAATTTGAAAACTTATCATTTGGAGTGCTAGCTATGCATGTTTACATGAAATTGAGCTATAAGTCAATGTTAGTAAGGTTCATTATACTTTGACGCTAATGTCATCGAATTGTTATACGACAAATCGAATTAAAACTTATACTAAGCGTAATAGCATAGAATAGGTAATAGTCGTAATAGTTTCCGAGGCGCAACGCGCATAATATAATTTAAACGCATAATATTATTATGTTTTACCCCGCCACCATATAATAGCACATAATAGTAATATTTGTGCTTCTCATAATTCTAATAGTAATTTTTCAAAAAATAAAAGCAGTAAAATCGAGCACAAATTGTTACTGGTAGCCCAGATTAAAATATTTAAACAGTTATACGAAATACCTAGTGTAGTTCCACTTGTAGAGTAATGACGTTTTAGGCAAGTTGTGAGACAAAAATCTTATAGGGTCAGTCTCTGACGCCACCATTAGGTACATTTTAATTATTATCATGTTCATAGTAAGCAACCTTCCTTCTTTTTCTATTCATCGGTAGGCACAACATCTAAAAATTGGTATTTTATTATTTTAGTAGTAAGTAAAGTTTGGTAGTAAATCTTTTATCTATTATAAAAGATAAAATACAGACCAAATATGAGTACATTAGGCGAGTTTAATTACCGCAGACACAGCGGGCAAATGAATTTTCTGCTCAGCTGACCTGACTTCTATGAATGAGGTCCGTGGTAGCTATACAATATACTATTAGATGTGTAGGGGGAGGGTTAGATAATAAGTAAGTGCTACATAATACAGTAAGTACCATAACGTACAAAAATTAACCTTTAACGTTTAATATAATCTATTCAAAAATTCTGGTCTACGTTAAATCATGCTTGTCTTTAAACCTATTCACTTTTCCTTCAAGATCTCTTACTCACATCGTCTTGAAGCTATTCAGAAGGTAAGTTGTAGGTATATTGCAGGTAACATGCATGCTGAAAGGGCGGAATTTAAGTCTGAAGTGGCTCGCATCAGCTAATATTACGTTTGATACTGTTCTGTGGTAGAACAGTGAAAGAGGAACAAGGTCACAGTTTCACACATACGGGTTCGGGTGGAAACATAAGGGAGCCTTGTAAAGTAAGGCCCGTCTCGTACTTGACCAGTGTTTAAGATATTCTGTAGAATTACTTTAATTTTTAGAGGCCTTGCCTCCAAGTTTTTACTGTCTGGTAAAAATTTGATTTTGCTAGCCAAGTTTGTTTGTAAAAGTTTCACGACACGATCGGCAAAGGCGATCTATACACGATCGACGGCAGGGTACACTTATAGGCAAGTTGGTTGGTCGGGCCAACATGTTGGCAGTTAAGTCGCCCCGACTAAAGAATTAACAGGTCGACCCTAAAGATTGGCACGGGAATGAAGACGACCATACCGATTGTGATGTTCTCACGCCTTTGACCTATCTTGTATTACCTAGGTAAATAATAGATATGCTGGTAACGCGTGACAGAACAGAGGAATTTATGGCCGTTGCCGAAAGAGAAGCGTGAGCAAAGACGCATAAAGTTCATGTGCGCCACATTTTGTCTCACTAGAATCCTTTACCAATTATCTTTTTTCTTGTTTTCTTTACGCTGCTGTCTGAATGATGAACAATCAGCCAGACCCAGTTTTTGGAATTCAATTGGTAGGTAGAGCGCAGCATAAACACGCTATTATAGTGCCACAAGTTAAACTGAAGTTGGGAGAGAACACACGATCTCGACTCTACCGTCGGCTCATGGTTGGCCCTACCGATCGTGTCGTTAAAAGAGGCTTTAAACATTATAAATAAATAAACAAGCAAGTACGTGTCCAACTTTTCGTCGCAGATATAAAATTCAAGTATACGTTTGCCGATGAACACCCGAGTGAGACATTACGTTTCTATATAAGTACTAGCTGGTGCCCGCGACATCGTCCGCGTGGATTGAGGTTTGTTGGTTTCCGCGGGAACTTTTTAATTTTCCGGGATAAAAAGTAGCCTATGTGCTATTCCAGACTATAATCTATCTCTGTGCCAAATTTCATCCAGATCCGTTCCGCCGTTATCGCGTGATTGAGTAACAAACATCCATGCATCCATACATCCATCCATCAATCCATCCTTCCATCTATCCATCCAAACTTTCGCATTTATAATATAAGTATAGAGTATAGATTTCTGTAGCACATTAATTTTATGAATAAGTTATACAGGTCTTGAAATCGAAGAATGTGGCTTAAGAAATTATTCATGATTTTAGTTCCCGTTGCTTGTTTTATTTGGAGCTATGTAATGGCTGTAATTTATCCGCTCAGTTATAATTAAACACTAGCTGATGCCTACGACTTCATCCTCGTGAATTTAGGTTTTCTCAAAATTTCGGGGGCAACTCTTTGATTTTCCGGGATAAATTTAATATCCTCAGGTCTTAAACAACAAGTAGCTGCGATAGGGCGTGATTGAGTACAAACCAACAATCGAACACACTTTCGCTTTTGTAATATTGGTAGAATATTTTCCTTCCTTCCGTCATAAAACACGTGCACGAAATTTTTTAGGCGGCTTGACTTCGTAGATGAGGCACGAAAACGCGACAGGGATCGGACAGGATTAAATATGCGTACAAAACTTCCAAGTTGAAGGGGACCGGCGGTTAATCCTGTCGCGCCAGTCTGGGCAGCTCTATTATATATAAAAGCAGCGGCGCGGACGATTCGCAAGGAACTTTTGTCCATCCGGTTCGTAGTGTGTTTTGTAACTTTATCCTAATGAATTATATGCGTTATTTCCACGCGTTTACCTCCGCTAGATTTGTTCAGTAATGTATATCTACGTATAGTACAATAAAAGCCACCGTTTTTGTTTGCGTATAGTTTGAACCAGCATAACTTTTTCAATATCGCGAGCATGCCAAACCAAAGCAAAACAAATTAAACACACTGTAAATTATATTTTATGCATTAACACAATCGAGAATGAATAATAAATGTTGTAGGTATTGTTACGTAGTCGGACTATCAAATATATTCCGACTCGTATTTCCAGATAAAATTATCCAATAATAAATTAATTACCGTGTAATGAAATTAATTATCTGCATTTAATATTTATAATTTATATGGACTGTATTAATTTTGCGTTGTAATTATATAAAGGAGTTAATTATTTATTTATTACTATGTTACACAACCCGATATCGACGATTTTTAGATTTACCTTTTTCCATCAGGTACACTCTAATACCTCTGGTATATCTGGTATCCTACACATATTTTGTGTTAACTTGTAACAGTTATACCAATTCTCTTTGAATTTACTCTACAACAATAATCATTTTTTATATGCGAAAGTGTGAGTTTTAGGTTATTAAATTTTCGTGGGAGCTCTTAAATTTTCTAGGACAAAAAGAAGCCAACGTCTTTCCCCTATCTCTATACAAAATTTTGACAAAATCGGTTGAACAGAAGGTTTGTGAAAGGGTAGCAGAAAGACAGACATATAAATAGACAGATCAACATAATTATGCATTTATATTAGCTTGGATACACACGTATCTGCACAGTATAAAATACAAGCTACAAGTAGAAGATGTAGATTACGAAAAAAGAAAAATTCTGAAAATAATTATGATTTTTTTTTGTTGCAGGAACTCGTCAAAAATGAACTCCCTTTGGATATTCGTGATAACATCCCTCTGGCACACGGGTGAGTCTATCTTAGTGGAAAAAACCAAGTACGCGATAAAAAAAACCGTTGACATATCCACGCTTGGCATTAGAATATTAAAATTTCCGGGTGTATTAAAGTTAGGGTAGTATTTAAACGAGCGAAGGTAAACATCCAACATGATGTTTAAAACTACTCGATTGGGATATAACGCAGCACTCTTGAAATAAAATATTTGCAAAAATTTTAATGTAATTTTAATTTAAATTAAAATTTTCAAGTCGCCATTTTCAACATCTGTATTTGCCCACAGTCTTTCGCTAACTTAGTATTTCAGTATATTCAGGATTTTTGACTCCTTTAATTTAAATTTATATTCGCTCGGTTTAATTTTACCTTCGCTCGTTTACATACTACCTTTAATAAAATATGGCGATGCAGCATAAGGAGGAGCGCATTTGCCATGGCCTCGAGGAGATATAGATGCCTATTCACTTTTGATTTGATATTTAATGCGAAGGATATCCAATTTTAACTTATAACAGAGTCCTTTATTTTTACCTCCAATACTAAAGGGCACAGTACCTTTAAAGTCAAGTACATATTATTAGGATGGGCTACTTTTTTATTTTAAAGCATTTCTCTACATGGCGATTGAAAACAACATTAAAACGATATATTTGCTATAGGATATTTTTATTTAATTCAAAACAGTAAGTCAAAACTTAAGACAATATTCTATTTTATTAAACGAGAATACCATCTACATAATAATGTAAGAACAAGAAGAAATAAGGCTAAGAAAATGAAAAGGAATAAAATTTCAAAGAAAATTTCCACCCATTACTCATACGCGCTCGTATCGTTTAGATTGTCGTAGAAACGCAAGAAAAGGCACAAAAAAACTGCGGAGTCCCGCCACATTGTTCTTCAGGGCACAACGGAAGCTCATTACTGTATTATTATTAAAGGAATGTGTTCCTTAACTAGGGGTTTGGAGACCTTGGCATTAGGAAAAATAACTTAAATTTAACAATTTAATAGTAGATTAGTAGCCAAGGGCTGTAAGGCATCAATTGCAGCCCGAGATATTTAGGCGCACGAGCGCAGGGAGGGCGCCTATAGTTCGAGGGTGCAATTGATGCTTACACCCGAGCTAACTACTCTGCTTTACATCTCGATTGTGAGGTAAAGTAGGTCCTTATTACCCCCCAAATGGAGCTTGTAGGTGACCAATTAGCGCTCTGGGGTAATAATGTAGCTAGAAAAGCCCTAGGGCGGTAAGTAATTAAAAAAAAAACTCTTCACTCTTTCAAAAAGTTCGCGTACATCTAACCATCATACTTTTTTTAATTACTTACCGCCCTAGGGCTTTTCTAGCTACATTATTACCCTAGAGCGCTAATTGGTCACCTACAAGCTCCATTTGGGGGTAATAAGGACCTACTTACCGAATATGAGACATGTAAATTATATTATACGATTAATATATTTTGACGACCTCTGTGGCGCAGTGTGTAGCGCTGTTGCCTTAACGTACGGAGGTCCCGGGTTCGATTCCCGGCAGGGTCAATTTGGGAATTTATAATTTCTGAATTTTCCCTGGTCTGGCCTGGTGGGAGGCTTCGGCCGTGGCTGGTTACCACCCTACCGGCAAAGACGTGCCGCCAAGCGATTTAGCGTTCCGGTACGATGCCGTGTAGAAACCGAATAGGGGCATGGGTTTAATATAACTGCCATGCCCCTAACAGGTTAGCCCGCTACCAACTTAGACTGCATCATCACTTACCATCAGGTGAGATCGCAGTCAAGGGCTAAACTGTAGTGGTTAAAAAAAAAAAAAAAAAAAATATTATTATCTCTTTAACTATTTTAACAAATTCTTTATTATTTGCTTATAATAATTTAAAAAACTTGCAAAGAAATCTCTTTTTTAAAAAAAGTTGAAAACTAGCTGATGCCTGCGACTTCGTCCGCGTGGATTGAGATTTCGTGGTTCCTGCGGGAATCCTTTAATTTTCTGGGATAAAAAGTTGCCCATGTGTTATTCCAGACTAAAATCTATCTCTGTGCCAAATATCATCCAGATCCGTACAGCCGTTCTGTCGTGAATGAGTAACACACATCCATCCATCCATCAATCCAAACTTTCGCATTTATGATATTAGTATAGATAAATTTATTATGATATAATATTATATGCCCCGAATTGAGAAAGTCGAATTGATGAAAAGCAAGTGCTACGTACTTACTTTTGTTACACTCTGGTAATTCTTGCAAATGGTCATATAGTATACAAAATGGATTCATAAAGAAAATGAGACTATAATTAATTTTTACAGTCTAAGGGCGATCGTTCATCAGAAGGTCTAATGATTTTCTTCAGCAAGATAAAAACTTGCAGCATAAATAAATGAAATAAAGCTCATTCAACATAAATAAATGAAATAGTGCTTACTTTAATAGAAAAGAATACGTTCAATGAATTCTTCCACCCATTTCTCATACATGCTCGTATTATATGGAATGTCAAAGAATAGGTACAAAAAAAAGCTGCGAGCTTCCGTAGCATTGTTCTTGTGAGTACTATCGCAAGCTAATTACTGTATTTAAATGAATGTGTAGAGTGAATGAAAGAAAATGTGTTCGGCGACCTCTTTAGCGCAGCGGTAAGAATGCGTCTTATGAAAAAAATTGCTAATGTTGTTTGGTTTCAGTTGAGGAAAATTAATTATTATATAATGAAGAAGCGTGGCTTGCGCACTGAAGCATGGTAGTTCTTTTCTTCTCCAAGCTAGTTAATACAGTATTGAAAAATAATTATAGATACACTAGCTATGGTGACCGCGACTTCGTACGCGTGGATTAAGTTTTTTGATTCCCGCGGGAGCTCCTTAATTCCTTCCACGATATGCAACTTACGCCCGTACGTGATCTTGATTTCATCAAAATCGGTTAAACAGCTGAATATGAGCTGTGAAAGCGTAGTAGACAGGCAGACAGACGCACTTTCGCATTTATAATATTAGTCCTGTTATCGCTTCCAAATGTGGAGTAGTATGTAAATAATCTCAGAAAACTCAAAATTTATTCAAGATATCCATAAAGTGGAAGCAAAAATAGGCCCTATTAACTATGTTAGTAATTAAAAGCAATGTATCACTAATCATACATAATATTTTGGAAGAGTGGATAAGTTTTGGACGTGAAAACACCATTGCCCAGCAGCTCGCAAGGTATTGGCATGTCAGTTAAGCAAGGCGACCAGAGAAAAGGCGTTAGCTTATCTTATAGAACATCAATGGGAAACTTTTACCAACACCTTACGACGTACCCGGCTTATGGCCATTACGAACTTTCTGTCTTTTTCTAGACTGAGGATATTTTTTTTATACAGCAGCTTTGCGCACAGAACTACTCATCATCGCATACTCATATTATGCAGATGCAATATGCAAATGCAATTTTAAATTTCCCCGACTTTCTTTAGGTTTTAAAAAATTAAAAATCAGAGACCTTGAGAACATTTACTAGTATTTTTTTATTTTTTCTTCCACTGTTCGTACGCATTCACGTTATTTTGATAACCAAACAAAAGGTAATTTTTTAAAAAAAAAGGCGAGTTTCAGTCGTATTGTTCTTGTGGGTACGGCGCAAGTTCATTACTGCAGTTAAATGAGTGTTTTGTGTAAAGAAGGGAACATAATCATGTCGTTTTAAACTCACGTTAAAATAAGTTTCAATTTTCATTTACCTACTCGTAGTTGTCGTCGTCGTCTTAACCTATAGACGTCCACTGCTGGACATGATGAAAGGTCTCCTGCATGGATCTCCACAAAACACGGTCTTGTGCCGCTTGTTGCTAGCGACTCCCAGCAACACGTCCATCCACCTAGTGGGGGCCAACGCTACTCTTTGCGGTGAGAGGTCACCATTCAAGCACTTTGGGACCCCAACGCCTATCTGTTCTACGAACTATTTGCCCCGCCCATTGTCACTTAAGCTTGGCGGCGTGGTAGATTCATTCGACTATTCATAAGCACTTGTAAAAAGTATATTTGAATAAAAAACCTTTGAATTTTGAATTTTGACTCTTCGAGCCAAGTCGGTTTATCCGGTTCTCCTACGGATCTCCTCGTTACTGATTTGATCAAGCAGGGATACTCCAAGCATAGCTCTCTCCATCGCCCGCTGAGTGACACTAAGTCTTCTTATCAGGCCCAGGTAAGCGACCATGTTTCGGAGCCGTAAGTCATCACTGGCTACACGCACTTTGCGAAAACTTTCGTTTCAGGCACTGAGAATTTCATAAGCAAAAGGGAGCTTTCCTTGTTTTTCTCGGTCAATCTACCATTAGTTGCATCACCACTTTTTCCAGGTTTCACACTACTATTTTCTGAGATTGCTAACTGCCAGGTAATATTATAGTCTAATGAAATATAAATATTATAAATGCGTAAGTTTGGATGGATGTATGGATGTATGGATGTATGGATGTTTGTTACTCAATCACGCTCCAACGGCTGGACGGATCTGGATGAAATTTGGCACAGAGATAGATTATATATAGTCTGGAATAGCACATATAGGCTACTTTTTATCCCGGAAAATTAAAGAGTTCCCGCGGGAGCGAAAAACCACAATCCACGCTGACGAAGTCGCGGGCATCAGCTAGTTGGAAATAAATAAAAGATAGGAAATCTTTACTACTGAAATTCAGTAGGTACAGTACAATACAGTTGCACTGTACCTATTGTACAGTCAGTTGCTTTTCAGTCATACATAACAGTCGATTGCGAATGTTAAGCAACGTTGACCCAAGTCGGTAACTGTATGGGTGACCGAATTTGGAGGTTCAAATTTGGCCTTTTCGTTTCCTCCGAACACCTGATAATATTCGTTAAAAACCTAAAAGTTTAAATACTCTCAGTCGCGTCGTATGCGGAAGGACGTGGACACCCACCGCATTATTATCCCAAGAAAGCACCTACCGTTATTAATGGAAAGGGGTCACAACCCTCATTAACGAGCAATACGACGCAGAGAGAGAGAGAGAGAGAAGCTATTATGAACAAAGCATTCGTGAGCAAAGCGCATTATGGAAAGCATAAATTTTCATAGACAATTTTTAAGTCACGAAATAATTCTTGCCATACCTAGGTACATACTAATCATTAGGGACCTACATAGGAATACGCACACCACAGCATTAATAAAACAATTCAAGCACCACAACTTTATTTGTATGAAAGCTTGCACTGGTATAAATGAGTGGATCTGCTTAACAATGGGCCTGAATACAGGGTCCTACGGTGTAGTTCCCAACAATGTGCACACCCCTTAACTCTCCGTGTATTTTTATCCGGCTACCTACGCTAAAAGGAAAAATAGACAATTTCACAACGGTCTCTCTAGTAGTATTTAAACGTGTCGTCTGAAACGGAAAATGTTTTTTTTACGTTCAGAAATGTAGGTAAATGGTTGATATTACTGTTATGTACTTACCTAACTTTTATGGTTCTTGTAAATGGTTCGATTTCATCTCGATACAAATACTATCTGATAAGCCGATTCCTATTTCTATGGATGATAAAATTATTACATTCGATCGTATTGTAGGTATTCAGCAGGTAAAAGGAGTTAATAAAAGTTATCATATTAACAGATAGGTTTATTATATTACTAGCTGATGCCCGCGATTTCATCCGCGTGGTTTAAGTTTTTTGGATTCCCGCGGGAACTCCTTAATTTTTCGGGATTAAAAGTAGCATATGTCACTCTCCAGGTCCTCAACTATACCCATGCCAAAAATCATGTCGATCCGTTGCTCCGTTGCGGCGTGATTGAAGGACAAACCAACAAACACACTTTTGCATTTATAATATTAGTATGATTACATTAGATATTATACCACCACCACTACAGCCCATTAACGTCCCACTGCTGGGCACAGGCCTCCACTCTCATAGGAGAGTGGGAATTAGAGCTTAGACCCACCACGCTGCTCCAATGCGGATTGGTGGGCTTTAACGACTATTATCATGTTAGTGATAATAACCGGGACCGACGGCTTAACGTGCTGTCCGAGGCACGGGGGTGAAACACCGCCCAACTTTCCAACTCCGGGCTAGTACTGAGAATTTCTAGACAGAAAAACCCAATAAGATATTATACACAACATTATATTAGATACATAACATGTTACCTAATAGGTAATATATGATTTTACATAAGTAGCGGATTTATAAAGGTACCTCTTTTATTGTTCTTTAAAACTCATTTAAAACTATACCATAATTATTATTTCAGTTGTAAAATAAACGTAGTACTTCAACTCGTGAATAACATAGTTCATAACATTAATGCTAGTGGGAAATAGTTTCCAAGTACTTAGGTATCTCAAGTTGTGCGTGCTTGCAAGTAATTAATAACTAAACTTATTTCAATTAATTTATGGCTTCTACTTTGTTTATTATTATGTGAAGTTAAATGAACTTTGTTATTTGTTGTTTAGCATACGTAGGTACCTGTTTTCAACAAGACTACTAATTAAATAGATGCATTGTATACCTATGCATGAATTTTTATACCAAAACTAGCTGATGCCCGCGACTTTGTCCGCGTGGTTCAAGTTTTTATTATTCCCTCGGGAAATCCCTAATTATCCGGGATAAAAAATAGCCTATGCCACTCTGCAGGTCCTCAACTATACCCATGCCAAAAATCACGTCGATCCATTGCTTCGTTTCCGCGTGATTGAAGGACAAACCAACAAACCAACAAACAAACACACTTTCGCATTTATAATATTAGTATGATTCATTATGTACCTATAGATATATAATTTTTATAAGCTTGACGAAATCAATGGTAAAAATGTCTAGAAAATTAAGAGAAACACAGCTGTTTTAAATCTTGAAAATGAGCCAAATTCACGGCGGCCAATCTCAACAGAGATTAGTCATCTATCAGGGAGATAACAAGTGCAAAATGGGTGTGCAAACACAGGTGCACTCTCTGTTACCTTACACTACCTACTAGTATTCACTATAATGTAATTAGTCCTCTGGGACAGAAATCTGACATATTCGGAGAAATATCAGTAAAAACGACTTCACAGCATTACGTGCTCTCTGAGCCACGGGGTGGAGCACCGTCATTTTCCTACCACCGGGCTTGGTCTAGACTTTCTTGTCAGAGAACTCCAATATTACTTAATTATGGGAATGCGAGGTCCAGTCATCGAACCCGGGACTTCATTATCTGCAGTTAAACATGCTAACCACTAGACCAACGAGGCGGAAGACACATAATATACCCATCCGCGTAGGTCGACGCCTTAGCACGTCAAACTCCAACTCGCCCTTGACCGTGTTTTTGTCTTGTAATTTTCCCCCAGTTTCTTATTGACGTCGAGATGGCAAATTTCATTAAGTACACTTCAGAAGTTGGAAGTGCTTTGATCGCTTTGTATTAGATTCGTGTCATTTCAAAGCACGCAAATTGGTAATCGGGAGATCTTTTAAGAAGCAAATTACCTTCCTATAATCGATTTTATAAACAAGTAACAAACACGGAAACGCGTTTTCCGTGAAACTGTATTTTACAGCGCAATGTGTTGTGACGCCTTGTGTGTGTCTCTCTCTGACAATAATAAATGTATGAAACCGATATACTTCTGACGCGTCACGACACAACGCATTGCAGAGTATTTCTAACTTTAGCTTACCTACCGAAAAAACCAACCTTGCTTCTACAGCAAATTGCATTAGAAGCAAGTATCAAGTAACGACGTGGTTTGGAGATGTTTGCCGCTAAAGTTGAGAAGTTCATTAGCGAGGCTTAGTGACGGGGGAGCGATTCAATAGGATGCTAAACATGGCCGCAGGCAACTTGCTTAGACATGGGACGTGTGTCGCATCATAAACTTATTGACGGATTTGAAGTTGGTATACCTATCGAAGGCTATCTTTATTTCATAAAGAGTTTTCATAAAGATTCCTTCTGTCGATCGGAATACTTAGCCTTTTTCTGAGTTACAAATGAAAGGTTACAAATGAGGTGAGTTTTAGGGCAATTCAGGATGATGATTATTTTTTGGCGCATTCGTCACAATCAAGAACTCTTTGAAAAGTCTGTAACTTTTTAAAGAACATAATGTAGTAAGAACTATGTTACGTGACTCATGGACGATATTAGAGCCCTGGAATAGTTGCTGGATAGCAAACCACAGGACTTAAGCAACAGGAAGGAAGACCTAGAGGCTGAAAGATTGACGGAGTGGAAAAGGACATGAGCGGTTTCGGGAATCCAAAGCTCGAACAAAGCGCCTTCTGATCGCCTCTGATGAAGAAGTTTGCTTGACTAAACCAAGGTCCACCCGGGGTAGTGAAATTTCTTTTCTTTCTTTAAAAATCTCAAGATGGTGATTTACTTTACATTATTTTATGATAATATGTATATGATAGAGATAATAAAGATTGGTATTTATTTTAAAAATCTTATGATGTTCATTGATCTTAAACAAAAAAAAACAGTAAACTGGTGATATTTTGTCATGGGTCATTATTTCTTTATAAGAATAAATTATTATGACCTAAAATGTTTTTAATGAGGTACACAATCACAAAAAACTGGTATTTAATTAAACGTTAAAATAATGAAATGGAATATTAAGTATAACCAGCGCACGCTTTCGCAAAACTCGGAATTCGTAAATTTTACGAATATTTTAATGAATTTGAATTTTTACAAACATTTTTCCTTACAAATTTTAAGAAAATCTGTGTAAAATAACATCAGATTCCTAGAGAAAAATTTGTAATGATGAAGAAGTTTGCTTGACTAAACCAAGGTCCACCCGGGGTAGTGAAATTTCTTTTCTTTCTTTAAAAATCTCAAGATGGTGATTTACTTTACATTATTTTATGATAATATGTATATGATAGAGATAATAAAGATTGGTATTTATTTTAAAAATCTTATGATGTTCATTGATCTTAAACAAAAAAAAACAGTAAACTGGTGATATTTTGTCATGGGTCATTATTTCTTTATAAGAATAAATTATTATGACCTAAAATGTTTTTAATGAGGTACACAATCACAAAAAACTGGTATTTAATTAAACGTTAAAATAATGATATGGAATATTAAGTATAACCAGCGCACGCTTTCGCAAAACTCGGAATTCGTAAATTTTACGAATATTTTAATGAATTTGAATTTTTACAAACATTTTTCCTTACAAATTTTAAGAAAATCTGTGTAAAATAACATCAGATTCCTAGAGAAAAATTTGTAATGATGAAGAAGTTTGCTTGACTAAACCAAGGTCCACCCGGGGTAGTGAAATTTCTTTTCTTTCTTTAAAAATCTCAAGATGGTGATTTACTTTACATTATTTTATGATAATATGTATATGATAGAGATAATAAAGATTGGTATTTATTTTAAAAATCTTATGATGTTCATTGATCTTAAACAAAAAAAACAGTAAACTGGTGATATTTTGTCATGGGTCATTATTTCTTTATAAGAATAAATTATTATGACCTAAAATGTTTTTAATGAGGTACACAATCACAAAAAACTGGTATTTAATTAAACGTTAAAATAATGATATGGAATATTAAGTATAACCAGCGCACGCTTTCGCAAAACTCGGAATTCGTAAATTTTACGAATATTTTAATGAATTTGAATTTTTACAAACATTTTTCCTTACAAATTTTAAGAAAATCTGTGTAAAATAACATCAGATTCCTAGAGAAAAATTTGTATTTACACTTTAGTACCATTAGCTAGTAAGATTTTTTCAAAGCGAACTTAGGCCGGGTACCGGGTATATGCAACGCAACATCGAGCCACATTCTTCATACAACGCGCACGCTACGTGCATTCGCAGTGCGCTACATCTTGCCTACTAGGTATTATAATATTTTATAGATTGCTATAGTATTAATTTTATGTAGCTCATCTTTGATACCAAGACTACAACTTCATCAAAGTATGCAGTACCTCACTAAGACGCTAATCAAGTTGTCAACTCGTTTGCTTGTACTACGAAACTGAGCTATGTATACCAAATATAGGTAAATAAAATTTGCATGTACATAAGTAACAAACTTGAGAGCGTGTATGTGAAGTTGACGGCATATCAATAAGTTTATTGTTATACTAGTTGACAGACTTTACTTAAATCACAAAATCAACATGATAGTGAAAATGGAATATATAATATCTTTATATAATATCATTATCAATAATAATTCGTTTTTAATTAAAAAACCAAATTGGTTTTTAAACGTTGCTTTATTATTTACTATAAGCTGATGCCCGCGACTACGTCCGCGTGGTTCAAGTTTTTTTAATTCCCGCGGGAACTCCTTAATTTTCCGGGATAAAAAGTAGCCTATGTCACTCTCCAGGTCCTCAACTATACCCATTGCGACGTGATTGAAGGACAAACCAACAAACCAATAAACCAACAAACCAACAAACCCACAAACAAACACACTTTCGCATTTATAATATTTGTATGATTCCTATAATAGAGTATGATTCCTTTAATAGAAACTAGCGATCGCCGCGGCTTCACTCTTCACAATTTTCTTTTCCGATTTCCAGAACATAAAAACATACTTATGCTTGTACCTACTCGTCTAAAATACATAAATACGGATGCTGTCGACAGATTTTGCGCTCTAGTTTGTATAGAAGAGAGTCACTAAGAGATAAATTTAAAGAAATCAAAATTATGACAGTGCACAACCAATATATATTTGAAAATTTAGTATACGTGCATAAACACATTGATAAATTCAAGAAGAAAAGTGATTGTCATAATGTAAATACTAGAAATAAAAATAAACTTGTAATACCTGCTTCTAGGCTTAGTAAAATTAGCAATTCATTTGTTGGAACCAGTGTCCGCTTCTACAATAAGCTCCCAGAAGACATGTTAAAGATGTCTCTGAACAAGTTCAAAGTTAATGTAAAACGTAAACTCATTGAAAAATCTTATTACCATGTAAAGGATTACCTAAACGACAAGGAAGCCTGGCAATGATTTGCTCAAATGGCTCTGATAGTTCCTTAGTTATGATTTGTGAGATGGTGATAATAAAAAAATAAAAAAAACCCGGCTGAGTTTGTTGTGGGCTCTTCTCAGACCAGGGCGCGTTTGGAACCCTCGTAGCTTTAGTTTTAAGATACCGTAACTGATTATCACCATCATGTTTTTTATGTAAGTAATTTTTTACGTCAATAAGTGTACAGTGTACCTATATTGAATAAATGAATTGAATCTTGAATCTTGAAATCTTGAAGATCCAATTGAAATGTATCAAAAGACCCTAACGAACTTGCAGGATCACCGCGTCCTATCCGGTAAATAGTGTTCAATAGTTTGGCAGTACGACGTCTATGTAGTTTGATTTCAATTGCTTTTTAAGTTTCAACGAACTCGTGTAACTTGATTTTGACGTAATTTCCACGCGAACGAAGTCGCGAGCATTATTAACTTAATATACTTGTGTAAAGTCTGTCACTTGCCACTCAATAATTTCACTTTGAAGAAAAGCTTACGTGTGTATTCAGAACACATTGACTAATGATTTTTATATACAACTTTTGCAAAACTATGTCTGAACTAGCTTTTGCCCTTAGCTTCGCTCAGGTTATGTTCGATTTTCATACAAACAAACCCCTATATTACCCCCCCTAAAGGTTTAATTTCCATAAATCCTTTCTTAACGTAAATGACTGTGCCATAAATGCTATTTCTATGCCAAATTTCAGCCCGAGACGTCCAGTGGTTTGAACTGTGCGTTGATAGAACAGACATTAGTCGCCTTTTCCTTTTATATAAGTGCAACTAAAAGTATGTTTTTCTTACTTAGAGGTATGTAGAAAACATAAAAAGCCTACGCTGGCTCTTCAACTTGTTTTAATTAAAAAGTTTTTTGAAACAAAAAGTACACTTCATTTGGTCCTGTGCTCGGTTATATATAAAACTATATAAGAATGTCATCACATTTTGTCGTCACAAAATACAGTCTGCCCGTTTCCAGGAGTGTACGCCACGTTGCTATCACGATGATAATATAAAATCTTTTCCGTTGAATAGAGTTAGTTAGCCCCGTCAGGTCGGCTTCGTTACCGCCGTATTGTGGGACTTTCAATGTCGCTGCATTACATGTATGCGGTTTTCAGTATGCTATGCAGAGGCACATCCTGGTACCTATTCATTTGTGTAGTAGTTACATTAATATTATGAGATGTCATTGCCTTGATTGTGATCCTTGTATAAAAACCATTGCTTATCTAATTCGCACCGTTAAATAGTATTCTCCCCACTAGGAATAGGTAAATTGGTACCTTGTATAGAACAGCGAAAAACCATATTATTTTAGGCAATATTCTCAAAATATAAATTATATACATATAGTGAAAGTTCTCAAAACGGTTCTTTTTCTTCTTATAATATATCTAAGACTTTTGCCGTTTGTTAGTGTAGCTTTTGTGTCCTTGGCTTTATGTTTCAACCAAGACAGTTCAAGAAGAAAGCTATACTAAGTATGTAGGTACCTAATACTTAATCAATTGATTATCGGAAATTATAATATAATTAAACTATATTAAGTAACTCAAATATTATAATTAAACGAGCCGACCTATAGCCTATATAATATTTAAAGTGATTATATTATTTTACCTACAGATTTGTATCATATCCATTCATCTCGTTGATAGAGTAGGTATCCTTCCAGCGATGAATAGCGTTAGTTAAGCGTGCCTTCGTTATCGTTCAATTGTGAGTATCATCCACAAAATGGGTAAAGGTACATAATAAATACACGCAACTTTACTAGCTCTGTGCACTATGTAGAGCCAATATCTTGATTCCAATTGAACCGCTTTCTGACTATGTTTGACTAATCCTCAAAAACTTATGTTACAACTTAATTAATAGCTACACTATTAGCTAGCTTAAATAATAATAATGACCTTAACGTGTTTTATTATGCAAAAATGCATATTATTTTGTTTCCTTTTTTTAGAATTTGCTTTTTTTATAGCGCTCACATCATGGTTACATCTAAAATAGAGAAAAAATTAAATGACACATAACTAACAACTTCCATATGAAAGTGATAGGTATTTTTCTGGTTTTTATAATATCTTCAACAGCCTGCAGCCCATGGCGGTCGTTTTGTGGCTTTTTTATCGCCGAAACCGAGTGAAAGCCGAGAGATATGTCGCACTGATTATGCTCGGACTATAAGTTATTTGACTTGGCTTGATTTGACTGCCTCGTTGGTCTAGCATGTTCAACTGCGGCCGATGAGGTCCCGGGTTCGAGTGCCGGGTCGGGCCATAATTAAGTATTGGGTTTTTCTGTCTAGAAATTCTCAGTACTAGCCCGGAGTTAGGAAGTTGGTGGTGTTTCACCCTCGTGCCTCGGAGAGCACGTTAAGCCGTCGGTTCCGGTAACATGATAATAGTCGTTAAAACCCGCCAACCCGCATTGGAGCAGCGTGGTTGGTCTAAGCTCTAATTCCCACTCTCCTATGAGAGTGGAGGCCTGTGCCCAGCAGTGGGACGTTAATGGACTGTAGTGGATAGTGGATAAGTTATTTAGTCACAAATTTCTTAGTAGGCATTCCGATCCAGTGCAAAGGTACCCATATAATAAAAGTTTCTATCTCTGCGTCGTATTCCTCATTGCTGAGGATCGTGAGCACTTTCTATATATCACAAAATGGTAGGAGTTTGCTTCCGATAATAAAAGCATATTTGCATAAAAAATAATCTCATTTATACTAAGTGTAAAACACAAATCTCAAATAATATTACTATCAAAGAATCGAGTAGAACAGGAGATTCTATGGATTTGTCTAAAAATAAATCTATTTTACAGGACAGTATTTTTATAACTGGAATTACTTCGCTAAATTATTCCGTCAGAATATTTTAATTATTTTCTTTCATTTTACAACCAATTAATATTCCATTTCGCCCAAGTATAAGATAATATTGGAATATCATTTTCGTTTTACGCTTGAGATCTCTTGGGTCTCGAATAATTGATTTCTTAATTACGGTATCTCGGTTTTATATTTTTTTAGCGCTGCGTAAATTGGAGTACCTTCTGCTGACATCAGCCGATTAATTACACACTTTTCCTCTTTTTTTATCGACTTTATAGACGAAGTATCTATTTAACTTTATAACTTATACCTAGCTTCTAAGGGTTCACTTTGAGATTGAATCTATTTAGAAACAAAAAATTAATCAGTCTTCCAATTTCGAAAAGTAGAGATTTTTTGCCCTGGTCTTTGGTCCTAGTATGGCTTAGTTGTAAGTTGATAATAAGTACATTATGGCGGTGCGTTTAGAAACTGATAGAAGATGTGTGTTTGCAACTTATTTGCACATTAGGGTTTTCTTCCAGGTTTTCATATTAATAAAATAATATAAATATAATTTCATGCGGAAACGGCTTGTTCGAATGAACGAGTGCTTATTTCCATAGATTATCCAAGACTGTAACTAAAATCCAATTAAGCCGCAATCCAAGTACATAGCACTCGAGTTTCCTGCAATATTCAATTATATTATACCCGGAACAAAACTTCGTCAGATGTAATTGGATGAACAAGAGTTAGGCTTTGAGACGTATGCGCTCCATCTCCAATTATGGATTGACAATATTAACGATATTTTTCTAAAATATAATACAAGGTTCTTGTGAAAAATTAATTGCTTTAGGTGTTAAATTTTTAAAAGTAAAATAGCCTAGGGTTATTGTGTTGTTGTCCAGTTGATTCGCGGTTACTTGTCAAGCTTAAGAGGGTTTCACGAAATGTATGTATTTAAAGTAGCATACTGGTAAAATCGCAATAAAACAAGCCGTGTGGTGTTTATAAACATAGCTACTTTCGCTTTTATAAAAATATATATAAATATAATATATTGAGCGATTTTCGTAAGTGGGATTCGAACCAGCGACATCTCATTTACGACGTGGCCCTTTTCCGACTGAGCCACGGAAATAACTATATTCAACAAAATATCATAATTCCTCCGTCAAATCTTTACCAGGTTTACTACTTTAGGAGTAAATAGGTAGGATACAAATTCTTAAAGATACTTTCATAGGCAGTCCTTATAAATAATATCTGAAGGCCTAGCTGACCCACGTTCAATTATTCAGAGATAAAGCTTCGTTCGCAGTTGTTTTGTAAGTAGATAATTGAATATCGCAAGAAACTTGATTGCTACTTGGATTGCGGTATAAGTGAGTTATGGGTTTATTATGTTACTAGTTTTCGCTCATCGCTACTCCTGCGTAAAAGTTTTATAATTGAATGATGAGTCGGCGCGCGTCAGCAAGGCGCCCATGTAGCTCATAACTTTTTAATTTTATTTACTACAACATTTTTATACAATTGAATTGACCCTTTTCAGTTAGTTTGACTAGAAATATTATGTATCTTTGTTAAAGAATTAAAAAAAAATCTTGTTTGTTCTTTGCAAAAACCAAATGCTCCATACTAACATTATTTTAAGATCACCTGAAGATTTCCGTAGGTTTTTAAATTACTTAAAAGTGTAAGACGTAGTAGAAAATACTAGCTCATTTAACAAATTAATAGTTCTACTTACCCTTTTGATATTTTGTATTGCTTGAGAGTTATGGCAATTTTTGCACTGGTTGGGCTCAGAAGTAGAGGAGTACGCTTAGCAATTACCCTACTTTTTATATCACGAAGAAGTATGAAAATAATATTTTTAATTTATCTCCACCTAGATTTCTACCGACTTGTGCGTTCGTTAAGACTGCAATGCAAGTTTGCTGGATAAATTGACCACTTAGTGACTAATATCAAATTATCCAATATAAGTATAGTTCGCGCGCGAGTTGAATGCAGAGCTTATGCATATGTTACCTCAGGCCCCGACTGCACTCAACTCGCGTGCGTACTATAGGTACTGATACATTTTTGACGTACCTAGTCTATTTGAGCCAGCGTGACTACCTCCGGGACCCAAGCCGAAGGCGAGGCCGCCGAGGCGGGGCAAGTGCAAATTTTTTTTAAGTTCCATTCGGCTATCGTATCGATGTATAGGTGTGGATGAGTATTTTAGAAGTTCTGCCTCCGTAGAATATTGAATACTAGATGATGCCCGCGACTTCGTCCGCGCGGAGCAAGGTTTTTTGATTTTCCGGGATAAAAAGTAGCCTATGACCTTCCTCGGGTTGTAACCTATCTCTATACTAAATTTCATCAAAATCAGTTGCACAGATGGACCGTATGAAGCGTATCAGACAGACAGACAGACACACTTTCGCATTTATAATTTATGTATGGATTCCGTTAAATCCATTTCGGATTGCAATATATTATGAAATATGATAGAAGATTTAGACATTTTTCCCCACAAAAAAAACATTTTCTTTGCCAGGTTGGTATAATTTTCAGTCACAGAAGTAAAAATGTACTGTTACAAAAACAAATGAATTCCCAGTAATCATAGATCCATCGAACCTTTAGATTCAGTTCGTGGCTAAATCATAATTGATGTGATTAAGTCGGTCAATTTTAATGAAGCTTCCTTTCAATTTCCTGCGGAGACTTTTCAATTTTTAATTACGGAAGCGCGCCATGAATTCCATTAACTTTGTAAAAACGGAGTTTTGTGTTCTTGCGCCGCAGATTTTCGTTCTTTATTAACTATAAAATACTAGCTGATAATTATGAATCTAGCGGTGATAGTGGTTTTGACGTTTGGCTTTAAGTTCGGGTGGTCGTTGGTTCGATCCTCGAGCACGCATTTCTAACTTTTAAGCTTAGGTGCGTTTTAGAATTAATTAAATAGGTATACCTACCACTTGCTGTAACGGTGAAGGAAAACATCGTGAGTAAACCAGCATGCCTTATAGTTCTTCATAATCTTGCATAAGTACTAATACTTTTCGTTACCAGCTACCAAATAAGATTCAAATTTCGTCTTTTTGTAACTGGCTTATGTTCTCCAAGTTTTGTGAAGACTGTCAGTCCGCACTTAGTCAGCGCGGTGGACTATGGCCAAATCCTTCTCATTCTTAGATACTAGTGCCCAGTAGTGAGCCGGTGATGGGATGAAATGATGATTATGACTGGCTGACTCGTTTAGCACGGGCAAACTTACTTACCTATTCTGTTAAAATTAGAGAATAAGCTTTCTTCTGATTTTTTTTAAAATTACAAAATGATTGTACAAAATCCAATTAAAATACGATAAATAAAAATATCTTTACTCGCGTTGAATTAAAACAGAATCAGTAAAAAAATAAAATGAGCTTTTATTTATTGAATTTATAAGACGTATTTAATACTTGCTTTAAAACACCTCCATAAAATATGGCGGCTACTAAATAGCTGCTATGTGTGGCGGCTATTCTCAGCGAGAGTGATACATGAACGTTACTTTCGTCAGAAAAAAGAAGATTTTAGTCGCACCTAATGGTATAGGTACGTAAATTAAATTTTGAAAGATTAATATTAATATTTAATATAATGTAGTGAGTACTTTCTTTAATAAAATTTATTTCCAAAAAACCGACTTCCAAAGCCACTGTAAAGTAAAAAATAATTTTGATTTCTACACACTATGTTGAAGTCGGGCGAGCCTGACGCGTCAACTTTGCCTAACTTTGTTATACTCGCCCGACTTTATTAACTTAATTACTTAACATATTATAGTGTGTAGAAATCAAAATTATTTTTTACTTTACAGTGGCTTTGGAAGTCGGTTTTTTGGAAAGAATTTTTATTTTTAACTTTTTAGTGTACTCTAAATCCGCACGGCTTAGGAGTGCAGTACCCTGCAGCATCAGAGTTGAGGAGTTGGGACTTGGGTTTAAGTGTGAAGTCGTTGCTTGACACCTACCTACAATATGAATTCAACATAAAAAATCCTAAATCGCTATTTTTCAGGAGTTCTGTACCCTAAAGCATCAGGGTTGAGAAGATGGGACTCAGAGTTGAATCGTATACACGTGACTTGATATCTACTATATGAATTCACCATCGAAATTTCCTAACTCCCTAGTTTTGAGGATTTCATGTAGTATGGTACACCTACAGCATCAGGATTGAGGATTTGGAGTCAGAATTTTTTATGGGACCACCTCGGGAGCTTCCTCTAACCAATGAAACAAAAATTTTTCAAATCGGTTAAGAAACCACGGAGATATGCACCGACATACATTAAAAAAAAAAACATACGCGCCGAATTGAGAACCTCCTCCTTTTTTGGAAGTAGGTTAACAAGGAGGAATTGCATCGCATGTCACGTAATATTAACACAGAGTAGGTAATAGTACGCTGTAATATTAATATCACTATCCCAGTTGGCTAGTTAGCTCGTAGTATCAGCATAGCTAGCACAACGTCAGTCTGAGCTAAACGCAACTTGTGGCTATAAATATTTATAAGTTTACCGACACAGCGGCTGTCTCGGGTCTCGAGCACTGTACCGTGTTAACTTGTGCCTTAGTTACATCATTTAGCAAGTTTGACTTTGTAATAAAAAATTATAGTAGTAAGTATACGTGCCTAGCTACCTACTTTCAAAATAGCTCTTGTTTAACTACCATACAAGTTAGCCCTTGACTGTAATGATAAATGATGACGCAGTCTAAAATGGTAGTGAGCTAGCTTGATAGTAAAATATTTTAAAAAAAACATACGCGCCGAATTGAGAACCTCCTCCTTTTTTGGAAGTCGGTTAACAAGGAGGAATTGCATCGCATGTCACGTAATATTAACACAGAGTAGGTAATAGTACGCTGTAATATTAATATCACTATCCCAGTTGGCTAGTTAGCTCGTAGTATCAGCATAGCTAGCACAACGTCAGTCTGAGCTAAACGCAACTTGTGGCTATAAATATTTATAAGTTTACCGACACAGCGGCTGTCTCGGGTCTCGAGCACTGTACCGTGTTAACTTGTGCCTTAGTTACATCATTTAGCAAGTTTGACTTTGTAATAAAAAATTATAGTAGTAAGTATACGTGCCTAGCTACCTACTTTCAAAATAGCTCTTGTTTAACTACCATACAAGTTAGCCCTTGACTGTAATGATAAATGATGACGCAGTCTAAAATGGTAGTGAGCTAGCTTGATAGTAAAATATTTTAAAAAAAACATACGCGCCGAATTGAGAACCTCCTCCTTTTTTGGAAGTCGGTTAATAAAATTGGGTAGGGTTACAGCCCTATGGTTTGGGATAGATGTATTCAAATTTCAAATCAAATCAAATCAAATATTTTGACGTGACAACGTCTTATAAATTGGTTTGCCGGGTGACACTTCAAGAAACTGCGTTACGCTCCGCTCACGTTATGCGCTCACAATGAGAGCGAGTGAGAGGCACGCGTCCCTTCCACTCGGGCATGGTTAGCCCGCCTAAGAGCGAGAGAGACAGACATAAAAAGTGAAAGGCACGCGTCCCTTCCACTCGAGCACAGTTAGCCCGCCTAAGAGCGAGAGAGACAGAGCGAGAGAGAGAGAGTGAGAGAGATTTCATCCTTCTTCCTACTATACGAATGAATATTCACATTAAAATTATTTTACCACTCAAAGTCGTTGTCACGTAAAACTTTCGCCCGTATACCGACTTTACAGGCAACCAATTTTTTTTTTATTCAACTAGACTTTTAACAAGTGCTTTTGAATAGTCAAGTGAATCTACCACTGGTTCGGAATGACTTTATTAAACCTATACCTCATTAATGTAGAATTTTAGTACCTCCCCTTATCGCTTTATACTATACGCCGTCACCTCGTACCAGAACGCTTAATAGCTTGACGGCACCTCTTTGCCGGCTGGGTGGGCCACGGCTGAAGCCTCGTATCAATCCAGACCAAAAAAAAATCATAAATTCCCAAATTAGCCCTGCCAGGGATTGAACTCGGGTCCTCCCCACTAATAATACCACACACTGAGAAAAATTTCCTTGTTTACCTTCCGATTTTTACCTTCTAAAACCGATTCCTTCCAAATTTGGGTCTTTTCCTTCCACCGATTACCTTCTGAATCGGGGAACTGCCAAATTCCTACCGATATTTAGAAGGTAATGAATTTTTTCCGTCTAATACGGAAGAACATAAAGGAAGGAAATTTGTTAGAAGGAATTAACCAAGAAGGAATTTCCTTCCAGCTAAATATTCCTACTAAATAAGGATGCATTATAATAATTCCTCCCAAATTTATCCTTCCAAATTAGATGTTAATGTCCTTCTGAATTCAAATCCAAAGTTGTCGGAAGGACAACGCAGCTAACCTTCTGATATTGAAGGATATTTACCCTCGTATCTAGTGGGAAATAAAGTGACATTACTATTCCATCAAAAACTAAAGGATTAGAAAGGCTCGCTGGAATGAATTACTATCCAAATAAGATGGATCACATTTGGTGGGAATAACGCAAGGAACATCCTTCTAAATTAGATGATAATATCCTTCTAAATCAATTTTAGTTTTTCGGTAGGAACAGTGTCAGAAGAAAAACGCATATTTATCCTTCGAAATTGAAGGATATTTACCCTCTTATCTAGTGGGAAATAAAGTGACATTACTATTCCATCAAAAACGAAAGGATTAAAAGGCTCGCTGGAAGGAATTACCATCCAAATTAGATAGATCACACTTGGAGGGAATAACACAAGGAACATCCTTCTAAATTAGATGATAATATCCTTCTTAATCAATTATAACTTTTCAGTAGGAACAGTGTCAAAAGGAAAACACATATTTACTCTTCGAAATTGAAGGATACCCTCTTATCTAGTGGGCAATAAAGTGACATTACTATTCCATCAAAACCGAAAGGATTAGAAAGGCTCGCTGGAAGGTATTACCATCCAAATTAGATGGATCACACTTGGAGGGAATAACACAAGGAATATCCTTCTAAATTAGATGATAATATCTCTCCAAACAAATTGGAATATTTCGGTATCGGAAGGATGTTCCTAAGTTTTATTAAATAGAAATTGTAACACCGAATGTAGTACCCGACCCGACCACTAGATGTCGCTACGCGTATATTGGCTCGCGGTATAGGGTGGCGCCGGTCAAATACATATATATCGCCAAGTCAGCTTGTATCGGTATTCCATACCTGCATCGTGGCAAATGGTGCTTCCACCTAGTCGGGACATTCATTGAAAGCACATAGCAGAGCATAAATCATAGGTGGTATACCCTTGCTGGGACAGGGCGTTTTGAAACCCTATAATTTATAATAAACGACAACTTCGATAAATTAGAAGGAAAATTTGAAATTACTTTCCTATTTATATCCGATTAGCTTCGGCATTTACTTTCTAGATTGGGGGGATTACTGAGATTCGCAGAAGGTAAATACTTCTAAATTGGAAGGATAATGCTAAAATACTTACCGCTTTTTTTTCGTCGTAGGTAGGATTTAATATTACCTTCGGTATTTACCTGCTGAAATGGGGGGGAAAAGCAAAAGCCCGCCCCGTTTTCCTTCGCCTTAGGTAGGTAATATTATGCCTTTACCTTCTAGATTTGGAAGGTTATTTATATTTACCGACCAAATATGACGTCCAAATTTAAAAGGAAATCAATTATATACCTTCCAAAAATTACCTTCCCTTTTGACTGGAAGGTACGTATTACCCACCAAAATAGAAGGATTGTTTGGAAGGAAATATTTGGACGGTAATAATATCCTTCCAAGTTAAAAGGTAAATTTCCTACTGAGTCAAAAGGGACGGTAATACCTTCCGTATTTCGGAAGGTCTTTTTTCTCAGTGCAGCAGTCACCATTGCGCCAGGAAGGTCGCAAAATACTTCTCTAATAAAGGTAATAGGTGAAACACAGCCTAAGATTTAATGAAGTATATCTCATGGTAACCTTATTTTAACCTTGAACTTCTTAGTCCTTTGTCTTACTGCACGTAGATAGGAAGGTTTCGATGGATGTCAATTTTCTAATTGGGTCAAAGAACTGATTTTATACTAAGTTGGCTCTTTTTCTAAACATCCGCATCGGAGAGGAATACCGTTTTATCCTATCGTTTAGAGTGTGCGCTTCATATGAAAGATAATGTCGCCGACTTTGTGTTCAATAAGACTAATAGCTATAGTTGTTGTTGCAATATCTGAGTTTAAATTTTAGAGGCAAATTAAAAAACAATTTGGCACTCCCATCCTAAAGTTTTATGCTATAGTTTTAAAGCATCCCACTGTTTTAGAACTCCTTAAGTGTGCATATTAAAACCGTTTCCTCGCAAATCTCGAGTGCATACCAAACAGACTGAAATAAAAGGTGATCAGACCCGACAAAGGCGCTACTGGACGAATTACCATCGACAAAGGTTTCCGCTGGCGGCTATTTGCGCCATTACCCTGATAGTGCGGGAGGGTTTGTAGCTAACGTGTAGGGGGAGCAGGAATCCGTATTTTCATGGATAACTTGAGGCATGCGGGGAAAAAATGGTCTCTGAGTGTACAAGTTTAGTGAATAAAACTTTTAATGAGATGCAGTGAACTGACGTTTCAAAATGTACGATTCAAATTCGATTAAACGATTTAAATAAATTAAATGAATGAATGTTTATATAGGTGAAATGACGTTTTGAAACGTCAGTTTACTGCATCTAATTAAGAGTCCGAGTATAAGTATTTTAGCTATACGTGCTTCTGAGACAAAGCGAAACAAACAGTACTAACGCTATAAATTTCCTTACAAAAACAGTGAATCTTCAAAATCCCACACATTATAATTATTATTAAAGCAATAGCAATCAGCCCGCTGCATCGGTTTAGGTTTATCATCACTTACCATCAGGTTGCATCATCACTTACCATCAGGTGAGATCTTAGTCAAGGGTTGACTTGTAATGGATAAAAAAAACAACATTCACGGCCACTGAACTAATTTGACGAAATTTGGTGCAGTGATAGCTTGGAGGAACAAGTGTTTATTCGTCAAAGCTCTCATCCCGGCATTAAATCCCAACCTAGCAAATCAGAGTTTGTTTTCCTAAAAACCTTAATCCACTTTGATGAATTCTTGGGCATTAGTCGAGATTTTTTTACAATCATGGTCACCCTACAACCACCATTAAACGTCAGTCACCCTTTATCAAACGACTGTGACTCAAACTGCGCCTTTGTTGCTGCTTGAAAGGCCTGCAAGATAAATTTCAAATAATTTTATCCCTTATCTCCCGAGACTTGCTTGTACTAATGATTGTTGCTAAGGTGTCGATCTCACTGATAGCTCAAGTTCTGGAAAGGACAATGAAAAGCCACTTTCTGTAGAAAACTTTATTTTGAATGTGGCCGACATGGACTTAATTTTTCGGTGTTTTTTATTAATTTTCCAGCCTAGTGTGGTTCCCGAGAATTTAAAAATAGCATTACGTTACAAAAAGTTTGAATACGTTACGCCTTTTAAGCCCTGGCAGATGCCAACTGGCACTGGCAACTTTCAACATGTCTGTATCAATGCTATATCTATAATGGTTAAAGTTTTTCATGACCATAGACTTACAATCAGTATAATACTCAGCTGTGGTCACGACATTGTGACCGAGACGTAATTCTATAACTTACTTAAATAAAATTATTTTTTCACTACATAACTCATGCTCATAATGAGATTTCGCGCTTTAAAACTGCTTTTTATTTACCCTTATTTAAGTTACTATACTATACTAAGGTAGGTATAAAATAGGTGTCAATTCGATGAAAAAATATGTATTGTGTCTAGGAATTGGTGACGACTATTATTTAACTGCAACTTGTTTGTATGGAGAGTAAAAAGACCGACAAAACTGTTTTCGAACGATGCAAATACCACTTTACACGGCAGCGCGGCGCGGCGCTCCAGACAGCAACCACGTTGCGCTGATAAATATTTATAGAGTGTTTAAACGGATACTATGCTGGGAACTCAAAATGAAGGTCTAGCCTCACTACAGAGGCGAGGCGCTGCGCGGCGTGGCACGTAGCGGTAAGTATTCTTTGTATGAGGTTGTATGGAGCTACGATGGGGCCCGGAGATGAATTGAGCGACGCGGCCCCGTACAAACTCATACAAATAATACTTACCGCTACGTGCCGCGTGCCACATGCATCTCAAGTGGGGCTAGATCTTTAGAGATCAATTTATTACATTTACAGACCTTACTGCCGCACTAATCATTACTTAAGGAATTCCTTAGGAATAGATTTCGTGATATTGAGTAATGAGTAAGCGACGCTGAGTGCGGCATAGTAACATAATAATATCATTGGCGGCAGTTATCATCCCAAGCCCAACCAATCGCTGCTCCACAACTGGCCACGAGTACCTATTCTTTCAGAATAAGAAGGGTTTGGTCACCACCACACAGGCTAAGTACGAATAAGCACACTTCACAGTTCACACGCCTTTATAAACCCAAAATATTGTGAAGAATGGAACGGAAAAAGTCTCAGGAGTCTCTTTTTATAGTGAGTAAAGTAGATAAGATCCCTATCAGATCCTTGGTAAAGGAAAGGTAATTTTTGGCACGCTATTCCCATTAATAATAGGTACCTACAGCAACTAATATAAACTGCCGGATTATATTAGCCCTTTCAGATGAACTTGCTTGTATCTTCGACTTCTCGGTATTACAACTATAGGTGAGATTGCAAGGAAAAACTCGTACTTAATCGGATAAAAAGAAAAACACAAACAAAGAATTGCGGTAAAACAAAGTTACTTTGAAGATATTAATGGAATTTACGGCGCGCTTCCGCAATAAAATATTGTTCCAGTCTTAGTAAACTGAGCTTCATTAAAAAGCTCTGCATAAATCACATTAATTATGATTTACTTATCTACCAACAATAATTCGTAAGTTGAAACTTCGGGAATTGTTAAAAATATTTGAATTCAGCAGGCCGAGTGGGAGTTTTTTTACGTATTCGATCGCGACAAATTGATCAAGCGTCAGCTGTCAAGTGCGTGACACTGGGCACAGGCCTCCACTCTCATAGGAGAGAGGGAATTAGAGCTTAGACACACCACGTGACAATTTCATACAAATCGTATCTAACGTTGTCGCGATCGAATGGGAAGAAAATCTTCCACTAGGCACTCACCTTGATATTTAGGTACTGGATGATGCCCGTGACTTCATCTTCGTGGTTTTAGGTTTTGGTTCGATGGATGTATGGGATGGATGTTTGTTACTCAATTAGGTACACCAGAACGGCTCAACTGGATGAAATTTGTCAAAGAGATAAATTATACTTAATCTGGAATAACACAATCACATAGGCTACTTTTTAACTCGAAAATGAAAAACCAAAAAATCCCAATCATCGCGGACAAAGTCGTGAGCATCAGCTAGTGTACCATATGAATATTTTTCAATTACAGAAATTAGAATAAAAGAAAACCTTGGTACAGCAAGCTTTCCACCCAAGCTTATTCATTACTCGACCGAGAAGTTCATCTCTGGGTAGTAAACCTTCAGGCATTAATGAGGAGACAAGCCTTCTTAATAAACAAATGCCCTCTTCAAGCAACAGTGATGAGACCTCAATCAAAATGGGCCCACCAGAATGGCAGAGAATTCCTACCTTGAGAAACCCTAAGAGGAAAAAACCAACACTCAGCCCTTCCCCTGAAAGAATACCTACTGTAAACAGATACAGCAATCTCCCGGTGGATGAGAATGAAGGACCTAATCCAAACCAAAAGCCAAAACCTGCTAAGCCCCCGCCAATTATACTCTATGGTATTGATGATGTTAATAAGTTAACTGAACTGCTAAGTAGTGTGGTTGACAAAAGCAAGTTCTATTACAAGATCGTCAACAAGAACCAATTACGAGTAAACTCAGATGATGTGGACATCTATAAAAAGCTAATATCTGTTATAAGAGAACAAGGCCTAATTGGTCATACATTTAACAGAAAAGACAACAGGGGTTGCAGACTTGTGATTAAAAACTTGCATCATACAACACCTATTGAAGCCATAAAAGAGGAAATAGAAAAATCGGGAAACACGGTGACTGGCGAAATAATTAATGCTAGATATGGTCCTGAGAAGAAGCCGACATCGACATTTTTTGTTAACCTTCTTCCTCATGCAAACAACAAACTTGCTAAAGAAATCAAGTATATCTACCATCAATCTGTCCAAATCGAAGACCCGAGGAAAAAGAAGACGGTAGTCCAATGCCAACGGTGCCAGCAGTATGGCCACTCTAAGAACTACTGCATGAGACCCTTCCGCTGCGTGAAGTGCGCTCAATCGCATAAAACATCTGAGTGCCCAAAACGTGACAGAAACACACCTGCAAAATGTGCACTGTGCCTCGGCCCGCATCCAGCGAATTATAAAGGCTGTGAAGTCTATAGAGAAATCCTGGCAAGGAGAGTTACTAATCAACCAACTAAAAAATCTGCTCGAACCATGCATAAACCCTTTGAAGCGCCTTTAACGCAACAATTTGAACAAATCCGCCCAACAGCTGCGGATAAGATGCACTATGCGGAAGCCCTCAAATCGCATAATAAACCACGACCTCAAGAACCACATACAACAAATAATATGACTAACAATTTAGAGCAAATACTTATAAAACAGAGCGAGAAATTCGATCTAATCTTACAACAGATGAGCACTCTAATGAGTCTCATTACAACGCTTGTTGACAAACTAGCTAAAAAATAGGTTTGCGAGTAGCTACGTGGAACATAAATGGTTTAAGCCCCAATAAAGAAGAGGTTGAGCTATTACTAAAAGAACATAAAATTGACGCTCTTCTTATTACCGAAACTCATTGTACTACTAACAGTAGCATTAAATTCGATGGGTTTAGCACGTACTTGACCAATCATCCCGATGGAAAGGCCCATGCAGGAACATGTATTATTATTAAAAACAGCATAAAACATCATCCCCTTCCAGACTTTCAGACATGCCATATCCAAGCCACCATAGTAGCCGTGACAGACAAATGCGGATACTTTAACATAGCCTCTGTCTATTGTCCACCAAAGCATAATGTTAGTGAAGCCATGTTCACAGAGTTCTTCACAAGACTTGGTGACCGCTTTGTCGCAGGTGGGGACTGGAATTCGAAACACACCTACTGGGGCTCAAGACTGACGACAACGCGAGGTAGACAACTAAATCTAGCCCTAATTTCTAATCACCTTGTGCCGATCTCTACTGGCGAACCAACATATTGGCCAACAGACAGCAATAAAATACCTGATCTCTTGGACTTCTTTGTGGTCAAAGGATTATCTCAACATTACTTCAAAGCGGAATCCTGCTATGATAGCTCCTCGGACCACACGCCAGTCTTGCTGACTGTTAGCATGACGATAATACATAATGAGAAACACGAAGCCCTGTACAACAAATACACAGACTGGGATGCATTCCGAGAGCTCTTAAATCGAAATATTAAACTAGATATAGCTCTGAAAACACAAGAAGATATCGAGAATGCAACTCACCATATAACGAGCACTATTCAAGACGCATGTTGGAAAAGTACTCCTGCTCTGAGAAACGATGTAACTACGAATATCCCTATGCAAGTGAAACTCCAAGTTCTGGAAAAACGACGCTTACGACGCGTATGGCATACTAGCAGACACCATTCTGATAAGACAGCTTTTAATAAAGCGTGTAAAGAGCTAAAAGAGAAGCTACAAGAGATTCAGGACAGCACTATAGAGCACAAACTAACAACAGCTACACCAACCGCCGCCACGAATTACTCCCTGTGGAAGCTGACAAATTCAGTTAGTAAGCCCATTCAAGCAAAACCGCCGTTGAAACTAGGAAATGGCACCTGGGCAAGAAGTGGCCAAGAAAAAGTAGATGCCTTTGCTGAACACCTAGCCTCAGTGTTCACCCCCAATGAAGCAGGGAATGGCAGCGGCTTTGAAGCCTATTGTGACTCGATTATCAATGCGGCCTACCAACTTGACGCCCCGCCAAAATCAATATCTCCTCGTGAGATTGCAAGACTAATAAGAGGCCTAGATAACAAAAAGGCACCTGGATTCGACTTGATAACCAAGGAAGTACTAAAAGAGATACCTAAAAAGGCACTAGTCTTCATAGCCTACTTGTTCAATGGCATATTAAGAACTCAGCACTTCCCTAGCCTATGGAAGGTCTCCCAAATACTAATGGTACATAAAGCAGGAAAACCACCACAAGATATCAAGTCTTACAGGCCTATAAGCTTGCTGCCAACTCTGTCCAAGCTATTTGAGAAAGCTCTGCTACATAGAATAACACCAATATTAACCAAAAACAACATTGTGCCCTCCCATCAATTTGGTTTTAGGCAAGAGCACTCAACGGTGGAACAAGTCCACAGAGTTTGTGATAAAATTCGGAATTCCCTAGAGCAGAAATTATATTGCTCCTCTGCATTTTTGGACATACAACAAGCATTCGACAAGGTCTGGCACAAGGGCCTCCTCTGTAAGCTAAAATCGGCCTTACCACACAGTTATGTCCCACTCTTAGCTTCGTATCTCTCTGAAAGAATATTCCAAATAAAGGAAGGAGACACTACATCAAATTTCTATAACATCAGTGCTGGAGTGCCTCAAGGATCTGTTCTTGGGCCTACTCTGTACACAATATACACTGCAGATCTGCCAACCATGCCGAACATTACTACAGCAACTTTTGCAGATGATACAGCTATCCTAGCTAGTCACAAAAATGCTGCAACTGCCTCTGCACTATTGCAACACGGACTTGACCAGATCTCTACCTGGCTACAGAACTGGAGGATTAAGGCAAGCGCTAATAAATCAGTGCATGTAACATTTGCGCTAAGACAAGGAAACTGCCCACCAGTAACTTTGGGTAGCAACACACTGCCTCACAATGACCACGTGAAATACCTAGGCCTCCATCTTGACAGAAGACTGACGTGGAAAAAGCACATCAAGACGAAAAGAGAAGAACTTAACATCCGGTACAAAACATTCCATTGGCTACTGGGTAGAAACTCCAAACTATCTGTGGATAATAAGCTACTAATATATACGTCAATCTTGAAGCCAACCTGGGCCTATGGCGCACAACTGTGGGGCAGCGCATGCGACTCCAGCCTTAACATCCTACAAAGAATGCAAAATATTATCCTACGTTCAATTGCAAACACGCCATGGTTTATCACAAATGAAGAACTCCACCAAAACCTGCAAATAAAAACAATAAAGGAGGAAGTTCGGGGGTTAGCGAAGCGCTATAAGGAACGGCTCCTGACACATCCAAATTCACTAGCCAACAGGCTCTTGGTGGACGATTGCCCAAGACGCCTGAAAAGAAAACGCATACTCGACCTGGGTTAAATGACTAACGAGTCCTGACTCCTATATGAGGATCAGCTCTAAGCGACAACTTACTCTTACAACTCATTTGCTTATAGTCCTTGGACTGATCGCAGATTACACCAATAAAAAAAAAAAAAAAAAAAAAAAAATTACAGAAATTCACTGAAAAAAATAGGTAAGCGCAATTTAATTTCGAACTTAAGCTTCGAAAGTACTAAATGGGCTAAAGTAGGTCAACCGCGAAACAAATTCCTGCAGCTGGGGTTTGGAGTGCTGCAAATAATTAATAACTACGAGTAGATGAAATATTTGTAGGCATCTCGAAAATGGAGGCATAATATCCTGGATTTTAATATCTAAACAGGCAATTCATGTTAGACGCTCGCCATCACAGCATTTTTAGTAGGTATAGGCTATTGCCTATTCTGTGGTATAGGGTATAGATGGGCCCTATAGGGCATAGAAGTGTATTGGAAGACTGATAGCTAACTTAAAGCTAAGCATAAGAAAACTCAGAAGTTCAGCGGGTGATAGAGACAGTTATACTCAGAGTTGAATGATTGAACATAGTTAGAACAAGGTTAGAACTTCGAAGCACCGATTGACATTGGGGTCCCAAAGTACTAGGATTGTAAGAAATAGTAAGAACGATATTTCTAGAG
Source organism: Erebia ligea (assembly GCA_917051295.2). Taxonomy (NCBI): domain Eukaryota; kingdom Metazoa; phylum Arthropoda; class Insecta; order Lepidoptera; family Nymphalidae; genus Erebia; species Erebia ligea. The sequence continues at coordinate 13,214,847 of OU785221.1, read as the reverse complement.
AACTTAATTAATTATTTTCAATAAATTTTCAGATGAATAAACAAATATTTATACTTTTATTTATTGTAGCTATTTACTTTTAGCAAGCCTGATCGTAAATACTCTGAAATACACGATGTACATTACTCGAGTAGGTGGATCGGTAGGTAAGGGGAGATATTACGTCGACCGACAAAAAGGTTTGCGACAAGCAATTTGACACGCGCCACAGGAAGTGCCTTGATGTTGCCAACAGATACAGATAATATATGCGGACTAACTGATGCCCCCTACTTCGTCCGCGTGGATTGAGGTTTTTTGGTTCCCGAGAGAACTCTTTAACTTGCCGAGATAAAACGTAGCATAAGTGTTATTCCAGACTAAAATCTATCTCTGTATCAAATTTCATCCAGATCCGTTCAGCTGGTCTGGCGTGATTGAGTAAAAACACCCATCTATCCATCCATCCAAACTTTTCTATTTATAATATTAGTATAAAAGTACCTATAGGTTGGCAGATTTCACAATTCGAGAGCATAATGAAGAACTCTCGGGCGTGCAGGTTTCCTCACGTTGTTTTCCTTCACCGTTTGTAGCAAGTGTTGTTTGGGTATTTTTTTAAAACGCACATAACTCCGAAAAGTTAGAGATGCCTGCCTGGGCATCGAACCCGCGACTGTATAGAAGGTTGGGTGTGTAAACCACTAGGCTATCACCGCTATCGAGATATGCCGGGAGAAAAATACAGGAGTCCACATTGTTGGACACACGTTTCGCAGAAATTAACACGTTTCTCGAATTCTATCAACTTTCATTAGAATATAAAATGTATATTGTAAAATCTCATTGTACTTCGACCTATATGACCAGAAAATGACCGACAAGACTGCTCTACTACCCTAATCATGAAATTCTATGTGACTAGGTCAGCTATACAGCAACTTGGCCGGCGTAGACGAAATCCTCGTTTCCTTATCTACGTCACTAGGACGTAGATCCTTACTAAAGCCCGTTATGTATCCCGATGTTATCATAAGTCGAGGTCTGAGCCTTACAGATCTAGACATTCTTAAAAAGGGCTCAGCCTCTGAAAGAACTCCGGCGCTTAGCCTAATTCTTCGGTGTGCCGCGTACCGCTTTGCTGCCGTCACGCGTTCTGGTTGTTGACAACACAGATCAACCTAGGTATACATGTACATACATTATTTTTTGTAACAAAATGTTGTTTAAGAAATGACTTGTGAACAAACTTTACCAATAAATTTACTATTGACTATTAACTATAAGCACAGAATAGGTATAAGTCAGTTGATTAGCCCTTGGAGGATTAGGCGCAATGATAGCTGTGGTCGACAATAACGCATCCACCACCACCACCACTACAGCCCATTAACGTCCCATTGCTGGGCACAGGTCTCCACTCTCATAGGAGAGAGGGAATTAGAGCTTAGACCCATCACGCTGCTCCAATGCGGGTTGGCGGGCTTTAACGACTTTTACCATGTTAGTGATAATAGCCGGCGGCACAACGTGTTCTCCGAGGCACGGGGGTGAAACACCGCCAACTTCCTTACTCCGGGCTAGTACCACTAGTACTGAGAATTTCTAATTCAATTCAATTCATTTATTAAAAACATGTAGGACATACAGGTGTCTCTTATGTTACGTCATGTTTTGACTCTACCACCGGTTCGGAAAGAAGATTCTGCTGAGAAGAGCCAGCAAGAAAAACCCAATTATGGCCCGACCCGGGACTCGAACGCGGGACCTCGTCGGCCGCAGTCGAACATGCCAACCACTAGACCAACGAGACAGTCAACGAGGCAACAACGCATCAAAACAAAGTAATAATTATTACTTCAAAGTTAATTATAAAATTATGTCTAAAGTTGGGGAACTTTGCACATTTCAATCTTTATTACAAACAATGAAAGTGAGCAAAAGAGAAATAGTATAAACAGATCCAATTTTATTTATTTCATAAAATGTGAAATTCATTTATTATCATCAAATACATAATTTAACACAACAATGTTTACTAAACATACCCAAACCGTTTTCTTAATGTAAATGGACCTACCTTGGTTGCAATAAGATGTAACTAGGGTACGAGGAGAGATATTATGCCGGCAGAAATGTTTGTGACAAGCAATTTGACACGCGCAACAAAATGTGTCGTGTCCATTGCTTCCTAAAGCCTTTAGGGTGCCTTTCTACTAAAAATGTGACCAATAGGAGCGCTTGCTCTAACGCCTAGTGATATAAACAACGACTTATTACAAATAGACGCGGCATACGCGAACATCATTGCACTAAAAAACGGCGTTAATGTTACGTACGCGAAAAAAAGGAAAGAACATAAAGGTCAATATACGCTATACCTGTTATTAGAAAGAGATGAATATAGATTCTGAGTTACAATGTTGTTAACTGCAATGGCCGCACGTGACGGCAAGTGCCTTCTTATATTCTTGCCAAAATAAAGCGCGGGTAACGTATCTAATGTTTTAAATATCATAGGATATAAGCTTTGAAAATTTAGTGTGCCTTGCTAGGTTTGACACGCATCGCACACATCTCTGGTGGAAAGGTACCCTTAGTCATAGAAATATTCACATTTCTTTGCTCCTAGTGATGTACCTGTAACATACCTAAAAGTCAAGTTAAAAATCTCCATTAGCAATTTGAAGATTCAAATCCTACCTGTTTGTCTTTTTTTTTACACACTACAAGTTAGCCCTTGACTGCGATCTCACCTGATGGTAAGTGATGATGCAGTCTAAGATGGTAGCGGGCTAACCTGTTAGTGGCACGGCACCCATACCCTATTCGGTTTCTACATAGCATCGTACCGGAACGCTAAATCGCTTGGCGGCACGTCTTTACCGGTAGGATGGTAACTAGCCACGGCCAAAGCCTCCCACCAGGCTAAATCTATGTCTGTCTATGATCTGATAAAATGTCTATTTAATTAGATATTAAAATGCAATTATTTATGAATGTTCTATTTAATTATTATTAATTTAATAAGTACATATTAATAGTATTATCCATGTAATGGGTATTAAAAACTGACTTACTTAGGTAGTATCAATTTAAAATAATAACAAACTTACTAAATAAACGAACCACAATAAAAAGTTCTTCCTCTTTTCGTAGTGTAAAAGGTTCTTAATTTTATGCTTAGTATATATAACGTATTCTGGCTAATCTGTTTTTTAATAATGGCATTAAAACAATTAAAAATCGTATACATTTGCGCCCGTGTCAAGTAGGTAGATAATACGTTTATGCCAAAGTTTATGCATTTGAGTTTAAACAAAACATGTCCACTCGAATTTTATGATATCTTTATTGGCTCGGAAAGTAGGTATAAAGTTATAAAGGCTTTCAAAGTTTCGTTTAGTCACTGCGCAATACTGTTTGGCAGACAAACTCATTTGTCAAAGGGGTTTAGGCAGTGAAGTGAGGAAAGCGTAAATAGCTGCGCATTTATCTTCCACTTGTCTAAAGCGACATTCTGCAAGTAGCATTCGGATAAGTATATGGTAGTGTTTAGATCATGTCATATCTCACCGAATTTGAGAATACGAGAACTACACAGTATTATACAAAACTACCTGGTGCTGGCGATTTCGTCCGCGGGGTTTGAGTTTAATTTTATCGCGGGAACTCCTTTATTTGACGGGATATGATGTTATGTGACTAGCCAGCAGAAACCGTGGCTCGACGTCTTGTCGCCAGTGCCACTAGTCGCGCCCCAGAGCCAAGACATCAAGCGGCTTGGAATAGCGAACTGGACAACGAGCGCAAAAGACAGAGAGAGGAAGAGAAATCTTCTGGGGCAGGCCCGGGCCGATGTGATGATGGTAGTATGAGGTACCAACTTTTTGGGTGGGACTTTGAAGTTTAAAAACTCAACTCAACTCATATTTATTCAAAATAGGTACCTACAAAGTACACCTTCTGAACGTCATGCTTACAAAGTATAAGATGTGATGGTGATAATTAACTACGGTATCTTAAAACTAAAGCTACGTGGGTTCCAAACGCGCCCTGATCTGAGAAGAGCTAACAATAAACTCAGTCTGGCTTTTTTATTTTTATTATTACTATCTCACAAATATAGGAAATTACTTAATTAGATTTATAATTACTATAAATCATAAAAAATGACACTGAAACCATATTTTATTAATATGAGACGATTACTAAATATTCATACATATTACACGGCAATGTATATAAACACTTCCGTAGCGTAATCACCTTTAGTGGACTTTAATAATAAATATTGATTGGCACTGAAAATTTTACTCGTTACCATATAAGCTATCAAGCATCAGCTATGTCCGTGTACACGCCTTTGTATTAAATATTCAAGCTTATCTAGGCCTCTACATAAAAGCTCGCCTGTAAAATGCTTTCATGATTAACGGTCTGACCGCAACCTCTTATGAATATGGACATAAATAAAACTACTCGCCTGCTTTGCTTTAATAACGCACTTGTATTACATGGTTGATGTTTATTGACCCGACATATTTGATTACAAGCTTTTATTTTAATTTCATTTTCAATGTTTGTGTGTATTTGTTCAGGTTAAAATAAGCAATTGAATTTTAAAACAGTAACTATCCCCAACCGATTGATCTAAAATTATGCATATACGTTAAGTTTGGATGACAATGGAATTGGTTACCCCCATTATGTGGGTATAAATTAAAAGGGTATTTGGGCTCGTTTAATTCATCTTGTCTCATCCATCCATCCATCCATCAGTCTGCATTCGTCCACCGCTGGACATAGGCCTTTTGGAGATCGCGCCCACATATACGGTCCTTCACCTTCCTCATCCACTCACTTCCTTTTTAAGGTCGTCGGTCCAGCGGTCATCTCGTCTGTTCCTTTATTAATCTAATCAAATAAATATTATAAATGCGAAAGTTTGGATGGATGTATGGATGTATGGATGTATGGATGGATGTGTGGATGTATGGATGTATGGATGTATGGATGTATGGATGTTTGTTACTCAATCACGCCCTAAAGGCTGAACGGATCTGGATGAAATCGGATGAACGGTCTGGAATAACACATAGGCTACTTTTTATCCTGGAAAACTAAGGAGTTCCCGCGGGAACCGAAACACCTCGATCAGCAGCATAGCATCAGCTAGTTATTAAATAAAAGCTTGTTTCAAAAATCGTTTATATTAGTATAGATCAGGGCTTCGCAACCACATAATCAATTACTGAACTAAATCAGCGTGTTACGGGATACTTTGTATGTCCATTTATCAGTGTCCAATGTCCTATCTAACATTTATATTTTATATGTATGTTCGGGAGCCGACAGCAACGTTTGTGACAAGCAATTTAACACGATGGCGTGTGCGTATGTCGTAAATAATGATACTCTAGCATAGAAACCGGTGGTGCAGTGGTGAGTACTGTGTCTTATAAGTCGGAGATCCCGGGTTCGTTTCTGTAGTACGTGGAGGCTTCAACCGTTATCTACATGACCTGGTACGATGAAACGTATGAACCCGGCTTGGGTTTGATTAAACTGTCATAACCATGACGTCATAGACCGCTTGAATCTAATATCGCAATTAAATCGCAGGTAAAGCTTGTAAATAGATGAAAACAAAGGTAAACTTTCAGTGTCCTATGTCCCCCCAATGAGACAGAGGGCGTGTTACGTTGAGTTCAAAAGTTACGAATTCAGAATACTTTTGGTTCAAATTTATGTACTTAAGGTACATTTTTGTACAGTCAACATCTCTTGGTGTTGCAATAATAACATAATTAAGAATATTTCACGACGAAATATTTTTCGATGGCAGGCGTGATGCGGAAGTCCTCACAAAAGACTAAACACAGAGAAAACACTTTGTCCAGCTGTGGACGTCTATCATAATATTATGACGATGAATTTTATTCGATCTACGTTCTTGTTCTCATTTAATTTTCGCTTTCCAAAATATATAACACGCTTCAAAGATGTATAGAGGGATGCCTATATACAAACACTTTGGCACGTCGAAATACACTGTATCTTGCAACAAATGATCTCCAAAGGTAGATACAATTTAATTGAATGCGAACCGAAACAATTGCTTCAACGTATTGTTCCGTAATTAATGTTTCGCTCGCTGTGGTGTAATTAAAATTTTCGTATTCGCCTGAAAATGTGAGGTGGTACTAACTCATAATAATTTTAATTGACTAGGAGCCGTCTAGACGGCGTTAATGCTTTAATCCGATGTCTATATGGTACTGAGGCTTAAGACGGATTTTTGCTTATGCATTAATACCCTTGAATAGAAATTTCGACGGAAAAAGAACGAAAAGTTCAGAAGTTATCGAATAAGGGGAATGTTAGTTTGAACGATGACAAATAGTAGTGCTTGCTTTTGGTTGATGTCGCACTTAATCCTCTATAACTACCTAGAAAATTAAATTGATTATTTTTTTATTTAATACATTTTGCTTGCTACTTTGTCTACGTTGATTTAGATTAGAAATTTCCACAAGAGGTCTTTGATTTTCCGGGATAAACAGTATCCTATATAATATGTGGTATGTCCAACCCCGGGGTGCAAACTATCTTTGTACAAAATTCGATAAATTGAACTTATAGGTCGTTAAAACGTAAAACGTAGCAGATAGACTTGCATCCATACTAATATTATAAATGTGAAAGTGTGTCTGTCTGTCTGTCTGTCTGCTACGCTTTTACGGCCCTACTTCCGATTTTGATGAAATTTGGTCAGATACAGGTTACATCCCGGGGTAGGACATACTTTTTATCCCGGAAAATTGAAGAGTTCCCCCGAGAATAAAAATCACCAAACCACGCGGACGAAGTCGCGGGCATCATCTAGTATAAAATAAAAATATTATGTAGTATGGATAATCTAGCCTTCATATTATTATCTCATGAACTAGAGTTAGTTATCAACCTTCATCTAAGTTAAAGGTCACAGAACCCTTTACAAAAGCTACTAAAATTTTATTGATATAGCCAACCATGAACAACAAGAAATATCTAAGGCTATATCTAGATAAATAAACCATCTAGTACTTATCATTATTTTACTTTTGGTAATAAAAGACAACATCCCTCTATAAAATTAACAATTTTAGTTAGACTGTTAATATCTTTGGTACCATAATTATGTGATATGAAATTATTGCGTGCTTGATTTTTGAAGTGAAAACTTCTTTAGCCGCGTTGAACACTTTTTGGTAGGGGGTAAACTTGTGGAGTCGCGTTACCGTCACCGACATGCTCGCGTTGTTACTAAGACAAAAGGTCTTAAATATAAATATACTACATTCGCAATTAAACTTTAATGCCTTAGTTTTAAGGTTTATATTTTAAATATTTTTTTTATTTCTTTTAATTTAAGAAAAAAAAGATTTACATTCGTTTTCACTTCTATCGGCAGTCCCTATGACTGCCATTTTTTTTTTATTTAACGCAAATAACTTCAAAAAATCATGAACTTCCTCGGTATGCAATCTTTTTTTTTAATTTATAGACTAGCGCTTGGCTGTAACCATACTTGCTGGCATATGGTGATGCAGGCTGAGCTGGAGCGCACTTGCCTAGAATATGCTTATTCATACTATCGTCAGAATGCTTTTCGCTAAAATACGTTGGTCAACAGACAAATGCACTTTCACATTTATAATATTAGTATGGATATAGTGAATCAAATATAAATATTATAAATGCGAAAGTTTGGATGGATGGATGTATGGATGTATGTTTGTTACTCAATCACGCTCCAACGGATGAACGGATCTGGATGAAATTTGGCACAGAGATAGATTATAGTCTGGAATAGCACATAGGCTACTTTTTATCCCGGAAAATTAAAGAGTTCCCGCGGGAACCGAAAAACCTCAATCCACGCGGACGAAGTCGCGGGCATCAGCTAGTAGGAAATATAGTTATTGTAAACTATAGTATGGACTGTGTAACTACTTTTATAATTTCCACAATCGAATCGCCACTCTCCAATTCCCTGTCAATGACAAGCAATACGTGTAACTGAAATTCAATTATCGGAAACTAATTATACCTTATGTAGGCCACTGTGAGGTCTATTGGTCTGAAGTGAGGGTAGGGAAATATTTGCTAATATCAGAGAATAAAACTAGACTGATCGATAAACATTTTGTGCCTTGCTGGTAAAGCAGTTAACTTTCAAATTTCGAATTATGACAAGTTGACGGCTCGTTTGATGTTTACTGAATAATTATTATGTAAACGATTTTTCGAACCAATGAGTTGAATCTATTTTGTATACAGTACTTCGCTAGATTTTGAGTTAAAAATGCCATTTTATTGTTTGGGAGCAATTAATATTATTTCATAAAACTTCGAAGAACTTTATTTACGTGAAAATCAAATGTAAATACGTTTAGTAGTTTTAACATTAATGGACGTTCAGTCAGATAATTAATGCACGTGCAAATGAGAAAAATAATGATCCGTAACTAAAAAGAGCAGAAAATTATGAGGCAGAAGTATTCAGTATCTTTTAAATCTCGTGGCTACTGTCTGTATTATTATATTACTAGCTGATGCCCGCGACTTCGTCTGCGTGGAATAAGATTTTTTGAATTCCCGCGGGAACTCCTTATTTTTCCGGGATAATAAGTAGCCTATGTCACTTTCCATGTCCTCAACTATACCCATGCCAAAAATCACGTCGATCCGTTGCTCCGTTGCAGCGTGATTGAAGGACAAACCATCAAACCAATAAACCAACAAACCAACAAACAAACACACTTTCGCATTTATAATATTAGTATGATATATATTATTATCTAAACATATACAAACACATCTACCTTCTCAAAAATAGGCTCAAGATCTTAATTCTGATTCAAAGCGAAATGTTCAACTCTTTTCACTTTACTAATAATTACTATTTTATTATGTTATGAAATGAAATGATAACAGCGCATGGTACTTACAATAAAAATAAACAAGTTCCTAATGAATATAGAGATAAAAGAAAATATCTGTAGCTATACGTACCACTACGCCCAGAATTCGTACCTACCACTTAATGTAACGAGTTAAGTGGAGACGGTTTCTTTAAGATAAACACTCATGAAAGTAAAAACTGCTAAGAGACGGTCCTAATGCTAGATCCACACTGTCGTTTGTGAAGCCTTTAAAACATTGTGGCAATTAAAGATAAGGCTACGGGGTACTTAGGACTTTTGGAATGTATTACGCAAGCAACTTTCTTTCAGTAAAAATCCACGTTTTTATGTTACCGGAACATCGGCTTCACATACCTAATTAGTACACATAAACTTACTTAAAGTACTTACACATAATCAATGTATCAAATATAGTTATTTAACGTTTTACTTGATAGTTCATATGAATTTTAACTGAAGCACTTAAGAGGGTTCCAACAGATAATATTTTTTTTTATTTTTTAACTACTAAAAGTTAAAAATCAGACGCTTAAAACTTACTTATAAACTTACATATAACTGAATGAAACAGTATCAGAGTCTGCATAGAATCTGCTTTATGGCCAAATCAAACAGTTAAAATTAATGACGTCCATTAACAAGTTTAGTTTCAGTTATGTTTCAGTTCTATTCATACATTATAATAACGATGTTCTTATCATTATGCGTTTCAGTACTAAGCCTTTGTGAAAGACTTGTGTTGATGACTACTCTTTACGTATTAATAAAACAATTAAAAATAAAATGCACATTATTTAGTAAGTCAAAGGAATTTTAATTGAGAACCAAGCCTGGTCTCAAAATTCGGTCAAGAAAACTGGGGGCACTGAAACTCTGCAGACTTCATTTGGGCAAAACAACCAGAACGTGCTATACCTCGAAAAACGTCGGCGAAATCTTAGCACCGCCTTTTCTAATGGAACGGGTACATTAATGAGCCGCGGGAACCGCAGTTTCGTATTCGGACTCCATTGTAAAGGCGTGATCAGAATACACTTAAAATCCATTATTAGGTAGCAATCAATACTTATAGTTGAAAATAAAAATGATTGATTAAAAATATGTGTTGTTTCACAATTTTGTCGGAAACCCTGTAGTTAGTTTGAAAAAACCTGTATCTCGGGGTCCCCGCTCTTCCTCCTCGGTATTCAAACATCAATATATTTTATAATAATGAAAGTTCAATGCAAAGTAAATAATTAATAATAATTACTGTTATTTATGTATTTATTTAAGTATAGTTGGAAAATAAAAATCATATAATTATGCCTAAAAAAGCAAGCAATTGTCATTTACACCGATTGTTAAGTATAAGTTCTAGATTCCATTAGTCATCTTTTGCTATCCTTGCTATCCTTGGTGCCAACCAAGTATAACAGGATACACCAGGATACACCATCATATCATCATTCTAATAATCCATATGCCTTAGTTGCGCATGCTTAGTTGTTTTTTTTAATTTATTCAATTTAAAAAACTTTTTCTCGGTCATTAGAACATCTTCAAATTATAAAGTAGATTCCACGATAAAATATCGCAATGAATAAGACATGAAGTAATAATTACGGTAATTGCGATGTCTATTGTCTTCAAACAAAGCTTTTTGTTGAAAAGAAAATACTAATGCCATAAAATTCAAACTTATCCAATGTGAAAGTGTCCTTACAGAATTGGCGTACTTTTCTTGCGTCTCTCTCCTTTAGTTGCAGGCAATTTCGTTTCTACTAACGCTCTTCCTTTGTCTTGAATGTTTTTTTTTTCTTAGATAGCGCTTTGTTTGGTGGGAATCGACTCGAGTTTTGTTTCAAGATATCTTTACTTAGCCTTAGATATCTTGACATTGCTAATTGTTTTTCCTGGTTATGTAAAATGCGTGGCTTTGAAAAAAGTGGTAATTCTAAAAAAAGGTGTAAGGAGGTGTAGGAGGAAGGATTGCTAGAAAATTATTATTAAATATTTTTTTTTATTTGAATTAATTTCAATGCAATTTTTACTCTTAATTTAAAACATATTTTGTAGATAAATAAGTACAGTAGATATTATATTGAAAGTTTTAAAGACCTCGGAAGGAATATTATATCAAAATTAAATTACTTTTCCATACTAAACTATATGAAAGCATACGAACAACTAAAGATATTATAATATGAATACCTACTAGACCTATCTAATACTCCCCAACGTTCAATGGAATTACTTTATTGCTCTTGGAAACTTGAATAAAACTGGAATAATCAAGGCCTATACCGGCCTCCAAAGAGTCATTTGAGAGATATTACTGTAAACGAGATCGCATAAGAGCATAATATGGGGAATGAGCACGTTTTATTACACCAACCACTCCGCAAAGAATTCGCTTAGCCATTTCTACGAGTTTCGTAGAAATGGCTTGGTTGGGATGGTGAGACGTAAAAATAAAATCAAAACTGTGTTTTTACGGAATTGAAATAAATTCCAGATAGTATATTTTTCTCGAGAGTAAATTCGTTGATAAGTGAAAATGAGAATGAAATTTTCTTTCTTGCGCCAAAAATGAGCCAGTACTTCTGTCACTAGATGAGGCAATTAACCGCGGTGAATTATACCAAGTACTGAGGATTATCCATTTTTCCTTGGCATAGATCGCAAAAAGCGTGAAGACGTAATTCAAAATTCAAAATTCAAAAGTTTTTTATTCAAATACACTTTTTACAAGTGCTTATGAATAGTCGAATGAATCTACCACTAGTGTTGCTTACCAAATGAGGTTGCACAAAGGCGTGTATACAAATGATCGCGGTTATTTGTGGAATAAGTCAAGTTCCAGTTTAGACGACTTTCTTTACACTGAGATTCCTATGTGCTTTGTTTTTAATCCATTGAGAAAAACACCATAAAAGAGAGAAGTTGTATGAAGTTTGAAGATATATTATTGTTTTATGTGTTTTGGATAGTAACCTCTGTCATAAATAGTGAATAGTATGTTATAAGTTTGGCGATTTTTATGTTTCTGTGCCAGAAAAATAACATTTTTTTAGCGTTTTCGCATAGCAAAATTTTATTATATAACTAGCTGATGCCCGCGACTTCGTCCGCGTGGATTGAGGTTTTTCGGTTCCCACGGGAACTCTTTAATTTTCCGGGATAAAAAGTAGCCTATGTGCTATTCCAGACTATACTCTATCTCTGTGCCAAAATTCATCCAGATCCGTTCATCCGTTGGAGCGTGATTGAGTAACAAACATACATCCATACATACATACATCCATCCATCCAAACTTTCGCATTTATAATATTTATTTGATTATATATAATTTTATATTCTATGCCATATTCTATTATATTTGAAGAAATATTATAACACACCCTTGTGACGTGTACTTAACAAAAAATATAGTAGGTAATAATATCTAATACTTATTCCCTATTGTGTTCATTATCACAGAATAGGTAATAGTACGTTGTTATTATTTTATCGATAAACACAGCTATGTATTTGTGGCAAAAACAACGTATAAATGACTGATTGACTCATCAACATGCACTAAGCCTAGAATCTTTCGATTGTGAGTGTTTGTTTAGGTCGTCTTATTGAATTGAACAACTAATGAAGACGTCTAACATTTTTTTGCTCTTTGCATGCGATCGTAAATACATTGTTGGCGCGTTCATTTTAAGATTACATGACACTTAGTTTTAATAAATAAAAACACACATCATTATACAGACAATATTTTTGCGATTTTAAAGAGTCTAGGTGTAATACGGTCACAAGTTATCCTTTCATTGCACCACCGTTGCATATGTCGGCATTTTTATCCAGCGAGAAAGTTTGAGCACAATATACAGCTGGTTTGAATGGGCTTCATAAAACTGCTAGCTTGAATAGGTGATGCGATCCTTTTCAAACGATTTGCAATTTTATTTTCATGCCTTTACGCTTTGGCTATGTGAAGAAACTTTAAATGTTGCAATTCACAAGTTTTATGGCATTTAAGAAATTTTATATAAAAAATCATTTTTAGACTCTTTCTGCGCTGAATCCGATCCGAATCCGAGAATTCTTGGTCCGAAATAGCCGTACTACAATCATAGATAATTTATCATCCGCTGCGTAGCGCCAGCGAGACCAAATTAAATCTATGATTACAATTTGTAGGAAGGGTGGCGCACTAGATCCGAATTTCGTTTTCCAAAGAAAATCCGGATCCAAAAATCTTATTCCAAACGGACTAGGTCGCGGGCTTCAGACACTAGTATTATAGAAGCTTAAAAAAAAATCATACCTATAAATTTTTCTACACAGCCGACAAGACGACAAGGACACGAGACTTTTTCAGTACAACGTTAACGAGAATATAATCAAGCTAAACAAACTTGCCTCCAAAACGTTGTTTGAAGGTAAAAAGTACACAACATTATGTCGGCAGCACCTGCGAAGCGTGAAGGAATAACTTCCTCTTATGGTATACTCTTACGGAAAATTGATTTTACGAAAGAGGCTTCTTTATACTGATAAACTTTGTATATTCTAACAAACACGTATGTTAAAGTACTAAGTAGATTATGAAGCGTACGAACTCATAAATTTTTACGCAAGTGAACCTTTTAAACAAGTGCCTCCAGCGTTTTCTTACATCGTTTTGTTTGTAGTATACGCTGCGCGAAATTGAGATTAAAGAAAATTTTGTACATTCCAAGCCCCGCGATGGTCTTGCGATATCAGATATTAGATAAAATAAACAGATCGTACTCTCAGCAGCACTGAATAAAGTTATACCTACTACCAAAGCTCTCACCAGAGTCATTCTGCCTTATAGCAGGCCTGGCTCACTTGTCACGTGACCTGAGATATTTAACTACTGCTGCGTGGACGCTCGACGGCACTCGTATCAGTCGAGTGTTGCGCGCGGACCGTAGTTATACGTTTGACTTTTACTCAAGTTCTCGTTATGGATAAACAAAGAAAGATCAGTAAACGATATCGTATCACATTAGGTCGTTTAAACTCTAATTATTAAGACCTAACTTATCGCTTTTTGCACTTCCTAAGGACCCTGAAAGGTAAGTTTGTATTATTTGCCTATCTAGGTACATAGTACATACGTACCTACTTAGAGTTCTAAACAAAACTAATATTAATACATAATGTGGGTAGTTTTATTTTTATATCCACACAAGATACAGTTTTAAACAAAAGTAAATATAAACCATAGGTAGTATCCAATATTATAGTGATAGCCTAATGGGTAGACTTCAGCCTCCAAGTCTGGGGTTCGATCCTGGGAACGCACCTCCAACTTAATTAATTAAAATATATCATTTACGGTGAACAAAAATCGTGTGTAAAGCTGAAAACATGCCTGAAGTTCTATAATCATTATAAAAAACTCTAATATGTCTGCCAACAAGAAATTGGCCAGTGTGGAGGAATATATGGCTTAAACCCTTCTCATTCTGAGAAGAGCCTCGTGAGTCGTGCTTAGTAGTGGGACTAGTGGGCCGCCGATGAGTCGATGATGATTAATCCATAATGTGGGTATATTATTTTGTCTCGTAAACTCTGGCATGGGGCCCCTTCCACCCCATATAAGTGTAAAATATTCATTGATATTTCACTACTTGAGGAATATATAACGACTTTTTTTTATCCACTACAAGTTAGCCCTTAACTGCAATCTCACCTGATGGTAAGTGATGATGCAGTCTACGATGGTAGCGGGCTAACCAGTTAGGGGCATGGCAGCATGTTAAACCCATATCCCTATTTGGTTTCTACAAAATCTATGAATAATAATAATATATCTTTTATCTATTTTTAAAGTAATTGTCGTCATCATTGCAACTGATTACCGACCCATAGTAATGATACCGATAGTAAGAATTTAGAAGTAGTCAACCCTAAGGCTACACGCGCCGCGTCTGAAGGGATAAGAGTTACGCGATAGAAAGAGATATATAGAGGTAGGTATTTAATTATTTTCACTCGCAGCGCTGTGCGAGCTGAATTGCACTTTATTACGACGTAACCTGAGTCGCTGATGGTTAAAAGGTCTTCGCGGAGTAACTCTTCTGTTACTACTATCTGGGGTCACGGGAGTGACCCCGCCAAAGCGAGCCAAAGGAAACGGGGCACTACCTACCTTTTCTCGAAGCGTTTCGTCGGATTTTCGAACCGTCATAGCTTAGGTCCAGATGATGCTAGAAAGCTGAAATTTTCAGGATAAGGTGTTGTTGGCAAACTTACCAAATATACCAAGTATAAATTTTCTAGCATATATAGTTTCAGATTTATTGATACCTGAAATACGTCGATTTCGTGACTGACTCACTGACCGTCATCAACATGAAAAAGGTACTTCCTGAAGTGCTAGAAGGCTGAAATTTGGTATGTAGGCTAGAATTTGCATATAAACAACAGGAAAATTAAGAAATCTGAAACTTTTCCCCTCCAACCCCTCCTATAGGGGGTGCAAATCTGACAGCATTTCCTCGTATTTTAGAACAGTCATAACTTCGGTACGGATGATGGTAGAAAGCTTTAATTTTCAGGATAACATGTCGTTGGCACATTTATTAAACATACTAAGTTTCAATTATCTAGCATTTATGGTTTCAGATTTATTGATACCTGAAATACGTACTTTTGGGGGTTTTTTACTTTTACTAAATCACATGAAACACGAAACCTCTAGGGTACTTCCTAAAGTCCTAGAAAGCTGAAATTTGGTATGTAGACTAGGAATTGCACATAAACAATGGAATAATTAAGAAATCTGAAACTTTCTTTTTCCAACCCCTCTTATTGG
Organism: Erebia ligea; assembly: GCA_917051295.2. Classification (NCBI taxonomy): domain Eukaryota; kingdom Metazoa; phylum Arthropoda; class Insecta; order Lepidoptera; family Nymphalidae; genus Erebia; species Erebia ligea. The sequence goes on along the minus strand of OU785221.1, from coordinate 13,199,069 downwards.
GGGTGCATATTTGACAGCGTTTCCACGTATTTGCTAACCGTCATAGCTTCAGTCCGGATGATGCTGGAAAGCTGAAATTTTCAGGATAAGATGCTGTTGGCCAACTTATTAAACATACCAAGTATCAATTGTCTAGCATTTATAGTTTCAGATTTATCGATAACTGAAATACATCGGTTTCGTAATTTAGCCTTATAAATCGCTGATGAAAAACAAAACCTCTAGGGTAGGTACTTCCCAAAGCCCTAGAAAGCTGAAATTTGGTATGTGGGCTAGGAATTTCATATAAATAATGGGAAAATTAAGAAATCAGGAACTTTTCCCTTCCAACCCCTCCTATAGGGGGTGCATAATAGCTGCACAGTCGGTACTAAAAGAAATATGTGCAAAATGCCGTATACATACATAATACCGTACATAAATAATATATATATAAAATTCATGACTCAGGTACAAATGTTCTGAATACAAACATTATGCCCCTAGCAGAATTCGAACCCGCGACCTCTCCCTCAACAGTCATGGTCTGTAACCAATCGGCCAAACAGGTCGCACATAATAATCACGTAATCTTGTCATTTTTATTCTCATTATTTTCATTTTATTACTGAAAAATTATAAAATACCTATAAGTACTTACAACATAAAATATTTTTCAGAGGTAAATATACCTATTAGTAATCATTGGCGAAGAGTCCACGTATGACCCGGCATCCCTTTAGGAATTGTTCAATAAGTAATCAACGATATTTTCGTCTAACCCTGTTCTTCGAACTAAACACTGTTCATTGGTTTGAATTAAATTAACGCGTGACAATTTATAGAAAAGTAGATGATGCCCGCGACTTCGTCTGCGTGGATTAAGGTTTTTGATTCCAGCGGGAACTGTTTAATTTTCCGGGATAAAAAGTAGCCAATGTCCTTCCCCGGGATACAAACTATCCCTGTAAATTTCATCAAAATCGGTTGAAAAGATGGGCCGTGAAAGCGCAGCAGACAGACAGACACACTTTCGTATTTATAATATTATATGGATCTAAACTAATATTAAAAAGAGGAAAGATTTAACCGTCAAGTTTGCTGTGGATAAAATAAAAAAAAACTCAACCGATTTTAAAAATTCTTCCGGCACTTCACGTAGGTTCATTCCAGTGCTAATGTAAAATCTTATATGCTGCTCAGTGCCCACTGGCTTTAGTGGGTAAAAAATAATGGACTATTATCATGATTAGTGCTAGCCTTGCGAAGCGGGGCGGGTCGCTAATCAACAATAAGCAGATATAAACCGGCTGGCCCATACAACCAAATATCTTTAATACTGAGCACCAGACTCGAAAATAAGAACTAACTTAAGTATGTATGGATTTGCCGCTCATTACATACATATACTTACAGCAAACCCACAAAGAAAAGAGGCAACGATAGAGAGTGGGCAATGAAAAAAGGAATAACTGTAGTGCGAGAAATAGAGTCCAAAAAATTAAAAAATCTAGTGCGCCTGCCAAAAAGAAATGAAATCCCACCAAAACCATTTCATGGATAGGCTGCCAAAACTCGCATACAAGTCCAAATCATAATGCTTTCACTGTTAAAAAGTTATGAGATCTCTAGTAGAGCCAAGCCCCTAGTTGAGCTCCGATTTGTGCTGCGCATCATCATAGCCCATGGGGCCAGTTCCAAGTCCAAAGTGTACAGGTTTAAGTACTTTTGGCTATACCACATTTACTACATAGAAGTCCTGACTCTATAAACTCTACATCTTGATAAAAAGATGTGGCTTGGCTGTTTCGTGATCCAATCAATCATTTAATGTTCGTGGAATAGGTATAGTTTGTGCGAGAATCACGAAACGGCCAAGCCACATCTTTTTATCAAGATGTAGAGTTTATAGAGTCAGGACTTCTATGTAGTAAATGTGGTATAGCCAAAAGTACTTAAACCTGTACACTTTGGACTTGGAACTGGCCCCATGGGCTATGATGATGCGCAGCACAAATCGGAGCTCAACTAGGGGCTTGGCTCTACTAGAGATCTCATAACTTTTTAACAGTGAAAGCATTATGATTTGGACTTGTATGCGAGTTTTGGCAGCCTATCCATGAAATGGTTTTGGTGGGATTACCTATTCTGTGCTTATAGTTTCCAAATTAAGTCAACTCAACCAGAAAAATCCAAACTAATCCGTATCCGTACTCGGTACTAATGTATAAAACCTATTTAGTGATGTTATTTGTTGGTTTGTCCGTTCATCATCATCATCCGTTCATTGGATAGACGTATTTTTTAAGTTACATACAAAAATCAAAGAGGATTTCTTAAATCTAGTTAGTAATATTTGCTGTTGTTGTGGTCTTATATTATGTCCTATGGTTTAAAAGTGGAATGCTTAAAAAAACAAGAACTAAGCGAAAATTTTGTTGTAACTGAACCTGAACTCGGACGCGCTGTAAATTCGCCCGGAAAAATGAGCGGTGCACTAATGAATAGGAAATTTTCATCTCTGGACTTTGAAGGTTTATTCTGAATTTAATTTTAATGCTTTATTTAATTGCTTCGCCGTTTTTCGTAATGGGAAAACAAATTAGGGGTGGTAGAGCGGTCAGTGACGTCCCCTTTTGCAGGTAAAAATTCGTGATGGTTGTTTAATGTTGAGTTGGATTTTCCAAAATTTTTTTTTGGAAAAAAAATTTTGGAAATTTTTTTTTCCAAAATTATTAGGTTGGAAATAATAATAAATCCTTCCGATCCAATTCCGGTCACAGCGGCCGATCTCCGTAGAGATCAGCCACCTGTGCGGTAGATATTATAGTGCACAAGTGTATGTACAAACACAGTTGCCCCCGATATACCAGAAGAGTAAGGGAATTTCTTACTCTTCTGGTCCGAAATTACCGGAGAGAGATCAGGCGTAAGACCGAGTGAAGCTTTATAAGCCGAGATATGTGGGTGTAAACACCGCCAATTTCCTAACTCTGAGCTAGTACGTGCTAGTACTGAGTTTCCTTTTGGAAAAAGCTGATATTATATAGTTTTTTGCCCGACACATGAATCAAACCTCGTCGTCCCTAGTCGAGCATGCTGAACATTTGACCAACGAGGCGGTTGATAAAATATACTAAACTCAACAGTTATTATGTAAACTATGTTATATGATGATAAGCTGTCTGGATTGTGGATGAAGAGACGTATCTGAAATTTAAAACATAAGAGTAGGCCAGTGGTCGACGTATCGAAGTGCAATTTAGGACATTCTAGTTAGTACTGACTACTACCCCTGCTGATATAGCAAATTGTTACATGAGGGTTTTAGTACCGAATTCATGAGGATTCCTAGTTTCAAATTCAAGTAGGTATATTGTAAAATTAAAACAAGCTTGTTTATTAAACTAGCTAAAGTATTTATGATAGTAATCATTGTCATCATCATCATACATTGCTGAGTACGAGCCTTCCCCCCAGAATGAGGAGGGCTTATGCCATAGTCCACCATGATAGTCAACAGAGACTTCATACACCTCAGACAATTATTATGATTTATGGTTACACCTTAGCTTAAAACGCACATAGTTAAAAAAAGTCAGAGGTGCATGCGTGGAGATCTAATCCTGGAACCCACGTTATCACCTATCGCCATCGATATATATTATGTAGGTACTAGATGAAAAAAATTGGGTGTCCGACCTGTAGAGCGCGCTCCACACCTGTATAAGCCTAACTTTGTGCCCGCCATAGCGCTGTCCCGCTTTTCAGACTAAATGGCGTTAATAAAATATTGAGGTTGTTGCCGCAGTAACAAATTATGATTACAATTATTACCGACATTATTATACAAAGGATATACCTAATTGCAATTTGATGTCCAAAATGGCCGGCTGGTTCGCAATTGCAACATTTGCCACTAACGATGTTGCCATTAGTAACAATTAGACTGCTACCTAAAGGGCGCAAAGTGCCATAATTTCCACTTTATTGGCCAATTAGAAAAATATTGAATCCACACTAATAGTAATTGTTGGACTCGAACGTACTTGTTTTATGTTAGGCATCAGTGGTAGTCAGTTAGGGAACCTAGAACGATGCTATTATTTATGTAGGAAAGTGTATTCGCTATTTTTTTAAGCAGGGAAGATTTATAAGCGCTATTCTGGAGTATAGTTCAAATCTGGAGTATCACTAACTTAGAGAATAAACCTCAGGCTTTTGAGCAAATATTTAACAAATATACTAAATACTAATTATATCGGAACTTGGACGTAACCAAGCGCCAACCATAGCGAAACATTTAAAAAGTTCTTGTTTATCATACAAAATAATAAGTTAGCTGTATTTTGGTGGGCAGGATGTTTTGTACTCATAATAATATTGGTTTCGATTTAATAACAAAGCCTCTAACAAAGTGTTGATACTGAGATTAATTCTTAAAACACGGACAACAACACTGCACTGTCCAATGCGTACGGGTACTCAAACCACCACGTCAACTTTTTCCCAGCCTACCCGCGACCACGCAATAAAAAGAAGAATTGACAACGTCAATGGTCAAGTGACCGGAACGAGTTTTTTTTAAATCGCCATGTCATCAACAAATTATCGTCCCGAACTTCTTACGTGTGTTCTTACTGTGTATATTCTGATGTTCTAGCTACTATTACCTATTCTGTGGTTCTAGTGTCCGTCGTAACATTTACCTTCCAAAAACAACATAGCAGTAACTCGTGTGTGTGATAAAAACTATTCCCAATAGCATTCAGTACGGATATCCATACTAATATTATAAATGCGAAAGTGTGTCTGCCTGTCTGTCTGTCTGTCTGCTACGCTTTCCCGGCCCATCTTTTCAACCGATTTTGCTGAAATTTGGTATAGAGGTAGGTTATATCCCGGAAAATTGAAGAGTTCCCGCGGGAATCAAAAAACACCAATCCACGCGGACGAAGTCGCGGGCATCATCTAGTACCTAATATAACAAAGTGTCCTACGGCCGGTGTCCGTGTACCTTAGATACAGTCTATGTCTGCGAGTGCTTGTGAGGCGACATGAATCCAGGCGGAGGTGGCCCAGTCATCCAGGTACGGACGCATTGTACTGTTTTAGGGAGATATCTGTGTATCACACAACCCCTATAACGGCTGTTTATTATTAGGATAATAGTAGACCCAAATCCAATCATACTCTCTATTTTGCAATATTTACGTTTCGATGTTGTTATGTTTCTTGACTTGAAAAAATTACCTTAGAACACCGTTCGATTACTTTATACGAAGAAAAAGATGGAACTAATAAACTTAAAATACCATCTCAATTTTCCCATTTCCACGGCATACACCAACGTAAATTGTGGTTAGAGACTTGGCAGTAGTAATTCTCTCACACCTCAGCTCAGTTAACAGAGACACCAATTGTACTAAATGAATTGTACAACTCACAACTGGAACGGGAACGAAGTTCCGCCCAACAATTTACAAAACTGTTACGTCTGCGCCCAATTACTTTACTTGATTTTATTTCTCGTGTCTGAAGCTTTTTGGAGAAAGAGTTATGAAGCTGATTTCTTAGAAATACTACAGCTAGGTACTCAGCTCAGCAACTACTCAGTACTACTCGTACAAGAAGTAGGAAATACTACAGGAGTATTAGTATTACTGCTACATACTGCTTTAGTTACTCGTTTTACTAAATCGTTACTGCCTTTTTTGACCACCGGAACATGTCCACTGCTGGACATATTCTCTTGTAGGGATTATAGGTCTCTTCAACCTTGGTTCAGGGGTAAAGTACCCCTAAAACTCATCTATGCATCTCAGCTGCCGTTTGCCAAAATGAAATAGTTAATTCATCTCTCCTGTAAATCCATACTAATATTATAAATGCGAAAGTGTGTCTGTCCTTTTATTCGTCTATCGGCCTGTCTGTCCCTTACACTTTTACGGTTCAACCGATTTTAATAATGTTTGGTACAGGGATAGGTAGCATTCTGGGCAAGGACATAGGCTACTTTTTATCCCGGAAAATTCAAGAGTTCCCGCCGGAATCAAAAAACCGTAATCTACGCGAAGTCGCGGACATCATCTAGTTAGGGTAATATTTCTTGCCTGGGTTGTTAGATAAGCGACGATATGTGATATGTTCGTTCTACTTACCTAATTAAATTATAAAATCAATTAATTTGCCAATAATATAAAAAAAGTTCAACTCGTCCAAACAAAGCAAAGCGTTATCGAAGAAAAAGTACATTAGAAACAAAAGAAGAGAGTAGAAACGGAATCGTGTCTACGGAAGGGATGGATCGCGAACGATTCCGTTTTTATTAAGGCTCGTTTACACCCGCAAAATGATTAAGCGATTTTATTGGTCAGTTTCAAAATTAATTTATTTCTTTAATCAAAAATAGTAGATATTTTCCTTTACGCGGAATTTACATAAACCATGAATGGACCGATTGATGACGTTAGAACTTAGAACGAAACCCGAAAGATAATTGCATCAAAAAGTCCACTTGATCAAGCTTATGGAGAGCACACACTAACGGAACAGAACAAAACATTATTCCCGTCCATTGCAGACGTCCCGCGCAGTTTTATCATGTCTGGTTCTAGTGTATTTTTTGCTCTTAAGAGTTGACTATAGACATGCAAAGTGCCTTAATAATAATATAACAATTGATAATTATGGAACATTAATTGACTCTAAGCTTTGGTCGTTGTGCCCACATACCGTTGTGCATCATTTACCGTTTCAACTTCCGACAGTACTTCCATCCGTTTAACCTATTATAATTGCGGGAAAATCATGTCAAAACTATTCAGTGGACAGACAAAAAATCTTGCATCTGCAATTTATATGAAAGCGTCTTTACAACGAAGTCCAAACACTAAGTTGCGGGCTTCCGCAACTCATTAATGTGGCCGCTCCATTAGAAAAGGCGTTACTAAGATTTTGCCTACGTCTTCCGAGTTCCTTCTATAAATCCTTTGCGATTGTTCCTGAAAATTAAACCTCGGGGGAAACTTTATACCTTTCCTATTTTAAAAGACTGACTATCCTGGCCTGGCTTCGCTTGGGTGGAGTTTCTGAAAATCCTTTCTTATTTGGCAGCTGCGTTATAAAGAAAACCTTCTTGCAATCTCAAGAGTATAATTCTGGCCCCGACAATTACAGCTTGGAGCTGTAAGTTGATAATTCAGTTAATCTCGTCACATTAGAGGTACATTTTATTATACATTTTACGATTAAAGCGATATATAAAGAAATATAAAGAAAAAAAATGTAAGTATTCCTAACTTGGCTTAATTCATGAATCACTTAAATGCTGAAAAAACATTCCAAGTTAAATTACCTATAGTTTGTGAAAATGACAATAATTATGTTAAACTAATACATGATCCCAGAAATTTTAAATCTCAAACAAACCGTAGGTAGAGTTTGTACTGTGAGAACTTATAGCAATACATGCATTGTAGCACATGTAGGCAGATCGGGGAATATTGTGTTCCGCAAAGTTGAATGCACAAGTAGTGCACCGGGGAGAGCTGAAAATTGAAATTTTCAGTGTTGAATTTTAACCGTGTTTGAATGAAGCCTCATTAAACGCGACGGCGTAGCAAAATGCAATTTATTGTAGAGGCGAGTGCCACAGAATGTTTATTATTTTGCTCTATAGCTCCTGATATCACACTAGCACATTCGCACGCAGTAATGAATCGCGCTTTTAGTAATGCGTCAAGCTACCCCATACCGCGTGTAAAAACCTCGCGGAAAATCGAGAACTTCCCGCGTGCGGAAATACTCTTTTTTTATCCAATACAGGTAAGCCCTTGACTGCGAACTCACCTGATGGTAAGTGAAGATGCAGTCTAAGATGGTAGCGGGCTAACCTGTTAGGGGTATGGCAAGCATGGCATTCTCTTCGACGTAGGTATTGCCTACGCATAACGCACGACTGTTTCATACGCCACATTCAAGCATAATTAATAATTCTGCGCCCGATGTTCCGGTTGCGAGTGGCCGCTTGCTATTTACCTGTAGATTTTTCCTGGTCATGAGACAAATGTATATGAAAATCACGTGTGAAACCCTGTGCACAAAAATTATTTACGGCGTTACAATTGTGAAAATGTGGCGTCTTTTAACATTTTGATACGAATTTGCATGGTTTTCCGCACGCGTTTAACCGCATAATTTGTCGGTGGCCTTATAGTGGTAGAAGTAGCATTATGGAAGGCTTTGGCACGCTACCAGCCGCTTGCCGGCATCGGTCGCAAAGCATCAATGCATCAAGACGTGCTTGAGATACAGCACTATAGTATGATAATGAGAACTGAAGCAATTGTTGACTATCCTTGATAAATAACGACGCAACTTTTTTTTAAAGTGGTCGTTTTTTTTTAAGATAGACTATATTTAAATTTGTGTATCTTTTGGAGAAAAAAAAACAATTTCTACTGTGAACTGAAAGAAGAAAGAAGTCGAGTATTACTCACATCAAATAAATATTATAAATGCGAAAGTTTGGATGGATGTATGGATGTATGGTAGTGTGGATGTATGGATGTATGGATGTATGGATGTTTGTTACTCAATCACGCCCCAACGGCTGAACGGATCTGGATGAAATTTGGCACAGAGATAGATTGTAGTCTGGAATAACACATAGGCTACTTTTTATCCCGGAAAATTAAGGAGTTCCCGCGAGAACCGAAAAACCTCGATCCACGCGGACGAAGTCGCGGGCATCAGCTAGTATTAAATAAAATCGTAGGTATACAGGTTGTTGGTGAGCATTGAACGAGATTTTCAGTGGTGAATTTGAGTACAGTTGCATTTCAATGAATGTGGCGGAATGGCAAATGGCGATTCGTTGTTACCAAAATTGTCGCGGTAATGTTCGTTTATTTCGTTTAATCGTGCAGGTGAATTATTTATGTCGTGTGATAATTATTTTAAATTATTTAGTGCGATGCAGTTGATAGGGACTGTACTTAATATAATTATGAGCGTCGATAGACTGTGGTTCATTGAAACATTATTATTTCATGGATTAGTTAATCATATCACTGCAATTTGCAACCCTCTAGCGATTAAAGCTTTATACAAAATATGTGAATATATTATTTTTGTTTCGAGCGCTTAGCTTAAACACTGTTATAACTCTTCTGAACACTCTGAGGATATCCTCAGAGTGTTCATTTAAATTTCTCGAAACTCAGTTGCATAATATTATTTTGAAAGAAAAACTATTTGGTATCATGTTCGAGTATCAATTTACAGGTAATTTTCGTGTACAAAAGTGTTTGATTAATACATTTGTATTTGTATTGTTTTTAATTTAAGGTTCTTTTAATCTGATAAAGTAAACCGCCCTCATCATGCAACCAATCTCCTTTCTTAGAAAGGTTGCCTGGAAGAGATCACTCATAGTGATAAGGCCGCCTTTACACCGTAACAAGTTGTAAATTCTGTCACGATTAGTTTTACCTCTGTTTTGTTATTTGTTTGTGTGTAATAAAGTGTTTTTACTTACTTACTTTACTTACACTACTTAACTTATGGTAAACTTTAGAGATAAAAAATGTCCAATCATACTTCTATCTACCTTTCTCTTTTCATATAAAAGAGAATTCTTGTTTTCAATTCTGTTGAATAGAATATTCCCAGAGCAGATACTGTAGTATATTATTTTCTCACCTCCGGGCGGAAAGCGTCAATTTTCCTCCCGCTGCGCTAAACGAAAATGCCGCTTTCCGCCTCCGTCGAGGAGAAAAATAGTATACACACCACGGGCAGTAAATAAGAAAGCCTCAGATCACATGTTTATTGACCTCGGCTTCGCCTCGGACAACAATTACATGTGATCTGAGACATTTCTTATTTTACTGCCCTAGATGTGTAATGTACTATTAAAAAATCCAGTACTTACTATAGTACTGTGATTTTGTTCATTTAGAGAAAGACTCTATAAGATTTTAATATACCTGTAATCGCTTTAAACATTTTATGAAAAAAATATCGCTAACATCATGATTTACTTTACAATATGTACCTATTACGGTAATTACTTCTTACTACTATAATTGACCGAGCGAAGCGAAGGTCTCTGAGTCTACTTGAGAGAATTGGCACTTGTCCGTCCGTCCGTCCGTCCGTCCGTCCGTCCGTCCGTCTGTCCGTCTGTCAGAGCCTTATAACTTCTGAATTACTGAACGTCATTACTTCAAGTTTAAATATAATATGTAAACCGATGGCCTCCCGCCGAATATGGTTTAAAAAATTATAAAAATCTTTATTTCAGGGGGGCTCTCATAGAAGCGAATGCGGAGTAAAATATTTTTTATAGCGTTACATAGGATTGCGGTATATCATTTTAAAGATAATGAGGAACAGAGTCCAAAAATATATTTTTTTTAATTTTTCCCCTAAAATTGACGAAATGGGGGGCTTTCAAAGTGGAGATTTTCTGACGTCCAAAGATGACCTCAGAACTCCCAATTTTCTGAAAGGCTGAGCCTGAAACTTGATTAATTATTTGAATTATATCCTGTACTTGAACAACAAATACTAAAATAAGATTAATATTATAAGGAAACGAAATTATTTAATTTTTAATGAGCTTCCGTATTTTAACAGAACTTCACAATTATGTCAATAGATGGCGCTCTGTACAAGTTTATTCGTTTGTGCTTACAAAGAAAAGGCTGAGCCTGAAACTTGATCACTTATTTGAATTATATCCTGTACTTGAACAACAAATACTAAAATTGGATAAATATTATAAGGAAACAAAATTATTTAATTTTTAATTAGCTTCACTATTTTTAACAGAACTTTACAACGATGTCAATAGATGGCGCTCTGTTTATGGATACCGCGAGGTCTCAGTTCGGGGCGAACCACTAGTTATTTGAACTGGTCAAGGGTTTGGTGGAATTAAATGAATGTATCGTTATTTTGTAAAAAATTGAATTTACTGAATTTCCCTTTAAATAATATAACTAATTTACTTCATTTTGATATTTTGATACAAATACTCATATATTTATATTCATACTAGATGATGCCCGCGACTTCGTCCGCGTGGATTAAGGTTTTTTGATTCCCGCGTGAGCTCTTTAATTTTCCGGGATAAAAAGTAGCCTATGTCCTTCCCCGGGATACAAACGATCATTATACCAAATTTCATCAAAATCAGTTGAACAAATTGGCCGTGAAAGCGTAGCCGACAGACAGAGAGACAGACATACAGACAATTACACACTTTCGCATTTATAATATTAAGTACGGAATACGGATAGTATGTATACGTTAGGTTCGGTACTGATAGATTACTTAGATCGAAGAGATGTTGTTTCACCAAGAATAAAAGCACAAGAAATATAATATTAAACCAACGCGTTGTTATGTAACACGTGATACGTAATTGTAAAATCATTACTTTCGTCGGAATTATGAGAAATTGGACAATTTCACGGCAGTTTCAACTTCTAGGCGCAATTTGGAGCGCCACAGTGCTTAATGAGGCTTCATTCAGACGTGGCTGAAATCAGACTGAAATCGAACACTGCAGAACATTTCATTCCATTTCTATAAACGCGTAGCTACAACAGCTACATATCTAACATTTGCATACGATATGTCATAATTAAATTGTATAAAATAGTTAAATATTATTATAATTGGGTAATATTATGTTCGGTTTAAGTTTACTAGGTATTATTAATTCTTTGTTATTGTGTGGTTTTATTTTGCACGCGTAAAGAACCTTACTCATATAGTGCGATCCTGTAGGATTACAATAAGATTAAAATGTTGTTAGTTAAGACTTTAGGTTAGATCAGTATATTTTATTATAATCTGTTTTGGTTGCCAAAATAATAAAATAATATGCAACTTACAAGACAGTTTAAATTTCGTAACTCATAATACACAACTTACGTGAGAAAAACTTACTACTGTAATTGTAGCCCAATAAAGCTTAATACAGAGCGACCATTTAAATTCCTGAAACAATTACCGTTAACTATGATTGAACTTTATGAGCAATCGACATTCTCAAAATTCAAATCAACCAGCTTTCCAAACCGGTGCAGGTAGAGTCAAAACATGACGTACCATAAGAGACAACTGGGTGTTGTAATAGTTATTTATGCAACAGTTGTGTAATAAGGGGTATTAAAACACGAATGTGGGTTTATCACACGACGCGTAGCGGAGTGTGATAATAGTATCATATGAGTGTTTTAATACCTAATTATCAACTGTTGCATACAAGACTTTATCTACACTCATAATATGAATCCTCTATAACAGATTCTGAAATAGTTAGCTTACTGCTAACATTAAAACATCCAGTCCTCAGTGGCGTGCACAGGGTTTGAAGATAGGGTAGACATTAGATAGTAAGAAAACCTGTTTACTCCTGTTTTGATGAAAAATGAGCATTGACATATATTTCTCATAAGGTAAGCAGTGCTTTTATGCCTCTAAGAACTGCACGCCACTGCCAGTCCTAGTAACCTAATATCATCAAAACTCAAAACTTGAATCGCTAATTTTTTTTTTAATTTTTTTTTAATTTTTCAAATTTTTCAAATTTTTTTTTTTTTTTTTAATTTTTTTTGTTAACAAAATAATAAAAAATAAAAACGAAGAAAAATGGCGGGGAAAATTCTAATAACCTACTTTTTTTTACAGTGCGCGGCGTTCTGGTAGTGAAACGCGCGTGTATGACAAATGACAATGTTCTTTTTTTGAAATTCGTACAGATGTTCTTTTTTTGTAATTCATACAGATACCACGCATCGAGCAGATGTGGCTGTCTGTTGAGTAAACCCTTTGCGCAGAGGGGATCGAAAAAAAAGGGGTGTTGTAATGAAATTCAGTACAACATTACATCACCCGTTTGGATGATGTAATGGTTATTAGGACATTGGGTGTTTTAATGTTGGCAATTAGCTAACTGTTTCAGAACCTGTTATAGAGGATTTATAGCATGGGAGTAGATAAATGAAATATGAACACCAATATATAATAAGATGATGTTAGTACGGATAGGAGGTCGGTTGGACTAGACTAGTCAATAGTCCGTGCGCTCCCGATGCCGCGGGTTGAATCCAGGTCCGAGTTTAGAATCTAGATGTATTGCTATCCAACGGGAATGGAAGGGAAAACACTAAATTAAAAATTGTCAAAATTTTATGTAAGAGATTGTATACACAGAATTAGCTACAATGCAATAGTACTTGGTTACATCAATTTGTTACACTTACCTACCTATAAATGATTGGATCCCTGCGTAAATTACACTGGTAATCCTGCGTAAAAAAAAATTATAAATGCAAAAAATGTGTCCGTATGAATAATTTAAAACATTTTAACTCCGTGCGGATTTTAATGAATGTACGGAATTTAAGAAGTGAGACAAGCGGAAAATTATGAATTTAATACTTCAATGTTTTACACAGCTTGCCACAAAGATGAACGAGTGTTCATCCGCTCTATTATAATTGTTTTCAGAGCTTGTACATTTAAATTAAAGTATAGCATACAAGCGAGTGCCTCAGAGTTTGAACGTGGTTTTTGTTTCAAACATCAATATCTTCTTTCTTCAATTTTAACTAAGTCAAAATGTGTCGACCATGGAGATTTTTAAGAGAAAATCGACTTTCTGCATTTAACCAAGGGGTTGAAATAGTAGCTCTATATTACGTGGAAGGTTTATTATTAAAATCCCATTCATATGAATATGATTATGATCAAACTTGAACAAAGTCGTGGGCAATAGCTGCTTGTTTGAAAATATCTCGAAAAAAATAATCAGCTTTTACTTGGTAAAAAACTTGTAGGCTCATCAAACATTAAGAACTATCAGGGGAAAGCCAGGTAAAAAACTGTGATCTTCACTTAACCCAATACCGGCTAACTACTGAGCACGAAAAAATGCTTGCCAAGTGTGAATGGGCCGACTTCACCTTTGACAACATTATGAAGAACTCTTGGGCACGCAGGATTCCTCACGATATTTTTTTTCACCAATATGAAAGCGCACATTACTCGAAAAGTTAGAATTGAGTGCCCGGGGTCGAACTCCCGACCACCCCAATAGGAAGCCTGGTGTCTTAGCGGCTAAAACACAAAACTATTCAATAGTTTAGGACCTTTTTGCACAAAACTGTACTATAGTCTAATCATCAATCTGACCACTTGGAAACACCGGGGGTGTTTCCAAGTGGTCAGATTGTCACTGCTCTTAAAAAGTTTACATACCTATTTATATTATATTGTGTGGATTTAAAAGAAATGCTCCGTGTATTGAGAGATGAGTACTGTATGATTCGGATGTGAGATGGAGCGAGCTAATAGTGACGCGTCATTAGCTAATGGGCAAGAAACCACTGCAGTGAGCTGTATTATCCTCCACGTTTTTACTCTGTTGTGTACGTACTCTGTGTTCTATATTACAGCGGGCGATGACTTGTGTAAATAAACCTGTTCTATATTATGTCCGTTTGTTGTGTGTGCGTCATAATTAGTACTGAATTAAATGGATGGTTAACTCGTTGCTTAGGGGCGTGCAAGGTATATACGTAGTAAGTCTGATAGTATTTGTACGGGCATGTTCCCTGCGTCTATCGGTTCGTAATTCGGCTCTATATTAAAGTAGTGCAGGGGCTTACTGCCAACGCTTAAAGCCGTATTGTTTAATTATTGATGAATTTCGTGTTTTAGAATTATACTCCTTATTTTAGGAACGCCAAGGTGTGTGACATCAAACTGTCATTTTGAGTAATATTGCTCTAAGCGTTGGTAGTATGGCCCCGGGCCATAGAACACACAATATTATAGTTAGCACTATCTATTCTAGCGACAGTCGGCGAGTTTGCTTCCACAAGAATGAAAAAATAAATCAGCCTTATTCCTTGTCTCAATAATAATATTATGATAGGGAACTTCTGTGCAAAATTTTGACGTTCTCAGTCCACGGGTGTGAACTAAGTATTGATGAGCCAGTCAGTAAGTCAGGACTTTTCTTTTGATCATATGAGAAAATATGATTGTATCTTGAAAAGGTAAGTACCGTATAGAAGTCCTATGAAAGATTCAGACTCTTTCACAGCATCCTTTTTCCCCGTGCGAACGAAGAAAAGAATAGCCTTACAAATTACTTAGTCCTTGATGTTATTCAATATATTATTACGAGTATGTCATGTTGGTATTCATACATGTTATGTTAGGCTAAGCCACCGAGAACACAACAATACATCGGATGATTACTTGCGAAATAATAGGACAACAGTTGGCCATTTCTCAGATACTGATCTATATAATAAAGTACAATATACGTGTTTCTCAGAATACGCTTTATTGTTTTACCATCAGATATTATACTTGAAGTTACCTACAAATAATGTTAGGAGTAATATATCGATTTTTGGTGAAGGAAACACCATAACCCTTTATGAAACATGCAAAAAAATTCTGACCACACCACAAACTTACGCAAGAGCGTGTTGGCTAGAGTAAGGCAGCCTTTGCCCAGCTGCAGCTGGTGGGTAAAGGATTAAGTGATAAGAATTTTATCGATAACTTTAATTTTTAGTATAAAATGATTAGCTACTCTATAAATCCGGCCAAATAAAATAATAATTTTAATAAAACTAATTATAATTTTCATTTGTTTCAGTTGTTGCCATATCTATCAACTTCATTAAATCAAAAGGGAACGAAGACGACAACTACAGTCTTTTAACTAGACAATATTACAGGTAAAAGTACCACTTTTTCTTCTATGGTATTGTAGTGAAATCTCACGTTATCACCCTATTACCTATAGGTCCAATTCATATGAGCCGATTTATCATCAACTATGTAGTATCTATTATTTACAATTATACCATTTCATCTACCAGCGACTATCAAATCCTATTGATTTACTAAATCATTTTTGCATTACTATCACGAGAATAATCACGTATTGGAATGGAGATAGATTATACCCTGGATTAACACATAGACTACTTTTATACCGGAAAATTAAAGATTTCCCACAGGAACCAAAAACCTCAATCCATGCGGATTAAGCGTGCGGACATCGTCTAGTGGTTTAATAAAACTGTCAAAATCTTGATTAAGATTAGCATGCTTCCATAATATATTATTATGCTTCCATATTCATCATTAAAAAAAACTTTGTACTAAACTTTGAAAATATTACCGAAGGTACTAATTCTTTATCAAACCTCTTCATTTCATAAATCACAATTTTAGCGAAAGTAAAATACAATAAAGTATTATTAGAGCAAACAGCAATTTATGAGTGTCGAAGTTAGTATCAGTGGAAAGTTATTTGCAAACATTAAAAGGTAATAGGGGAGTCTATTCAATTCTATCTAAGGCTTTAATATCCTGAAACGCAATAAAACATCCCTCCAAGCCGTGTTGTTACTTTGACACTGTTAACTCGTAAAATTATAAGGCTGGTAATATACTGAGAGTAAAATCTATACACAAAATATTACGTGTTTTCCTTCCGTTGCTCAACCACTAAACCGATCTTAACTAAAAGCACAAATTACTTAGCTTACATGCTTGAGACGGTCGTTACTTCTTATTAGGAAACTAGCTGATGCCCGCGACTTCGTCCGCGTGGAATAAGTTTTTTTTGATTCCCGCGGGAACTCCTTAATTTTCCGGGATAAAAAGTAGCCTATGTCACTCTACAGGTCCTCAACTATACCCATGCCAAAAATCACGCCGATCCGTTGCTCCGTTGCGCAGTGATTGAAGGACCAACCAACAAACCAACAAACCAACAAACAAACACACTTTCGCATTTATAATATTAATATGATACTCACGAATCTACTATTCTTTTAATCTGAACTTTTTGACATTTTTATTTCTTAGACTCACGAGGATAAATAATATAAAAACTGATTAACTTCGTCGTTGTTGCTAATTAAGCTGAGGGTTTCCTAGGAAAGCTATGCCAACGAATAGCTGCCGCATTGTAGCGTCGAGTGCTGTTACTGAAGCGTTGTTTAGAATCCTTTTGTAACAAAACTGGTTTCCTAGAAATCGGAGTTTGGTATTCGGACTCCGTGATAGCAACTGACGCTATATTATGGCAGTCGTTATGTGATGGTACCGTTCTCTTATCTACCAGAGCTTTACAATCATGATAAGTCAGGTCTATATTGACAGGTTTTAATGTTTTATAGGGTTCGTAAACAGAATGATGAAATCCGACCTCTGAAAGTAATGTTTATTAAGCCAGAAGCTACTATATATGTATATTATATAGTTACAACATTGTATATTAAATAATGCATTGTGAAATCTCGAAAACGATGCCAAAAATTATAACTTAAAAAATCGCGTGTGTCCGCACCATTACACAGTACACTCGGTGACATAAAAGTTTAAAGCCAATAAAAATACGAGCATCCACTGTAACAGCTGATAAGCGCTTTTTTATTTCACTGTCCAACATTACTGAGACACTTTTTGCCTTGATTATCTTCTTTTTGAAAGATTATTTCGTTGTATTTACAGTTGTTTTATTTATTGTTGCCTAGAGTGACCGTAAATTAAAATCTATTAGAAAAAATATTCAGCGGTTTGAGCTGTTTGTTGAATAATAATGCCAGTCACTTTAATAGAAAAATGAATAAGAAATACTAACATTCCTCATTATGAAAACAAAATATTTGAAATATTCTTGTCACAAACAGCGTTTTTTTATTTCTGTCGTTGATAAAGACAAATTACATCCAAGTATCGATAATCTTTCTTGTTCCCAGGGACCCCGCATCCTTCCCCGAGGCCGGGATTAGTGATAAGATCCCGGTTGACAAGCGGGATTATGGTGAGTGATTCGTATCTATATTTCTATCCACCAATTCTATGATCAATTCTTTTTGCGCAATTCGTTTAGTGGTACGAAATGTATTCTGGTAAGAAACCCTATATTTGATATTATGACGAAAAAATGTCGGACACGGCGATATTAACTAACAATTAAGTTAGTTGATAGTAATTTAATCCTTTCGTCTAGCAAAATGAGAGGCAAAATCTTTGATCATTACAAAAACCAACTAACAAGTTATTCGGACTCATGATAGCGAAATTTAAAATTACATTATTCATACGCAATATTACAAATGCGAAAGTGTGTCTGTCTGTCTGCTTCGCTTTCATGGACTATCTGATCTACTGATTTTGACGAAACGACAGTACAGAGATAGATATATCCCGGGAGATGATATAGACTACTTTTTATCCCGGAAAATTTACGAGTTTCTGTGCGTATTAAAAAAACTCAATCCACGCGGACGAAGTTGCGGGAATCATCTAGTAATAATATACATTTAATTTAAGCGAGTAGCGAGGGTCAGAGATTGATGTTGCTGATATTATCCGGATCATCAAAGATATGAAACTTGACAATTACGTAGATCAAAGCTACGAAGTGACCGTCCGCTCTACACTTATGAAACTCAACAACCTTTTCACTAAACCTATCTAGCATTGAAAATAATACAATGTATGTACACTCCGAGAAAACATCTATCGAACATGAAATGGTGTTTGTGATGTTTAGAAAGAGGAAAGATGTTTGTCAAAACCGGAGACTGTTTATTTTTTATTTACTTACTCTTTTCTCCATGAAAGTACTAGAGCTTACCAAATGCCTGGCGGCAGATGTCTATTTTATACCTACTATTAAAGACTGCCAAAGATTTTCCTTTTTCTACATTTGAAAAAAAAAAAATAGGTACAATGTTTTAAGAAATAAAAACCTTTTTTACTTTTTGTATAAAATAAACAGTACATAGTTAATCTGGATCGCGGTCCGTGCCCCGAGATCGATGAAGATGATCCCGATTGATCGTGTACAGGGGGGATTACTACCATCGCTTACAGCAGTATAATTTCAAAATGACAGATTTAAGTCACGTAACATGACGTCCGTAAAATAAGGATTATAATTCTTAAGCACGAACGTCAACAAGATTAAAATAATACGACTATATGCGATGGTAGTATGCCCCCAGAGTGGATTGACGGTGAACTTACTTGATTGATCGCAGAGCGCAGATAGCAATCCAGATTGACCGAGTACCGGGCACCTATGATCGTCTGAATTTCACAGAAATTTTCACGCAAGACAATAATGTACAAAGTTCAGTTCAATCGGATAAACGATCCGCATTAATGCGCAGGCAATGAACGAAGGAACCCACAAATCTATCTGTTTATAATATTTCAGTCTGGATGAAATGTTCAACCATAATTTATTATAGTCGTAGCTGTCGGTCTTCAATAACAATACACGTCCACAGCTGGACAAAATATGTCTCCTGTAGGGACTTCTACACATGGCGGTCGTGCGCGTCGCCTGTAGGTATCCAAGGGTTCCCTACGTTTCGATTGACGAGTTTCTTAATACCAACATTAATTAAACTCATGAAAAAACAAAATCAGTGACCAGTGAGTTAAAGTAATTTACTTTTTCGGGGCCGAAACCTTAATCTTAAAACAAAAAAGTTACTCGCAGAATTTAATTTTCTGCCGAGTCTCATTTCGTGTTTAAAAAGAGAGCATTGTCATGGAAAACAACTTTCGTATCGGTCCTCTTTGAAAAGAATAAAGTTGTAAGATAAAAGTGTTTTCAAAAAAACTCGGGAACAACTGCGCCGCGCCGCTCCTCCTAAAAGTTTTGGGTCTAGTTCGCAGCGTTTTTGTGGTATCGGTACAAGTGAGTGCAAAAATTTGGGTTATCTTTCTTTTAATCTATCTTCATAAAAAAGATAATATATAAATATATATAAATAAATAAATAATA
Organism: Erebia ligea; assembly: GCA_917051295.2. NCBI lineage: Eukaryota > Metazoa > Arthropoda > Insecta > Lepidoptera > Nymphalidae > Erebia > Erebia ligea. Next base: position 13,179,229 of record OU785221.1, on the reverse strand, counting down.
TAAATTTAATTTTATATAAACGCATATTATGTACTAAACGCCATACGATTAAATAAATAAATATCTATCTTTTAATTAAATTTTATCTGCTACCTACCTATAGATGCTAAACAGTCGAAGCTATTAAAAGCTCTCGTAAACTGACGCGGTTCGGTTTGTGTTTCTTGTCTGCTACACTTTAATGGCCTATCTTTTCAACCGATTTTGATGAAGTTTTAATGATAGAAATGGGATGTAACGACCCGGGGAAAGACAAGAAGTTTTTATCCCGGAAAATTAAGGAGTTGCCGCGGGAATTAAAAATAAATTAATCCACGCGGACGTAGTCGCGAGCATCATCTAATATAAAAATAAATTATAGCTTTAAATTTTAGAGTTAGCCGGTATTTCCGAAAATTATTAATGTTAGTTTTCTCCAAAGCGTACTTCCCTTACGCTTTAGCGAAAACTAACATCCAAAATTTCGAGTTTATTGGCCCAGCATAATTCAATCGGAACTCTGTCAGGCTATCCTTCATTTGTATGTATTGATGTGTCATATTGAAAAATAAATATGTTTATCTACACTAATGTTATAACATTCTACTTATGTTTCCAATACTTGACTTATAATTACTACTGTTATAGCGCAGATAACAAAACACTCAATTTAAGCAATTTCACATGATGGTATAATATCCACATCGATATCGTAAAATCTCATTATAACATCAATAAAACGCGACCAATTAACCTGGCGAGCCTTATGTCAAAATCCTCATACAAGTTGTATAAAATTTTGATATTAGGCTGGCTTTTGAAAACAGTTGGGTTATACGTGAAAACTTCGTCGAAACTACTAAACTTACATACACAAAACTCTTTGGTAAGATCTTGTGCCAATTAAATAAAAAACGAACAGCGCGCGCTCGCTCCTGATTGGCCCTGCGCGCGCAGCTGCGCTCTCATTGGTTAGATTTTAATGGCGGCAAGTTCACTGTGACAATACACGTACGCGATAAACTATTGTCAGCTTTTACTCTTGTTGTTTGATAAATTGCATTAGTGAAGATAAAGTAGTGTATGCAACTGCATATAACACGGGTATTAAAACACTCGTTACTATTATGAAACTCGCTGCGCTCGTTTCATAAACTCACACTCGTGTTTTAATACCCTTCATTATATGACAGTTGCATAAACTACTATTAAAAAAGTGTTCCTATCTTAGGTCCTACAGTTTACTAAACTTTTGCCTATTGAAGTGGAGAAATTGCGGAGGAGATTGTTCGGAAATTTGCTCCAGACTTTTGTAGAGATCTCGATTTTAATTTAGCCGTTTTTTCAGTTAATTAATAGCAGTAAAGTTTTGTTGCGGCTAATTGATGCATCGTCGAATGGGTTTCCTGGGATGTAATTGTACCTACCTGTGGTTGGTAGGTTAGGCCGTTTTTTTATTGACCGATACGATACCGTTATAACTGTCACATGGGACCTACACATTATCAATGTGGATCCCGGTATAAACTATAGCAAGTAATATTACGAGTATATCAGTGTCATAGCAGCCATTGACAAGCGTTTTTTCATTCACCGATATTGACTTAACCCGGCGTGAATGAGGTGAGAAATTGCTACACCAGCGATGAGGTGGGTAGGAGATACCCAAAATTTTGGTGTTAAATTTTTGATACTATGATTGTGTAATTAGCATTTATGCTTGAGCTATATAAATAATAGTATCCATTCAACAAGATTAGTAAATAAAATACCAGCATTAAGTACAAAAAGCGTTATTTTTTATTGAAATAACAAAGTATCTAAATTTTCTTTGAAAAAAATACAATTTTAGGTAGTTAACTTCTTTTCCCATAAAATCTAACAAAATTTCAACTTCTTTGGTAAATTAACACAACAATAGTGTCTTCTAATTATTATAAATAAAAAAGGAACTGAAAAGTCTTATATGAGATCATGTTACCATATGTTACAGAGCACCAAAATTACCATCACCTCGACTACGAGGTCGGGTGTGACGTACCCCAGCCACATGTACGCAAGTGTATCTACCGTCACCGCCGGCGCAACACTAAACTCGATACTGTACCTCGCCCCTCGCACCCTTACCTCCAGCTACTGAAACGACAGGACTCGCATGGCAACAGTAACATTAAATAATCTGCGTTTAAAAACTTCTCGGGTATGACATACCCGACCTCACTCACGCCGGGTTAAAAATACTGTGTTTTTTTCTCGCCTTCCGAAACAAGTATAATATAGCTTAATCATGGGGCAATTAAAGTAATTATTTGACAGTCTTGTGTTTTAAAATGGATTTATTTAAATCATTAATCTACAAGGTTTACTAACAGTTTAGCTTTTGTAGTACCGTTAAATTACGAAATTCCAAATTTAAAAACTTTATCAAAGGATCCCGCAGCGCACTTACGCACCGTTTAGTTCAGTAGGGGCCGCACCAGGCCGCACGAATCTAGCTCGGTACTGCCTGCACTCAAAACTTGTGCAGTTGCGGGAAAAGTTTTGCAGTCTATCCACGGTAATCTATATTTGCAAAATAAAAAACTAATTTCAACTTTATTTCATGTTCGGTAAAATGGAATTTCAAATGCAATAAAACTCGCGGTTTTCATCAGAAGGATCTGTTTTTGAAGCTACGATAAAGTTTATGAATAAAGTTCGAAGTGTAGAAACTAATTAGCATTGAACTCGACTTTAATTATACATTCGATCCATTCCGAGTTTCCCTCAGCGTTTAAGTGAATTTGAAATTTATTTTTTATACTAACTTTAAATAAACCACTTTAATTTATATTATTAAATCTGAAATTACGCTAACTTTTAAAAATCGCGTGAAAAGTTTCGCCTAATAACGCGTAGCCTGTTTTAAATTTACGTTTCGTATGTAAGCACTTGTATTCAAATAAGAGTAGGTATTGCAACAGCTTCGAAATGTAAACGCACGTGTATAAGTTTTATGAAGTTTTCACATTCAAAATATTATCAAACAATACTTCATTTCCACACAGTGTGTATTGTAGAGGCCGTTATATTATAGAGCCAAGTTGGTACGGTACTCTAAACTCGTACGGCCAAGGAAAAGTTTGTTGCCTACACACATCACATCAAGTAAATATATAACTTACATCCTAATTTACACATCTTCAACGTGATATTAAATTTTAATTAGAAGGTTTAGTACCTAGGCAGTATTATAATTATTAGACCGGAATTATTGGTGATAAAATAAGAGCTTATAGAAAGAAAGAATGTCAACAAACAGGTTTAGTGACTGTGGCGTAAAGGAGTGTCAAACTTAGTTAGATGAGATAAGATTGAAGAAGATAGATAGTCAAAGTATACCTACAAAGTACACATATATTAAGAGGAACGATTGGAAGGACAAAACGAAACCTAATGGGTTTCACGTGTCACTGGGGAGCCCTTAAAATGGTTTAGCATGGTTTACATGGGCATGATTTAAGCGTGAGATTAGTTATGTACACTAAGTAGGGATGCTTGCATTCCTCAGAGAGTGACTCAGTAAGTTACTACCACTACAGCCCATTAACGTCCCACTGCTAGGCACCGGCCTCCACTCTCATAGGAGAGAGGGAATTAGAGCTTAGACCCACCACGCTGCTCCAATGCGGGTTGGCGGGCTAAGTAAGTTACTAAGTTTCTCATATTTTATGCACTCCTAATAGTCAATTACGGCCGATCTGTTAAGTTAAACAACAACCACAATGTGAATTTTTAATCTTATTTTTATTAGATCACTAGAGGATGGTCACGAGTCAAGATAGAGATTACGGCTTTTTATTTCCCATGGGAACTTTTTAATGTTCCAGTATGAAAAGTAGCCTATTTCCTTCCTGGAAATATAACCTACCTCTATACCAAAACTCATCAAAATCTGTTGAAAAGATGGCCCGTTAAAGCATAGCAGACAGAGAGACACAATTTTGCATTTGCATTTATGATATTACTATGGATTAGTATGAATTCTTATAAATATTTATACTTAAAGAGCGTTTAAAGAGATTTTTACTCGATTCTGTTCTTTTTTAAATTTATTTATTTTATAAATTGCACAAAAAAATACAAAAATTATGTTATTCGCCAAACTACACATAATAATGTCTGTTGTTAAAATATCCCGTACGAATCCTACCCGGCTCGGCACTTAAAACTTGAGCAGCTACAGCAAAAGTTTATCGAGAATCGATACAAGCTAATTTAATCGTTGGAGACTGCGTTATTAAGAAGAATTTCGAGTGAAGGGAGGTTTCCTGGTTTTTTTTTCAGTTTAAGCACCAATTCATGTTTTACTATGAAGATTAAGTTAAATTGAATGGAGCTTGTTGTTAAGCGAGATGTGACCTAGTTGGGAGCGCTTCACAAATAATATCGTTAATATTTAATAAGGTCGTTAGTAAGGTAATGATTGTGATTCTCAAGCAAATTAGATGTTTAGTATCGCTTATTGTTTAGAGAGAAGAATAATCCATACTAATATTACAAAATCCATACTGATATTATAAAATGCCAAAGAGTCAAATGTCTGTCAGCTACGCTGTAACGGTCCATCTTTTTTTAACCGTTTGATAAATTTTGGAACAGAGATACGTGGCATCCCGGAGAAGGACATAGGCTTTCTTTGTCCCGAAAATTAAGACAACAACACAAGATTAAGATACATATATTATAAATAAAATAATCAGCCGTGCAAAGGTTAATTCGGTATTAAAGGTTAATAATAGTTAGTCCTTATCCTGTGACAACAGCTTATTAATATCGTAATAAAAAGTGATTTAAAGTTAACAAGATAATTAGTAAGAATATTATGGTTTACTTAACTCATAAATTTTTGTTTTTATTGCTGAAACTTTTTTTCTTAGACTTTCAGTGGTTCAAAATTAAAATACCCGGCGTATTTTGCACAGCAGAAATAGATTTAAGTAAAACTGTGTAGTATTTGGAATTTATTACGGCCCATTATTATGAGCTTGCAATTCTTATTTTTTATTTATTTATTTAATTCGTTGGTGCATTCCAATTATTACGCAACTAACAACAACAAACACTACTACACACAACTAAAATTATATTAATAATACTACCAAGAATGTATCTTATGTGTGGATCTTATCCATAAAATCTAATCTCCTGTATAAAATATAGAAGCATAACCATAAAGTATACAGAAAAAAATAACACAATGACGTCATTTATTTCATACTGCTCGATTCATAACACTTAAACATTAGGTCGGTTGTTATTTTATAAAATCCTAAACATGTCCAACCTAAAAATAACTTATTAAAAATTACATAAGTGTATAATATGAAATCCAGTACGAAAATTGGGTATTTGACTACTATTCAAATAAATTATTTTTTAGTGATTATTAAATAGATGATCACCCAAAAGTCGTAATATCCACGTACAATAATTTTTTTATGTTGAATAACAATTTTAAACAATCGATTAAGGATTAAAGTTCGTCGAACTTTAATGACGTCACGTTTTAAAATTTCATATAAATTCCATACTTAGGACGCGTTTTGACATTTGAAAAAAAGTTGCTGATTTGACCTGGATTTGACTATTTGTCAAATACCCAATTATAAACCAAAAAGTAACGAAATTTTCAAATAAAATTCCACTTTGTATCATAGAGCTAAGTTGAAATAAGCTTGTACCTATACATATAACTTCACTAAATATGCAGATTACTGAGAGAAAACGTAAAACTTTTACCACGGTTGCACAAGTTTTGAGTACCGTACTGAGTACCGACTAGGTAGGTATACCAAGTTAAGTTCCATCCTGTCCTGTGGTCTCTAACCGTGAGCGAGCGTGGTGAACTAGACCGCGCGGAAACTGATCGTTTGCGTATATATAAAGTTTCAAACTTATAAACTTTTGGTAATGCTAGGCTAGTCGAGCAGTGACGATTCAAAAGCACTGGTAAAAGTTTATTTAATATAAATAAAAATCTTTTTACAATTTGAAATCAAGTACTTACCTTTATTTTCTGATTCGATGTTTTTATTGTTAACTAACAATTCTATGCTTTCGGAGAGCGCAAGCTATACTTATTTACATAATTTTCATCACAAAAATCGTTCTTAGTAACATGATGTTGAAGTTAAAACAAAATTGAGAAAGAATTCAAAGACATCCATATCCATACTAATATTATTAATACGAAAGTGTGTCTGTCTGTCTATTTGTCGGTCTGCTATGCTTTTACGGCCCATCTTTTCAACCGGTTTTGATGAAATATGGTATAGGCATAGTTTGTATCCCAGGGAAAAAACTTAATTCACGCGGACGGAGTCGCGGGCATCATGTAGTACTTAATAAAATACTATTAAAGAGTACTAAACTATAGGAGGTTAAAAGTATTAAAATGTAGAGCCGGATTATTTATGCAATCAAAACTTTACCATTTGAAGGAAAAGATAAAGTGGATTTTCGATTGGATTTACATTCGATATTCATTACGGGAGGGTAGACGGAAAATTTTGACCGCAGCTCTACGAGTTTGAAGTAAAGTTCCATGTTAGAGCTGTGCGGCCTAGGATTGAATGCTGTGTGAGTGAATTGAGCAGAATTGGTACAGCTGTATACTATTAGTTACGCTGTGGTATTGGTATGATGCTGAAATTCCAATTTAATGTTATGAAGGATTCTCGAAAATAGACAGACTTCAATGGAGTGCGTTAGTATTCTTTAAGAATAACAAACCCGTAATGGTTTGTAATTTTTAAAGAATACTAATATAATAGAATTTTGTCATGTATTTTTCACGAGTAACTTTCATACTTTCATACTAATATTATAAATGCGAAAGTGTGTTTGTTTGTTGGTTTGTTGGTTTATTGGTTTGTTAGTTAGTTGGTTTGTCCTTCAATCACGCCGCAACGGAGAAACGGATTGACGTGATTTTTTGCATAGGTATAGTTGAGGACCTGGAGAGTGACATAGGCTAGTTTTTATCCCGGAAAATTAAGGAGTTCCTGTGGGAATTGAAAAAACGTATTCCACGCGGACGAAGTCGCGGGCATCAGCTAGTCAAATCAAATAAATATTATAAATGCGAAAGTTTGGATGGATGGATGTATGGATGTATGTTTGTTACTCAATCACGCTCCAACGGATGAACGGATCTGGATGAAATTTGGCACAGAGATAGATTATAGTCTGGAATAGCACATAGGCTACTTTTTATCCCGGAAAATTAAACAGTTCCCGCGGGAACCGAAAAACCGCAATCCACGCGGACGAAGTCGCGGGCATCAGCTAGTATCAAATAAATATTATAAATGCGAAAGTTTGGATGGATGTATGGATGTATTGTACCTATGTATGGATGTATGGATGTTTGTTACTCAATCACGCTCCAACGGCTGAACGGATCTGGATGTAATTTGGCACAGAGATAGATTATAGTCTGGAATAGCACATAGGCACCTTTTTATCCCGGAAAATAAAAGAGTTCCCGCGGGAACCAAAAAACCTCAATTCACACGGACGAAGTCGCGGGAATCAGCTAGTAATAAATATATCACGTTTATAACTCACGTGTTTTGTCGGAAAGTGCCCGACGTCGAGTAGTTTCGTCTGTCATTTTCATGGCGTCGCTTCTGTGACTCACCTAGGAGAACGGCTTATAACGAGTCATAGCCGGGATATATTTATAGTTATAATTATAATGAATATCATTCACGATAGTTTAAAAACGTTACAATATTTCACGGGTATTTTTTATTTATTGTTTATGGTAATTATAATTTACTTCCTTTTTATATTTTTTTTGAAAAATCATTATTTTTTCTTACATTCTGATTATTCTTGCATTCATAAAAAAAATTACAAAAGGAAATAATTATTATGTCTTTTCTTTTGTTTCAGGTACACATTTAAACAGTTTAGAAACTGAAAAAATACACGATTATAGAAAGTCTAGGTAAGAAAAGTTCTGGTAATTTTTTACATTACTTACAGTAATGTAAAAAATTGTACATTAAAGTAGGTATGCGTAATTATGTTAATTTTTGTTACGTAGTATCAGTATCATACTATGCTATTACCTATTCTGTGGTAGTATTAAGTACAGCTTGGTAAATACAAGTAGAATGAGTACCTAGCTAATACACGTCATAATTTTTCTATGACGTGCTTATAATATGACGTTAATTTAATTCTTACTCATTCTTATTGCTTTACATAATCAAATAATTAATAATTTACATAATCGTACAATTAGTATAATTTTTGCTTCAATTGGGTATTCGAGTATTAAGCAAACGCTGCGTTAAAACAATGGGTTCCATTTAAAATAATGTGATGAATGTGATGCTTTGTTATATGCCTAAACCATAATTTTGCAAATGAAACTTGGACTAAAGCCAAAACGGGCATAATTTATACTATCACGTAGAACAAAGTGGTATACATTTGTAAGCGAAAGCATTTAGTTCAAAGCCAAAACTAAAAAAAAACAGTTACAACATTCTGTACAATATTGTTCTTTATACTCGTATACTGTAGCGGGCATCAAGACGATCATTCATTTTGTGATTTTAGTCTTATAAATAAATCAAAAAGCCTTTATTCACTATTACGTTAATGTCATTAGTTCATTACAAAATTGAGAGGTAAATATTTAGATTTACATTAATTTCAATTGATAAAAAAAAACATACAGGTACAATGAAAGCTTAAAATTTGTCAAATTTACATGCATTTACGTAAAAGTAATGCGTAAAGTAAGTAATCTACGGCGCAGGCCTCCCCCAAATCTTGTTTTTAGTCTTGCACACTTTTAAAAACGGATTATCACGAACAGCGGATGGCTCACTATTGACCACGAGTCTCCTCTATAATGAGAAAAGTTTGGCCAAAGTGCGGATTGCTATAATACTTCACACACCTCTGAGAAAATTATGAAGAACTCTGGGGCATGCAGTTTTTCTTCGTCGTTAAAGCAACTGATAATATTTCTTAATACGCATGTTTATATATCCTTCATCGTAGCTGATGTTTTCACATCATTTACATTGACTACGCATGGTATATTTTACCGGCGAATATTTTCAGTGATATTTTTATTATATAACGAACCATAATAGCTTGCTCGCAGCACTTCAACGTCGGTATTTATCGCAGTTAGGCAGTTGTTTTCGTAACGTGCAGTTGCATGCACTGCAAAATAATGTATTCAGCTTTGTATAAGTTTCTTTATTATACCCCATGGGCACAATATCAACTCATCATAGTTTCACTCTGTGGTTTCACTTCTGAATATGACTCTCCTCTCAGAACGAGAGTGGTTTGGCCATATCGATCACGCTGGCCAAGTGTGGAATCCCATATTTTATTAATACTGGGAATCATAGATAATATTTTTGTATCATTACTTATTTCATTTTAATTAACTTATATTGTACATAGTTTCTTAATTCGCGTTAATTTCCCAAATCCCTTCTATTGTTATAATTAAACGTATTATATACAAATATCGATACGTTAATTAACATTATTATTGTCGTGTGTTGTGATTGTATTTCAAGCTTGTTATATGACATAGATTCTACGTCTAGCCGTCTACGCTCTAAGTTGGTTGGATAAATGTGGAGATCTATTTTATAAAATAAAGCCAAAGTGCCTAGAAATATGTATTCTTCATTAGTTTTCATATAACTGAAATAAACATTAAAATATCAGTTTAATCAATCTTTCTTTATCTTCTCTCTCCAATCTCCATGCATCTCTATGTCAATATCTTGTAACCGTCCGTAACCACTTTGTTATATTATATACGACGCGCGTAGAGGCGCTACGAATAATGTATTCTGCAGTTGTTACGTTTTAAACATGCTAATGGCTTATCGTTGACAAGCAGCTGTTTACGTGCTGGCAAATTATTATGATGAGAGACTCTACATATGTATAGAAATTTTCATTCTCATCTTCTATGTAATTTGAAGAGATGGTCGTTACTTTTATGCATACATGTATGATATCATACATTTTTTGTATGCTACTGCAAGAAAATGATCTTGAGTGAACATACTCAAAATAAATTGAATACGATACGTAAATACTCGTATCAAAGAATCACTTTTAACTCAAAATACCCAAATTACGACGTACCGTATGACTGGCCATTGCCAAATAAATTAATAGCATTGAATACATTTAAATATAATATACCTACATAATATACAGTGTTACATAATTAAAAGGTTTACCTAACTACTAATCAATATACATTATAAATTAAAATTTGATAATCCATACTAATATTTTAAACGCGAAAGCGTGTCTGACTGTCTGCTACGCTTTCACGGCCCATCTGTTTAACCGATTTTGATGAAATTTGGTACAGGGATAGTTCCCAGGGAAGGATATGGGTCTATTTTTATCCCGGAAAATTCAAAAGTTCCCGCGGGCATCAAAAAACCTGAAAAATTTTTTTGATGCTATTGCGAAGCATCGCATCGACGCGATGCTTCGCAATAGCATCATCTAGTGGAAACAATAACACAGGCCTGTATGTACAGATAATATATATGATATGTATATGATGATGCTCATAAACACGTTGTATAATGACTATATAAAACTCAGATTACATCTGCAATCTAATTACGTCCAGTAAACAGTGCGGGCGTAGTTTAACAACGGTTAACTATGCATAAATTAAACTGAGATTAATGAAATTACCACGAATAGTGGGTGGCCGTGGCCATGCATTAATGTATGCTCAATTTGAATTTATAGCTTACGTAGGGTTACTGCGAGTGTTGAATGAATCGGGACAGATAAAGAAATTGATTTCATGAACTTCATCTAGGAATATCGATATTTACCTATTTAATAATATACCCTTTATCTGAACTTAGCTTTAAAAATCCGATTCTTAAAGTTATTGCCTCTCTTTGTTGATCTATCCTGGAGATTGTTTAATAAGTGCAACCAAATGAAATCGAATTGAAAATCTAATTTTTATTTTATTTTTTATTTTTTCTCAAACATGCATGGAAATATTGTCATTATTTTATTTTGAAAAAAGAACACGCGAAGTATCGAATTTTCGGACAAATAAAATCAAATCCATTGCAGGAGCGTTTTTTGAATTTGGAACATTACAACGCTCCTGCAATGTTGTATAAAAAGACGTGCTGGGGTTATTAGATACTTTGATCGGATCTCTTTTGTTATTCTTGGCATACCATAGTCTCTTTGCTTAGTACAAATTGCGATTACGTGGCTGTATAGCCATAAATGCGTTTGCCTGTCGGCACAGATGATAAAAAAAAAATTGGCGGCAAAGCTGAAAATTCGTTTTGATTTGTTATTTACATACTTAATAAATATAAATTTAATAATAATTAAAATTGTTTCCAACGGTTCAGAGAGCGAAATGGAGATTGATTGTACTCCACCAGATTTAAGATAAGAAGCCAAATTGGCAATGGAAAACCTGCTTCCAGCGAAGTCAAAAAAAAATACATGAAAGTATATGAAAATTTTATGATAATATAAAAAGTATGTTTTATTTCCCTGTATTCTTTTGAGAAAAGCACTATATATGCCTCGGCGGAAATGGCAATTGCTTGTCTCGTATTAGTGAAGTCCTCGCCGTACATACTCGAGTATGTACAAAGGCCGGGAAATAGGCATTTGGAGGTCGACCTCCAATTGCCTATTTCCCGGCCTTTGTACTATTATGTCACCTTGCTATAACTATCGGCTTTTTACTATTAATTCACAACCTCCCTGGCGCAATGGTGAGCGCTGTAGTCTTATAGTGAGAGGCCCTGGGTTCGATTACCGGAAGGGTTATTTTGGGAATTTTTAATTTCTGAATTTCTTCTGTTCTCGTCTAATGGGACACTTCGGCCGTGGCTAGTTACCGCCCTACTGGCAAAGACGTACCGCTAAGCGATTTAACGTTCCGGTTTGATGCCGTGTAGAAACCGATTAGGGTTATGGGTTTATTTTATTTATAACTGCCCTTTAACTGCCATACCCCTAACTGATTAGTCGCTACCATCTTAGACTGAATCTTCACTTACCATCAGGTAAGATAGCAGTCAAGGGCTAACTTTTAGTGGAATAAAAAAAAGTATATTTGTAGGCAGTGTTCAGCCTCAATGATATTTTGGATAATATCGCACCAAATTATCAGGACATTGTCTCACATATTCTGATATTATGGTAACTCCGAACTCATGACGCAACATGCATATTGTAGCTCGAACATATCATATAATACGTGCTTATGTATGTATGTTGCGTGGAATTATACAGGATTATTAGAAAATCTGTTTTGAGCTGGACTCATATTGTTGATAATTATTTATTTATGCAAAACAAATTAATTATAACTTTCAATCTATTATGCATATACATATTTACCTACTATTGTTTAATTATATGAATTACCTTAAAATAAAAAAACAATGACTGCTGAAATATTAGTATTGGTGAGCGACAAACGCGACACCGCGACACGATTCTCAATTTCTATGGCGTAATATCGCGTCGCGTCGCGTCTCGCATCGCGTCACGCATCGCGTCACGCATCGCGTCACGCATCGCGTCACGCATCGCGTCACGCATCGCGTCACGCATCGCGTCACGCATCGCGTCACGCATCGCGTCACGCATCGCGTCACGCATCGCGTCACGCATCGCGTCACGCATCGCGTCGCTTCTGTCGCTCCTAGGAGAGCGGGAGGAGAACAACGGGTTAGTTAGGGACACATTACGAAAACAGTTAGATTGGATATTATGTTTAATATTGTTATGTTTCCATAAATAATAGTTTAATATTGGATAGAAGCAGGCGTTACTTTGCGGAAGGTCATGACAATGAAAAAACTAGAAGTTTAATTCGCTATAATCCGCCACAGAAGGTAAATCTTTATGGTACAGTGTGGTACAGTGTACCATAAAGTGTACCATAAAGTCTAGTGTGGTACAGTGCGTATCTTGAACTTGCAGCCCGCGATATTCTCCACATAAATCTCCTCTCATTCATGAGGGTATTTTAGAAGATTTATGTTGTGCGGAGAATATCGCGGGCTGCAAGTTCAAGATACGCACCGTATCACATAGATTTACCTTCTGTGGCGGATTATAGCGACTTAAACTTCTAGTTTTTTAATAGTTTTACGAAATAAAAATTTGTTTTTGCAAAATGTTTTGCTTACTTTGCCATGCCATATCTACTATTGTCTTAAGGTGTACCTATTATACCATCTGATTCAGTATAATTATTATACTGACTCAGATGGTAATAGAAGCACTAAAAATTTATTATTATTCTGCCTAATAAGTTCTTGTTACTAAAATTACTCAAAACAAATACTTCATGTGAGTCAGTAACAGAACTATACGCTCCCCCAACTCATCGAAGAAGTTTTGATAGCAAAACTTTGCACAAACTAAATTCAACTTTAGCTCATGCATACAGATCGTATGAAAACAATCTGGCTAAAATTAACATTGTAGGCTAAGAGGAAACCTCTTCTTAGCTATTGATGGTTATTGAACGCCACGATGGATTTTATGGCACAAAATCCTAAAGGTCCAACAAAAGGATTCTAGACCCCCCCTTCCCCCAAAATAATAAGTTCAGTGCTCATGTGCAGACATGTGGGTGCACTTTATAAATTCCACAATCAGTCATTCTTTGTTGGGAATGGTTGCCGTGACTGAAATTAGGTCGGTAATGAATTCAATATAATTGAGCTTTTCACCTAACAAAAATTAAATAATTATTGTAGAAATCCTTTTTGAAATCTGCTCAAAATATAAGAAGTCATTAGCAAATACCCTGGCGCAGATTATCATTATCATATGCTATAAAAAAATAGTTCTAAGAATACTTCTGCTTTTAGGCTTGATAGGTCTGCGATAAATATGCACACAAACCTGAAAAAAAAATATTTCAGCAGTGAAAATATCTATTTTATCGTTGGATTGCATTAAATTTACAATGGAAACGTTTATAATAAGTACCCATTCCATTCCCCCAAGTTTCCTTCAAAGAAGTTCGATAAAGTTTTATACAAACTAAATTCAACTTTAACTCATGCATACAAATCGAAAGGAAACAATCTGACTACATTATAGAAGTTACTAACATATTTTAGAATGAGAGCCGAAAGTTCTTTAAAAAACGTTATAATTTTACAAATACTCAAACCATTTTTTTAAAAACTAGCTGATGCCCGCGACTTCATTCGCGTGGTTTAAGTTTTTTGATTCCCGCGGGAACTCCTTAATTTTCCGGGATAAAAAGTAGCCTATGTCACTCTCCAGGTCCTCTACTATACCCATGCCAAAAATCACGTCGATCCGTTGCTCCGTTGCGGCGTGATTGAAGGACAGACCAACAAACAAACATATTACTTTCGCATTTATAATATTAGTATTGTAGGGAGTTGTAAGTGAAACTCTCTGGTAAGTAGAAACTTATATTGCTTCTAAACTACAATTTTACAAAATATTAATAGCACGTAAACAAAAGAATAACGCTCCTAAGAGGTGGAAGAACGGACTGCAGGAAGCTATCGCGTTCGTAACCTCGACTGGTTGTCAGAGTGGGCTGTAGGGAGCTACCGCACTCTTTAACCCGACTAGTCTTAGAGGACTGCTGACGCTATCGCTCTAAGGCCGGTCGCTAGGCTAACTGATTTTATTCCGCCGCGCGGCCGCTTATATACCCGTCGGTCCCCGCTCCTGCGTAGATAATACTCGATGACGTAGCGTAGAACGGTACAGGTAGTTGGTGTGTGAGTGAGAAAGTATTCGGCGGGCGCGTTGATAGGCGGTTCGTTATTATGATTGTTACAATCTCCCCCTCTGGTGCTCGTTGACGTCCCGTAAGAGTACCAGGAATTAAGGGTTTCTACTCTTCCTTGGACGACCTCTTTGCCTAATGGGTACAATTGATGCAGGTGTTTCTTCATCTCTCTTTTCAAATTTAACCATTGCTGATGTATGGTATCTCCCAATGGGTTTTTCAGGCTCGGAAGTAGTCGCTACCTCATATATAGAACTTCCGTGTTTCTTCGTAACTACATACGGGCCATCACGTCGAGGTGCGAATTTTGCTGAGAATTGTTTTTCTTGGTTACTTATTGGATGTGTTTCAATCAATACTAAATCTCCAATTTTATATCCAGGGTCTGGACGACGTTTCTTATTAATAATTTCTCTATTCTTGTCTTGTACGTTTTCAACATTAGCTTTAGCTGTAACTAAGTCTGTCGCAAGTCGTCTGAGATATGGAGTAATCTCCGGGATGATATTTTCAGTTTGTACAACTTCACTGAAGTTATGTGAGATTTCAAAAGGAGTTCGTAATTCTCTTCCGAAAGTTAAGTATGCTGCAGAGTAGCCTGTGCTTTGATTAAATGCTGAGTTCATCGCAAATCTTATGGCGTGTAGGGTCTCAGGCCATTTGTTATGTTTATCTTGGACAGTTATTGCAATTTGACTCTTCAAGTCTCTGTTTTTCCGTTCAACGATATTAGGTTGAGGATGATAAACGGGGCTTAAGAATTGTTGAATATCTAGGCAATATGTGAGTTGTTGCATTACCGCGGATATAAATTGCACACCATTGTCACTGGTTATTCTACGTGGTAAGCCGTAACGTAAAAATACTTCATTTAGTAAGGTTATGGCGCACTGTTCAGCTGTAGCTTCGTTGAGTGCAAATAGCTCTACCCATCGAGATGCGGTATCTTCGACAATAAAGATCCATTTTTCTCCTTTTGGTCCTTTTGGTAAAGGTCCGAATAGATCAATTGATAAAACCTCGAATCTTTTATTATTAGCCGTTGATTGGAATAATCCTGCTGGTTTTTGATTTGATGGTTTATATCTTTGACATTGAATGCAGCTTTTTATATATTTTAGCACATCTTTACGTAAATTTTTCCAAAAGAAATGAGTTTCAATTCGTTTCACAGTTCTATCAACTCCTAAATGACCAGCGGTTGAAGAGTCATGGTAAGATTTCAGAATGTTTTGGACTTCATGTTTAGGTATAACTAATTTTGCATTGTCGTCCTCCTGACTGGCTGTAAATCTGTACACCACTCCATTATGCATGAAATATCCTCTTTTTGACCATTGCACATAGTCTTCTGTATCTGGTTTTTCTTCTAAGACTTGAATAATAAGTTTAATATCATCATCTTTTAATTGTTCTTCACGGATACTGCTCTCATGTCTTTTCGGTAAATCTATTTCTATTTGACAAATGTCACACGTATCAGTGTGGTTTGTACATGGGGGTCTGGATAAACTATCAGCCAGAATGTTGGTTTTACCAGAGCAA
Organism: Erebia ligea; assembly: GCA_917051295.2. NCBI lineage: Eukaryota > Metazoa > Arthropoda > Insecta > Lepidoptera > Nymphalidae > Erebia > Erebia ligea. Next base: position 13,162,854 of record OU785221.1, on the reverse strand, counting down.
TATTTGATTTCAAAGTTATATGGTTGTAATTGCAGTGCCCATCGTGCTAAACGTCCTGTAGGCGATTTTAAATTTAATAACCATTTCAGAGGCTGATGGTCAGTTATGGTTAGAAATTTTGTGCCTTCTATGTATCCTCTAAATCGGGATATTGCCCATACAATGGCTAGTGCCTCTTTTTCAGTTACAATATAGTTACGTTCTGCCGGCGTAAGTAGTCGACTTGCATATTCTATTGGATGTTCATTGGCACCCTCCCCCTGCAGTAAAGCTGCTCCTATAGCGTAATTGCTTGCATCAGTCTTTATAGTAAAGGGTGCCTCGAAATCGGCTTGTTTTAGAATTGGTGCTGTAGTCAATGCTTTCTTTAATATATCGTAGGCTTATTGCTGTTCATCTTTCCATATCCACGCGACCTTCTTTTTTGTGAGGTTTGTAAGAGGTCTTGCTATTTCAGCGAAATTTTGTATGAATCTCCTGTACCAGGATGCTGTTTGAAGAAATGATATCAACTGCTTAAGGTTTTTAGGTTCAGGTCGATTTAATATGGCATCGACTTTGGCTGGATTAGTTTTGATTCCTTGTGCTACAATGAGGTGTCCCAAATATTTTATCTCAGAGCAGATGAATTTGCATTTTTTCCTATTAGCTTTCAATTTACAACTCCTGATTTTCTCAAATACTTCTCTCAGGTTTTCTAAGTGTTTTTCGAATGTAGGTGACCTTATAATTAAGTCATCTAAATAGCATAGCACATACTCAGCACGTAGTCCATTAATAAATTTATCCATTAGGCGTTGAAAAGTGGCTGGTGCATTTCGTAAGCCAAACGGCATACGTTTAAATCTGTACATTCCAAAAGGTGATATGAAGGCAGTTTTGTCCTGATCATCCGGATGTACTTTAATTTGATGATAGCCTGATTGCAAATCTATGGTAGACATATATGGCATAGCCTTCGCTTGATGTAAAAGATCATCGATTCGCGGTAATGGGTATCGATCGGGAACAGTGACTTCGTTTAGTTTGCGATAATCTATGCATACTCTAACATCATCTTCGCCCTTTGGAACCATTACTACAGGGGAGGCCCATGGTGAGTCACACTCTTCTATGATGTCATTACTAATCATTTCATCTAGTTTAGTTCTTAATTGTTGCTGTCTATTTGGTGATAGCCTATATGGTTTAACAGCAATAGGATTATGGTTTCCTGTGTCTATTCTATGTTCAGTAAAAGTTGAAGGTTCGTTAGGTTGCGTAAATATATCGTGATATTCTGTTAATAATTTATTAAACTGTTCCTTTTCGTTATTTGATAATATATGGCCCTCATCAGGATGTAATGAAATATCAGTATAATACAATGACATTGGATTTATTGGCAAATAATCTATGCGAGGGTCTACATTATTATTAGCATCAGCTGGTTCGCGTAGTCGAGATGGACGTGGAGGTGTGTCCATCTTTATAAGTTGCCAGCGGGGTTTCTTTGGTGAAGGACTATCTCCCTGGTTTTTCGGAGACGGAGTTTCACATATGGGAGACAACATTGATAGATCGTTTTCCCATCGTAGGAAACTTGGCAGCGACTCTTCGTCTTCGTTATCGAAGCTAAGATTTTTCTTTGCCTTGAGTATTGGAATGTTCTGGTTTTTTAACTGGAGAAATTGGAATTTTTCATGGGGCTCATCAATAAAATACCAAGCTCTCTGAGGCAAATTAAGTACTATCCCCACTGGTTCCAAGAAATCTATTCCAAGGAGTGTGCGATTGTCATTGGCGTTGGGCAATACCGTCAGTGACAGGGGTAAGGTGCGATTGCCCAGGGTGATTTTTACCGTAGTGGTAAGCAGATTGTGTGTCGTTACCGCCCCATCTGCCAGGCTTACGTCTGCGCTTCTCTTCTCAAACGGTACACCCATTTCTAGGAGTTTGTTATATAAAAGGGTGCCTGCGATGCTAGTTCGAGCAGCTGTGTCGACGTAGGCGTATCCGAGGTAACCATTAATATTAATTTCGATAGTCGGTATTTTCACGTGGCTTTCTAGATTCGTCTCAACTTTGTAGAAAGCTACCGGTTGCGGTGGTGATTCTTTATGTTTGCAAGACAAACAGTTACTGCGAAACACTCCTGGTGCGCCGCATCCGTAACAGGAGACAACTGGCTTCTCTGGTTTGGTGTCCGATGTCTTCTCTTTTGCAGTGTCAACCGTCGATAGTTTTGCGAGTCGTTTGCGGCATTCTTCCACCAGGTGACCCTTCTTGCCACAGAACAAGCACCGCTTTTTTGTCCACTTACTCTGAGTGGTAGTGCTGGCTACTGCAGGTGCTGACTTTGGTAAAGACTGTTCGACTTCTTGCTCCAACGATTCTATGTGACGCGCCTGTTCCAAAAGATCCGCAAATGTTTTTACGTCTGTCCTTGCTATCTTTTTTTTAAGCTTCAGTTTGAGCAGACCGTATAGTAAATCTATTTGCTCTTCCTCTTTGTGGCGTCTTGTCGGTAACTGACCGAGTAGAGCGCGCTTCCTGCAGAGAAATGTGTCAATTTTCTCGTTTTCCCCCTGTGGACTGGCGAATATCTCCATATAAATATCATGGGGCTGCCTTTTTGGAGCAAACGCTGACCTTAGATTTTTAAGTGCTGCCGACCAAGTCTTCGTTTCGGAGCGTATACCTTGCCACCATGTACTTGCAGTGTCTTTGAGCAGCAGCGGTAACCCGATGAGAGCCTCCTCGTCTGAGATGTTTTCTATTTGTTTAAATACTTCGACGGCAGTGATGAATTCTTCCACTTTATCGTAGTTGTATTCGCCGCTGAAGCGCAACGGGCAGCGAGTAAAGTTTTTATTTGTCGCTGTGCTCTGTCGATTTAGTAGTTTGGTAAACTGTTCTTCTGATAGCATTACTGGAGCACTTGATTGTTTTCCTTCCATCTTGTTTCTTTACGTTGGGCGCCAGAATGTAGGGAGTTGTAAGTGAAACTCTCTGGTAAGTAGAAACTTATATTGCTTCTAAACCACAATTTTACAAAATATTAATAGCACGTAAACAAAAGAATAACGCTCCTAAGCTTGAGGTGGAAGAACGGACTGCAGGAAGCTATCGCGTTCGTAACCTCGACTGGTTGTCAGAGTGGGCTGCAGGGAGCTACCGCACTCTTTAACCCGACTAGTCTTAGAGGACTGCTGACGCTATCGCTCTAAGGCCGGTCGCTAGGCTAACTGATTTTATTCCGCCGCGCGGCCGCTTATATACCCGTCGGTCCCCGCTCCTGCGTAGATAATACTCGATGACGTAGCGTAGAACGGTACAGGTAGTTGGTGTGTGAGTGAGAAAGTATTCGGCGGGCGCGTTGATAGGCGGTTCGTTATTATGATTGTTACAGTATTATTTAAAATAGCAAACATAAAGAACTTTTTTCTGGGCTTCAAGTTCGCGTTACAAAAATAACGTAGTAATTATACCCGCTCTTACTCTAAAAGCGGTATTATAATGTACAGTGCATAATATTTGATTTCATATTTCAGTAGTCGCGATATCAACGAGAGATGTGGCCTAGATTTGATAGCGAATATAAAGCTTTTAAAGGCCTTGCACACGTCGACTTTTTCTTGCGCATTTCAATTGTATTATATTGTCTCAGATGCAACTAAAACAAGTTGCGATCGCGATACAGGTACAACTAGTGAAGCTTTAGAGATAAAAAGATGTCGTGTCTAGGTACATTTTATGGCAAGCACTCAGAATATAAATTTGGTATAAAATATTTGGAAGTAGATCATACTTCTATACTAATATTATTAATACGAAAGTTTGGATGGATGGATGATGTTTGTTACTCAATCTTCTAGATTATAGTCTGGAATAACATATAGGATACTTTTTACGTCTGAAAATTAGAGTTCCCGCGGGAACCAAAAACCTCAATTTACGCGGACGAAGTCGCGGGCATCATCAGCTAGTAATAATATCATAAATGCCAAAGTGTGTTTGTTTGTCCTCCAATGACGCCTCAATAGAGCAAAGGATCGACCTGATTTTTTGCATGGGTACCTATAGTTAAAAACCTGGAAGTGACACAGGCTTATTTTTATCCCAGAAAATTAAGGAAATCCCGTGGTAATTTAAAAAACTTATTGCACGCGGCCGAAGTCGCGGGCATCAGGGTGCCGTGTGCATAGGTTCTTATAATTACAACGTTCACTAGATTATAAAAAGATTGAAAGCCTTTGCTCTAATATTGTCTGCATAAATAATGTGTTTTTAAAAGATAAACACACGCACCACTTCACCGCTAAGCGTTCTTGATGAAGTTTTAGTATGCTCGAGTGGTCTATGTTTATCCAAACAAACATCCAAAGTTATTATTTTTCGCTAAAAGATATTGCATGCTCATAATTTAATCTTCATGAACATATATGAATGAAACGAATTTTAATGCAACTATTAAAATGCACTGAGCTCTTTTAGTTTATTTAATCCACGCCGCTGATTGAGTTTAAATTAAATAAAAGTAGTGTTGAACGGTGATAGCCTAGAATGCTATAGTAGTTTAGATGCCCGGCCACCTTTTGGTGGTCACGGGTTCGATAGTCCCGGCATGCACCTCAAACTTTTTGAAGGACGAGTGGCCTAGTTGTGATAATGCATATAAGTCGATTGCGATTGTTAAGCACCGGGTCACCGACCCAAGTCGATGACTGGAGGGGTCTCCGAATTTGGAAGTCCAAATTTGGCCTATTCGTTTCATCCGTGCCTCGAAGAGCACGTTAAGCTGTCAGTCCCGGTTATTATCACCAACATCTGATAATAATCATCAGAAACCTAAAGTTGAAATAGTACTCTTAGTCGATTCGTATGCGGAAGGACCTGGGAACCCACCGAATCATTATCCCAAGAAAACCCCTACCATTGTGTAATTAATGGAAAGGGGTCATGACACTCTGCAATGATGAATACGGCGCAGAGAAAGTTATTTGTTATAAAGTTATTAAGTTATATCACTTGCTTTAAACGGTGAGGAAATCATGAGAATACCTGCATGTCCAAGAGTTCTTCATAATGTTCTCGAACTTGTGTGAAGTCTGCCAATCCGCACTTGGCCAACGCGGTAGAGTAAGGCCAACCGTTTTCATTCTGAGAGGAGATTAATTGTGCTCAGTAGTGAGCCGTCCATGGATAGTATAAATGTGGTGTAGTGGTGGTGGTGGTGGGTATTGATTAAAATAACTCTAGGTAATATTCAAATCTTTGATTTCCAGGGCAAACGAGCATAAGAAGACCAGAAGAAAATATCATAATAATAAGGAGCAGCCATTTCAATCCGTAACATTTGGTTAGTGTTAAATATCTATGATAAAATCTTTACCTAAATATGCCATCATTCTTCAAGTTAAGATCATATCTGGGGGCTTACTATGATCGCTATTTTAATCTTGTTGGCGCTCTTGTTTCAGAATTATAATCCTTATTTTTGGGGCATTAAGGTTCGTAGTATAAAACATTAATTTTAAAATAATATAGTTTTAAGCGATGGTAGTAACCCTCCTGATCGTAACTACCTAATATCAACATTAATTAATTATTATTCAACTCGCAAATGTTTTTTGCAGGTGGAAGATTCAAAAGAGATCTAAATTCCGGAAATGTAATGATTACTCAGCATTTTAATGACAAAGTCGTATCACCTGGAGAAGATGTAAGTACAAAATATTAGAATAAGGTATCGTACTAATATTATAAATGCGAAAGTGTGCTTGTTTGTTGATTTGTTGGTTTGCTATTTAATCACGCCGATACAGAGCAACGGATCGATGTCATTTTTTTGTATGGATATAGTTTAGATCCACAGGTAGAGACTAGAGAGTGACAATATTATAAAAAAACTTTTTCCACGATTATGAAGTCGCGGGCATCAGCTAGTATAATATATCAATACCATTATCGAATACTAGGTATAGTAGGTATTCCCAAATTAATTATTCGCCCGCTATGCCAATTATAGCTGTTAGTACAATTGAAAATCAAATTCAATTAGGGATACCACAAAAATGTAATTTGCTCTATAGTCGGTCTTCCATTGCTGATTCCATTGCATTGAAAATCGTCGTCCCGGTGAAGTTCTAACCTCTATAGTGCATTAATTATTGCTATTGGTTTCTGCTAGCCATTGGGGCACTTATAGCTTCAGAATATTATTAAATCTAAATAATTGACTGCCTCGTTGGTCTAGTGGTTAGCATTATTGACTGCGGCCTACGAGGTCCTGGGTTCGAGTCCCGGGTCGGGCCATAATTAAGTATAATATTGGGTTTTTCCGACTAGAAATTCTCAGTACTAGCCCGGAGTTAGGAAGTTGGCCGTGTTGCACCCCCGCGCCTCGGAGAGCACGTTAAGCCGTCGGTCCCGGTTATTATCACTAACATGATAATAGTCGTTAAAGCCCGCCAACCCGCATTGGAGAAGCGTGGTGGGCAGCACTAATGCATTAACTTTTTAAATTGATTTTCTTTTCCATTGGCCACTTTGCCTCTTAATTAGATTTTTTTTCATAAGTTCTGTTTACAATTTCAGATTAGCTTACAGTGTACAGCAACTTCGGATCGGCCACCGTGGTTTATTTGGGAGCGAGACGGCGTTATCATTACCTCGAATACTGACTCCAGGTAGCAATAAAACACTTTATTTACAAGTGTTCCTAATAAGATATGCCTACAGGGCCTGAAATAAGTGAAGCTTTACTTTGTATCACACTTTATGGATATATATTATGTCATCTATCTACTTGAGAAAATATTTAATTCATTCCAAACAATTCAAAATTCAAAATTTAAATGTTTTTTATTCGAATAAACTTTTACAAGTACTTTTGAATCGTCAAGTGAATCTACCACTGGTTCGGAATGCCATTGCTACCGAGAAGAACCAGCAAGAAACTCGGTGGTTGCCCTTTTTAGATAATCATTTACAATTATTATTACTTATATCAATGTGTACGTAAGTAACCGCTGTCCTTATATTAGCATTGCTGGAGCGATCAAATCCAAGCTCCTCTATCATTTACATAATCTTCAACAGTATAATAAGCTTTTTTCAATAGGTCTTTCATTATGAAAATTTAACGATTTTTATCACAGATAACGGAAACAATGATCTGTGCTTATTATCGTATGTCGTTCTTTTTATATTATTATCATTAGAAGTGGGTGTGACTGAGTTACCTACCAATTGTGTGTCATAATTATTTCAGTAATAATGTATTGCTCAATCCAGGTACATCCTGGGTCAAATGATGTCACCCACGGGGATCGGAGTAATATCACAACTAAACATATCACGGTCCAGAGTAGAAGATGGAGGGATGTATTCTTGTGTGGCGTACGAAGGAGATTCCAATACGAAACATGCTGCTAGAATAGATGTCTATGGTAAGTAGAACTTTAGAAGTGAAAGTTCGTTTGTAAAGGTGATTTCAGACCGGCGAGGCGAGACATGTATGTTATGTGCGGGAATTGAAATATCGCAGGACCTTTCACACCGGCGAGGCGAGGCAATGCGAGGCGTGAAGTTAAGTGAATGGGACGACGATAATTGAAAGCGCGCTACGAAATGACACTCCGGTGGACGATCGGTGCAAAATTTGTGGATCAAAGGATTAAAATATACTTACTCTATTCATGCAGTAATATCGTTTTCAATACACTTGCTCTAAAAATGTACTTACAGAAGCAGTAAACAGGGCTTGTAAGTTAAATTTACTGCCCTCGTGCTTTTTTTGCAGAATTTACTGCCCTCGTGCAGTAAATTTGCAGTTTTTTGTAAAAGTTTTGTAAGTCCATTTTACTTCTAAATAAAAAGTTTTCTTGCAAGAAGGTTCTTATCGATATTGACTTTGTATGTAGAAAACCTAAAAAGTAATAACATTTAGATGTGGATTGATGAAATTAATTCATGAAATTAAAAATTGCATGTAATATTATTAATTCAAATTGATTTAAGTTTTATAAATCAAAAAAGTTGAATAGTCCAGGCTGGGAGTTAAGAGCTAGAACCTAGAGCCATGAAGCCAATTAAAAAAAAGCAATTACAACAACGCGCCATTGATACTAATCTTTAATCTGTGCGCGCTATTTTTAAAATTTTCTTTGAGGTTTTCCTATAAATAATTATTAATTAATATAAGTGCTTTAAGTGATGTGGAATAATAAAATTAAATCAACAATTAGGTATTTTAGATGTGAGAAAAAAATGGCGCTAAAAATCTAGCCGCCAAAAATCTCGAAATAAGTACGTATGGGCGTGAGAAACCATTTTCTAGTGAGTACCTAGTACCTACCTACTCGAGTTTTATTTTCAAGTTTTCTCACGAATGTATTGAAAAATATCGTGTGATATACGGGCGTTAAGGTTTTAACAAACTCGTGACGATGGTCAGCCCTCGACTGGCGTCATCGGGCTGACATTAGTCAACTCGTATGTAAAAACCTATTTACCGCCCTTATATCACAAACTACTATTAATGTTGTTTCAACAAATATTTACATTCTCGCCTCGCACATCCACGCGCATCGAGACCTCTTACACCAAAGATGGGCGGGATGGGAACTGAAGTTTTGCCATACAAATAATTCACGTCTCGCCCCGCCACGCCAAGCCTCACCAGTGTGAAATTACCTTTATGCTTTTTTATACTATTACAAGCGATGATGCAGCCTAAGATTAAGATGGCAAACTTGAAGGGTATTAAAGCTATACGCCTAATCTAGTTCGAAATGGCGTCATACCGGAATACCTACTCTATTGTTCGGAAGCACGGTTGTGCCACGGGTGGTACCTAGCTACCTCCGAGGCCTTTTAAAGATAAGGTCAGACTAGAGATAGTGTAGAGTTATTAATTATAAATTCTTACACTTACTGATCCTGCCAGGAATCGAACCCTTGACTTGAAAATACCTGCTATCAATTAATATGAAAATACTAGTCATGCCATGTTGGGTATACATTTCATCAACATTTGAGCAGTAAAATTTTTCATGCTCGAACAAATTAGGTTTCTGAAGCCAACCAAAATGTCTTTGAACAAAATTGTCATTACTTCGTCTTTAGAAAATGGTTCGCTAAACGTTATTAATTGACTACGAACTTGGAAAGCTTCATTATTGTGTGTTCATAAAAGGCAAACTTAAATTGATTTTCTTTTAAGTCAAAGCTTGAGTCAAAGTTAACATCAAAATAATTGTACAGGTGTGTTTTCGTTTTAACAACAAAGTTTAAATATTGGATAGAAGCAGGCGTTACTTTGCGGAAATCCATGATAATGAAGGAACTAGAAGTTTAATTCACTATAATCCACTACAATAGGTAAATCTATGTGGTACAGTGTGTACCATGTGTGTTACCACACCACAGAAATCTTCCAAATTATAATCTCAACGTACGTTTCACTCCGATACCGGAGCATCTTCAAGAGATGATGACTTGACAATGCACGATTGTAAGTCAATCGTGCATTGTCAAGTAACTATTTTAGCGGATTATAGCGAATGAAACTTGTAATTCCTTCATTAACTAAGTTTAAATTAATTAATTAACATCAACAACTATAACGAATCAGTTGATTTGTCGTTCCAAGTCGGTAACTAGTCGATTCAATTTAGTGGTCCAGATTTGGACCTCATCATTTATATCATGTGCCTTGGAGAGCTGAGTAAGCTTTAGTTCTGATTACACCAATATACATACTAATATAGTCGGTCTGTCTGTCTGATACGCTTTCACGGCCCATCTTTTCAACCGTTTTTGACGGTACAGAGCTAGGTTGCATTCCAGGGAATGTTTTTTTTTTCCAAAAACTAAATCCACGCGTACGAAGTCGCGGGCATCGTCGGATAATATTCAACCATAAGTGGGAAAAAAACATTTTAAATAGTCTCGTTTTTTAAATCTTATGATTTTTGATACCAAATTATACATAATCTGATTTAACGAAAAGATGTATACTGGAATCAAAATGAGATTCATTTTTGGTATTTTGCTTTAGATTTTTTAAAGGCTTTGTTTTTACTTTACAGGTCCACCGTACATCAGAACTTTGCCACCGATCAAAGTTCAAAGTGGTGATTCCTTGAAACTCAGATGCCCTTACTATGGATTCCCTATTAGGTGATTATATTTTTTCGTATTTTATTCATCATCATGTGTTAGCCTCCACTGCTTGAGAAAGGCATTTCCGAGAACACGCCTCCATACACCAACAAACCTCCGGATTTTTCTTTTAAAGTTGAACTACTACAGATTTTCATCAAGATTCTTAAAATTTTCAGCAAACTGGAATGGGAGCACAAAGGCAAGAAAATCATCAGTTCAATGCTTCCACAACACACGAGATATAAACGAACCAATATTATGAATAGTAAAAATCGTAAAAACACAAGAAAGAGACGAAGAAAACGACAAGTTTTAGAAAGTAGTGAAGATGGAGTGCTCAATATAGAGAGAGTATTGAAAGAAGAAAACGGAGAAATGTATACTTGTGTCGTTTTTAGTCCTTCGGGTGAAATGGCTAGAAGGTACGTTATTGATCAACATCTTTATCACCACTTCATCATCTCACTTTATTAGTACATAAAAGTCTTAAAGTAAAATAAAATTACATTACTGAGGTGTATTAGACGATATGTTTTTAGTTACTTTAATCACAGTCACAGATGTGACTAGCGGATAGTCTACCATATTATCTTGACGGGTCTTTGCATGACTTATATCTGGATAACTCTTTATTATATCAGTGATTCATCATTTGAGAAAAATGGTCTGTTGTATAATATTTAGTAAAATGGATCCCTTACAAGTAGACAAAACCTAAAATAGTCGGTATAAGAAAAATCACACTCGTATATTACGTTCCGTACATTTCCGATGAAATATTTATACTAACAGAATCTTAACATTTTCAGATCTTTTGAAATACAAGTGGTAGAAGCACCAGAGCTGGACGAACTGCGCGTTGGTTCCGGACTAAAGGAAGGACAGATTGTGCAAATCACTTGTAATATTATTAGTGGAGACCCGCCAATATTTTTCTCATGGCTTAAAGATGGCATGAAAATCCCAGCTAGTTTAAAGGTAGGTTAACTTGGATCGTCTGATGAACGTTCGTACATGAAATAGTATAGTACTCTATTGGAATATAGCAATCATCTACGTATGACTTCTGTTCACCGAGTCTATCAACTCTCAATGCTGCGTCTTCCACTGAGGATCATATTTTAACAAAAATCTCAGAATTATCGTTTCTATCATAATATTATTATAAAACTTAACGTAAATTCCAGATAACCGAAAGAAGTTCAGAACTATTCAGCGTTTTGATCATCAAAAGGGTGTCGCTAGAACACTGCGGTAGGTATACATGTATAGCCACCAATCACGTTGGTAAAGTCAATCAAACCACTGATCTGTATATAAATGGTGAGTAGCATCTTAATTTATACAAGTTTTCTTTTTGGTTATGCTATGGTTAATTATAAAATTAGCATCTCTAGATCATTGCCAAGATCTTCAGCTGCTTGTGATAGTACTGTCAAAGTATCAGCATAATTAAAAGGCTTCTTGAAATACAAGGGCATGCCCGTGACCTTTAATTCAATTTGTTGAATAGAAATTATTTCATTTTGATAAATATTAACAGTTGCGCCAAAGTGGGTAGAAGAACCGACAAATACATCTCTACTTCTTGGTCAACGTGGTATTGTGGACTGTAATGCGAATGGATACCCTACGCCTCAGATACATTGGATGAAAAGAGACGGTATAGAAACGATTAATATAATACTCGTAATTAATTATTCTTGCACTCACTTTCCCACAAACTCTGACCCTGTGACAGCGTCGCATAAAAATTAGTTCCAATTTTAACCACCGGGTCAGATATATGTTGGTGGGACTGTATTCTATTTTGTATAAAATTTTGTATGACTGACAACTTTGCCTCAAAAGTAAACCAATTTCTTTCAGCTGCGTTAGGAATTTGGCGACCAATCCTAGATCTTGCCGGTGGTGGGGTATCAAGTTATCCGAACGGCTCATTATCTTTGGAGGTTGTCTCTCTTGCTGACGAGGGAGAATATGCATGCCATGTGGACAATGGGGTTGGGGAACCATTACACAAGAATCTATGGATCAGTGTCAATAGTAAGTAAAATACAAAAGGATTTTAAGTTCTTGACTCTATCAACCGTCACTAACAATTCAGTCTGCGAGAAAACGTGCTTAACTGGAAGGGGCTTAAAATAAAACAAAAATATTTAAGCAGATTAAATCAGATTTATTTGTGAGGTTATGAAATATGGAACAAACCATACCAAGTCCAAAGATATCTCATACAATTTTTACGTATTTTACTGCATTCTGATCTGTCTGTACGATATTTTTAGTTCATACACTAATTCCATAATGCACTATTGAATGACTAACTTCTAAATTATTTTTAGAGCCGGTGCATTTTGAGTCCGTGGGCATGAATCTGACTACAAAGATGGGACTGCCAATGACGCTTATTTGCCAACCGCTAGGCGACAATCCTATAAGGATAAAATGGAGCTTAGACGGAAAACCAGTGGAATTTACATCTTCAAGGTGAATCAAACTTTAAATTAAACTGTGAATGCGGAAAGATCTATAGTTCGCGCACGAGTTGAACGCAGATCAAATGTATGGTGACATATACATTGACTCTGCATTCAACTCGCGCGCGAACTTTAGAAACCTAACGGAATATTATTTTTTAAAAAGCTCCATTATGACGTGATTAATAAAAAGCACATCTCAAATCAGTTTTAGTGGCACATAATTTACACAAACAACTGCAACTCTGCCCGCAAGTTGTATTTGAACACGCATCAAAGCTAAGGAGCGCCATCTATCAAAACTTAAAGAAACTAGATGAAAACCTGCGGGTCGCGATATCAGATAGGAGGTTTCACCTCCTATCTGCTAAGTCGCCGTTGAACAAGCGACAAACTGCTCAACCTACGAAAAACCTTTGTACAAACAATGATAATTCTTTTTTTTTCTCGTGAATTTTTGCCGCTTGGTTTGCGCTGACAAAGAGCCATCATGGAACTAAAAAAAACTATCTACATCTATGAGAGCCATCTAACAAAAGTTAATGAAACTAGAAGAAAACAAGGGTGTTGTAAAAATTCACTCGCGATTAGCTGTGAACCTTTTTTGCGGGTTCTAGAAGATTTCCTCTCTTGATGCAGGCAGGGTGTCCTCACATTTTTGTCAGGCCAGGGTGTTCTCACAGATAGGGAGTGCCTTCCTTAGAACACAGATGGCATCGGTGTTTTTGAAACTGGGAGCACTTTATTTATTACGCAGTTTCCATTTTCTTATAATGAACGACACAACTTTTTTCCAGAATTACAATAACGGAAACGGTTAACTCAAACGGCATGAAAAGCACAATCAATATAAATTACGTGGAAGCGAGAGACGGTGGAACTTATGAGTGTAGAGCAAGCAACCCCTATGGTGTTGACACGTTTAATATTCGTTTAAATATATTGGGTGAGCATTTAGACCATAATGATTTAAATTAAGAAATTCGAATGGGCTTTGGTGGATTAGCCAGGTTTCCGGGTAGTGTTGATGATGATGTTAATAAAGAGAGATATTGATTGACGATGTGTATGTCTAAGTATTGTCCTAACCACTAGCGGATAGATTGTATGGCGCTTTTGATATACCTAGCTGAGATGATTATTTTTCGCCTAATGTGTTTTCGCAAAATGTCTCAGGCATTTTTTGAAAAAAAAAATGTTTTCACTTATGTTTCACAGAGCCGCCCACCCCTCCAATGGACCTCCAAGTGGACTCCGTAACCAGCTCTTCGGCAAAGTTATCTTGGAGAGACACGATCATATCTCACGTTCAATACTATAGCCTCCAATACTCCTCCAACCATTACGCTTTGTGGGACTCGGCTAAAACTATTAATATAACAAGGTATGCACCGACAACCGACCTATTCATAACAAATCTTTTTGAAAGCAATTACTAAGAGTATGATAAATTAGTCTATACGTAGTTACATTTAAGAGAGGTGTATTTCTCCATACCACCATGATGCAATCAATGAGATAATCACAGTCTTCCAACATTGCCTAAAAGTGTACCTACCTAAGGACTTATCTAACTTTAGTTAAATCAAACAATAATAAACATAATAATTATTGTGATAATCGCTGTAAGCATTGTTTGTTGCTATACGTTTGAATAACATTAATCGTAACAACGAAACAACAATTGCTAAAAATTATTATACTCATGGATATGTTCAGTAGATCGGAAGAGCACAAATAGCTTAAGAATACAATTAAGATTATGTGCATATTACCTTGGGCTAATTTTTAAAAAGAGACGAATCACTTTTTATTTCAGACAAGAAAGCGACATTCGTCAAAGCATAGAACTACGTGATCTTCTGCCAGCGGTAGATTATCGAGTGCGGATTGCTTCTGGCAACCAAGTTGATCTTAGCCCGTACACGCAACCTGTTCACTTCACTACTTTACAAGAAGGTACTTTATCTTATAACTCTAATATTACCTTGGACCTTTAATCAAAATTTTTAACACACCAACATGTGTAACACCATAACAAAGACATGTTATAATATAATGCTCCTTTTAATTGCAAGTTTGCGAATGTAAAATTATCATCCTCAGACAATATACTTACATCTAATGTGTTTGGACTTTTAGTTACCCCAATATGATTCATCTTTCACATTTTGCTGGGGTATGGCACTTGGCCTTGCAAGCCAAGAAGCTTTGTATATTATGGTTTCTTTGCCTGTTTGTTCTATCATCCCATGTCGCAATGATTGATTTAGATTTTTTTCTAATCAATCAATTTCCAATATGGAGGAGGTTTAGAATTCAGAGCGTATTTATTTCCTACTCAAATCTTTTTGAAGTCTTGGTACCATTTTCTTTTGTGACTTCAGCACCATCATCGAGCCCTCTTGGCGTTCAAGTGCAACAGACAGATAACCCGGGGGAATTGTTCGTGTCCTGGATACCGCCTACCAGGGAGACCCATAACGGAGCACTTCAAGGATATCATGTGAAAGCTGTGCCGAGGATAAGTGGAGAAACCGGTACTGTGTCACACTTTTTTATTCAGATAATATTTTATGTGCGAAATTTTATCATGAATACCACCAACTGGAAACGCAGTTGCTATGTCGGATTACTACTGACTCAAAACCTCGTCAAGTTTCATCTCACCGTCGCGTCGTCGACAAAGCATGGGGACCGCTAATTTCTCTCTCATCACAACGTGCCCCCAAATACCTTTAGAAGCATGCAATAACCCCAGCTGCAACCGCGACAGGACAAAACATCCTTCCCTTCCAATGCGTATGTTTCGCGCAGATGTTTTATCCTGTCCGGTTCCAGTCTGTATTTAAGTAGTTATTAGATGATGCTTGCGACTTCGCCCGCGTGGATTAAGTTTTTTGACTCCCGCGGGAACTCTTGAATTTTCCGGGATAAAAAGTAGCCTTTATCCTTCCACGTGATACAAAATATCTCTGTACCAAATTTCATCAAAATCGGTTGAACAGATGGGCCGTGAAAGCGTAGCAGACAGATAGACAGACACACTTTCGCATTTATAATATTAGTATGGATTTGTTGTGATAGCTTCATAAAATTTTTGCTGATTAACGTATCTCTGACGTCACGCTTTTACATTTCAGGTGCAAATGATTCACAGACTAAACTGGTGAAAGTCACATCAAAAAAAGGGAAACAAGAGACGATATTGAGTGGTCTCCTAAAGAATACAAGGTACATATTTTATGTACAGCTTGCACAAGGATTTCCTTTGGAACCCATGTTATTTCTATTTTATAGTTTGAAACAACTAAATATTATCTTTATAATTTATTCTTCAACATTTGCCAACCTAGTAATAATTCAATTTTAACATGCAGGTATGCAGTATCAGTAAGTGCATTTAACTCGGCGGGGAATGGGCCATTTTCGTTGCCCGTTTATCAAACTACAAGGGAAGGAGGTAATTTCTATATTTATTCATAGAATATCATCCTTAATCCTATTTAACCATAATAGGTAAAGTACATCCAGAAAAGTCCTTATAAATCTTGTGAATGTGTCTCCAGCGCCAGAGGAAGCTCCATCAAGCGTGGAGTGTGTGGGATCATCGTCGTCATCAGTGCGCGCGGCGTGGCGACCACTTTCCAACTCACACTCCTTGTTGGGATATGTCACACATTATTGCACTGATGGTAATTATTTAGTTGTTTTTGATAAATTACGTTTGCTTAAAATATAAGCCATTCTTTACACTCAACAGTTTCCTTCCACACCAGGCACGTAATGTAAGGTTTTTATCCTAATCACTAAAGTTAAACCTGTTCACCAAAAAACGAGCAAAATGCTATGCTCAAATCAGAATCAGTACCTTTTTGGTAAAAGTTTAAGCCTGGTATTCACTAGGGGACATAAAGTTTACGCCTGATATTCACTAGGGGACATGTCCCGCTACATGTGTCGCTAGAGAAGTCAGGTGACGTCCAATAGGGAATAATGTGGCATTTGGTTAAAATTTTAGTCATATTCCATGATCGTTTAATAAAATAGATCATAATATTATTATACGTATGATAATGAAGCATTGACAATTGAGTTCTTGGGAAAACTATAATTTCTTTTGCTTATAAAAATTGCTTTACCGATCATCTTACTTTATCTGTGTGATATTGCGCTACTGGTCCCTAGTAGTTCTCCACTATTTAGATTTGTGCATAATTTTTCTCACTTTATATAACCAAACTACTCTTTCAAACCTTTTTACGAAGATCGAACCATAATGTGGCATTGACACACTTGTGTCTTGTCTTCAGCACGTCGGTTTGTTTTTCTTTCTTGTCTTGGTTTTTTTTATAACTGATCTTTACTCTCAATTTCAGATGGTCCTTGGCTGAACGTTACGACGCCACACACAGAGTTGTATCTTCAGGGCCTCCTCAAATACACCAATTATACGATAAAAGTTGCCGGCTTCTCTAACTATGGCGTTGGACCTTTTTCCTATCCTGTCGTGTGTACCACATTACAGGACGGTAAGTCTGTCGGTCATGCTGTATTCATTTTAATAAAGTCTATAACCAATTTTTTTATAAAAGTACCTAGGTACTAGCTATGAAAATTATAAATACCTAAAACTTAAAAGCGCTGAACATGGCTGGCTTATTATTATTTTCTAGTTCGACCATGGCCTTAATTTCAAGGCTTTAATTAAATTCTTCACAACACTAAAGGTATTTCTCCTAGACGAAGTTGCCTTTTCTACATCTTCTTTTCATTTTGGCTTTTTCTTGGCTTTTTGGAAAAATAAAATTAATTAACATGCGTTACAAAAGTTACTAGTATTTATCTTGGCTCTGCGAACCACTTATGTGGTTTTACCGTCAATCATAGAAATTTGTATGGTCATTTGTAAATTTGTATGATTTTCAGTTCCCGGACCACCATCTGCTATCAAAGCTTTGATATCATCTCCCACGTCTTTACTCGTGAGCTGGAAAAGACCTGATCAGCCAAATGGGGAAATCACTCATTTTACTGTATATGTCAAACCCGTTACCAGGTATTATAATTTTTTTATTCGCTCAAAAAAAACGTTATTTAAAAGTACACGTATCTAGATCACATTTGGGCATGACCACGATGGCGGTAATTGGGTATTTGACTACTATTCAGTGATTATTAAATAGAGGATCTCCCAGAAGTCGTAATATCCACGTCCCCTGATAGTTTTATGTTGAATAACCATTTTAAACAATCGATTAAAGTAAAAGAGTGCGTCGAACTTTAATGACGTCATTTCATATAAATCCCATACTTAGGACGCGTTCTGACGTTTGAAAAAAGTTGCTGATTTGACTATTTATCAAATACCCTATTTATTAAATATAATTTAAAAAATGTAGTAAAAAAATAGTTCTTTACATTTGCATGCTTTCGGTGATCCACAATATTATGTAGCTTTACAAAAATATGTTGTACCTAGGTTCTCCATCAGTCAATTCCGTTAATACATATTAAGACGTTCGATATCATGTCTCTTGAGTCTTAATAATAAAGTAAGTTACCTAAACTATTACTTTCAGTACCAACGCACCCCAAAGCTACCGAGTGGAACCAACGCAAGAGTTGAACCTGTCGCGTCAACTGACATTTCCTCTGTCCGGACTGACCACAGGCATGCAGTATGAGGTATTTGTTCGAGCTCATACCACTGCTGGCGAAGGCGCGCTCAGCAGCAGGGTTCATGTTGAACTTAACTCTAGAGGTAAGGAATGTTTGGCTTATTAAATTTTATTGATGACTAGCTGATGCCCACGACACAGTTCGTGTCGATTGAGGTCTTTTGGTTCCCGCGGGAACTATTAGATTTTCCGGGATAAAAGGTGTCTTAAAAAATCTTATGTGTTATTTCAGACTTTATTCTATCTCTGTGGGAAATCTCACCAGATCCGTCCGGCCTGTCTGGCGCGATTGAATAACAAATATCTCTATCATCCATCCAAACTTTCGCATTTATTATTTCGCATTACAGCACGAACTACGAAGCATGCCTGAATGGGGTTTAAAGACGAATTCAGGTGTTATACAGAATATTTTCAGGAAAATAGCCCCAGTACAGGAAAAACTACACATTTAATAGTAGAAAACAATTTCTCCTCAGCGCCTTTAAGCAATCTTATGCTTTGATTGTACTTAGTATGCAAAATAGCAGCAGCAAAGCTTTTAAACTTTCAAAATATCTCTTTTTGCATCGAACCCTCTTAAGTTTTTTCTTTGTTTTCAGTTGTAGCAGGAGTAGCGTCTCTCGGTGGGGCAGTATCAGTGGGCGTGGGGAGTTCCTTACTGCTCGTGTGTCAGTGCGTGGGCTCGCCGCCACCGCGCACCGTGTGGTACCACAAACACAACATCATCACACACCATCCGCGATTCACGAGGAACCATGACGACAGCTTGTTGATAAATAGTAAGTCTTAAGCTCAACGCATCGACCACAGCTACCGGTACCTAGGACAAAAGCTAACATTATTTTTTCATACTTTTGGAACGTTAGTTCCTTATGGGACGATGCGGATGGGAAGTTAGCCGGAAAAAAACATCCGTATCGAGAATAAGATTTTTACGTACTTACCAGTAATAATGTGGTAACAGTGTGGTAATTTTATTACCAGTTTCCTGTTTTGTGATGCTAGGGATTCTCAGATATAGATTGTGAACGAAATCGGTTCAATAACAAAGAATTTCAAAATGGCGCTGACTTTTTTAAATTAATATTTATGTAATAAGGAACTACGTTCCTATCTGGTGTCCCACGACACCACACGTTTTTTTGTATAGACTCGCCGCATACGTGTGGTCGGTGGCGGCCACGCGTTTCAGTAGTGTTAATCAACCGGCGACAGTCTCCGCGGGCTGTGGTCGGTGGCCCCTTTGCGCCGAGCTTTAAGCCTAGTAATTTTAATATGGGTCCAATGTCTCACAACACGTTTCAGTAGAGAAATCGGGCAACGTCGCTCGACAAGTACGGCAAGAGACAACAATATAGTCTTACCAACAAGAATAGAGTTTCTTGCTGGTTCTTCTCGGTAGGAATGGTATTCCGAACCAGTGGTAGATTCACTCGACGATTTAAAAGCACGTGTAAAAGTTTATTTGAATAAAAAAACATTTGAATTTGAATTTGAATAGGCATAAAGTCGCGAAGCAAAATGTCAAGCGATGTCAGTCGACATTGTCCAACGTCGCCCGACATCTCTAGCCACACATGTCGCGGGATATTTGTCCCCTAGTGACGAGGCTTTAACGTCAAGAATCGAGATAATAAAGACTAGTTCTCAACTGCTCTTGTTTTACCACTTCTTTAGCTGGGCCAAGATACCAATCTTTATTTATAGAAAGAATGAGAAAAGATCTTCAAGAAAAACAGTTCTGAGTAATTAATAAAAGTAAAGCTCATAATTCAGCTCATAATTCAGGGAAAAATAGCCGGCAAAAGACCACCTGGCCGTAGAAGAACGTCTTGGCTTAAGAATTTACGCCAATGGTACGGGAAGAGTACCCGATCGCTATTCCGGGCAGCAGCGTCCAAGGTGCAGATAGCCCTAATGGTTGCCAACCTCCGATAGGAGATGGCACTTAAAGAAGAAGAAGAAAGCTATACAAGCTAAGCCCAGAATCCTAGCTAGATTTTAATTCACCGAGCGAAGCGAAGGTCTCGGAGTCCAAGTCCATCTGTCCGTCCATCTGTTCGTCTGTCAGAGCCTTATATACTTTAAATTCACAAAATGATATAAAAAGTTACAAAAATCCTTAATTGTGGGGGCGCTAATAGAAGCAAATACCTAGATTATCATCTCTTTGTGGAGGAATATCAGTGGAAGATTACTGACCAATACTAAATTATTTATAAACAATTTCAGACATAGACCAATCACTAAGTGGGAACTACACGTGTTTAGCCAAAAACCTGTACGGCTCGGATTCGGTATCGTACGAAGTTTCAGTATTACCTACCCCGGAACCACCGGTATTGAGGGTGACTTCACACAAGAATGCCCTGCATTTGCAATGGGACCAGCCCAGAAAAGTCGGAGGGAAAAATCAAAAGATCAGTAAGTACAATTAAGAATTTCTAGGAGACATCTCAATGGTAGAAAATGGTTGTTACCTAGTGGTTTTAGACTGATGTGGTCGCTTAGCTTCTTAATTGTGATTTCATCTGGTGATGATGGTGGAGATGAAGACTGTATCTCCTCTATGAAATTTGAAACGAGCTTATTTTCCTTACCTACCCCTAATCAGTGTAACGCTACATGTATCGCTAAATCACTTTCGCATTATTGTTAGGTAATTAATTAGCCACGGCTGAAGACCTTCTGTAAATTTCAATTTCCAAAATCGATCTATGACATAGCGTTGAAAACGAAATAAAGAATTGATAGCATAGCATTGAAGTGTAAGTTTCAATATAATTTATTTTATACTACACCCGCTCGGAAAGTACCCTCTTGCTTTTGTCAAAACGAGGTAGAAAGTACGTCATTGCTACAAACCAATTAAGCGGGAGGAAAAGATGTATGAAATTTCATTTCTAACGTGCTAAGCGGGGAGAAAACTGTATGAAAATCCATTTCTAACGCGCTGTTGTTTTTTAATTTTAAGTAAATATGGTATGGACGTTGAGAATTTGGATGTCTTACCATAAGGAAATATAATATTAGAAGCAACTTCACCATATTTGACATAGAAAAGTCAAATAATATGGTGAATGTCGATTGTCGACATCGACGTCGATTATCGATATCGATAGTCGATATCGATATGCGATATTGATAGTCGATATCGATATCGATGTCGATTGTCGGTATCGATGTCGATTGTCGGTATCGATGTCGATTGTCGATATCGAAATCTATATTGAAATAATCCTCAAAATGTAGTCTAGTTGTGATAGTGAAGCTTCGAATGAAGCGACTCATATAGTTATGAACTTATGATAGAACGTCATTTTTTTTTTTTTAATTTTTTTTTTAATTTTTTGAAAACAATACTTTAGAAATTAAAGCTAGCTAGCCTAACCTAATTAAGGACTATTAACTATTATTAACTTTTAACCTAAACCTATTTTTTTTTTTTTTTCTTTTTCTCTTTTTTTCTTTTTTTTTTTGTTTTTTTTTTTAGTTTTTTTTTTTTTATGTTTCTGTATTTTGAATATGGGTTTGTAAAATTGCCTGAAATAAAAAATATTTATTTTATTTATTATTTTAAACCTTTGTAAGTTCGTTTAATCACTAATTATCGCTTATTTTCCTCGCAGGTGTAGTATAAAGCACTATGTATCACTCGGTAGAAAGTACGATTCCTACCTCGCGTGTATTGCGGCCCTTCGGCTACGCCTCGGGCCTCAAACTACACCCTCGATAGTAATCGGTCACTTTCTCCCCTCGGTGAACAATATACTATTTCAGCCTATGAACTGACATGGAAAGAAGCAAACGGAATGTGGCAAGACACGTGGTCGGATAAAGGAACAACAATTCAAGGGGTACAAGAATTTATGCTAGAGGGTCTAAAATGCGGTACAAAATATTCTCTAAGGATGACTGCAGCAAATAGTGTTGGTTCGTCTCAACCAGCTTACGTTGATGCGACAACTTTGGGCGGAGGTAAGACGAAACTCAATTTTTGGGGATTAATATTTTTGATCTAAGGATGTTGTAGGGAAAACTTTTAACTTAATTAATATTCCGGAATTGACATTTACCAAAGGGAAGGTTAGCTCTTTTTAGAAATCTGACAAATCATTCGTTGCTTGGTTTATTGGCCGTGTCCTCATAATAAGTAATGGCTAACCTGGAAAGTGTGTGAATGGAAATGTCATAGTAAAGGTAATCCTTAGCAGTAAAGCTTTGCCCTGACTTACTAACTAACCAAGTATCGGGTCGTGTAGTCATTTTCCATCACCTAGTACCAAAATCAGACTAACCTTAAAATTAACTTTAAATTTTAAATTGGATTTTTTTTAGTTCCAATTTCGCCAACAACAACAGAATGGTTCTGGAGTAACTCGAGTCACATCTACATACAACTGAGCGGGTGGGATGAGAACGGCTGTGAGATTACAAGATGGGAAGTCGACTATAGAGAGTACGGAGGAAAAGTATGGCGACGAGCGAAAAATAGATTGGTGAGAATCCATACTAATATTTGTATACATACGATAGTGATGCGTTACCTTTCACGGGCCGATTTTCACAAAATTTCGCAAAGGGATGTCATCTCGGCTCGGAAGGCTACTTTTTATCCCGGAAAATCAAGAAGTATACTGAAGGGATTTTGAAAAAGATGCAATGAGCCGATTTGGTGCACATGCCATCTAAGCTCTTTGATAATAAGTAAAATATTTTTTTTAGAAAAGCACGGTGGTATATAAAAATGCATTTTATGTAGGCGCGCTTTCAGAAAAATATTATGTGCAATCAATATAGTTAGCAGAAAGTTTGTCATCCAAGGAGGAGGAGGCGTTATTCCGTTTAGTGACATAAGAAACACAGGCCCACACGCACAAAAAAAGTGGCCCTTGTCTGATATTACGTAAAGTGGTAATACATTGGAAATGAAATGAAATGATTTATTTCATGTAGGACAACTTGTGCCACTTATGATAAGTCGTAAGAATCTACCACCGGTTCGGAAAGGTGTTCTACTGAGAAGAACCGGCAAGAAACTCAGCTTATTTTATTGGCTCCAAAACATCTAGGTATACTACAACCAACTACACCTATGAAAAAATTTCATCGAAGGACAAACAAACATAATAAACACAGTTTTGCGTTACAATATTGTTTGCTTTTTATAATCATACTAATATTATAAATGCAAAAGTGTGTATGTTTGTTGGTTTGTTAGTTTGTCCTTCAATCACGCCGCAATAAAGCAACGGATCGACGTGATGTCTTGCATGGGTATAGTTGAGGATTTGTGGAATGACATAGGTTACTAGATTATATAACCTAGGTTATAAGGTTACTAGGTTATAAGATGACTTTTTATCCCGGAAAATTAAGAAGTTCCTGTGGGAAGTAAAAAAACTTATTCCACGCGGACGAAGTCGCGGGCACTAGCTAGTTATGTATAACTACAATCGCTACGTCATACTAACAATATCAATAATCCGCAGCCTCTACTGGACCAGTCGTGGAACCATTACTCTCCATCAATCCTGAATCAGCCGAACTCCTTCGTCATAGCCGAGCTCGCGCCGGCGCAGTGGTACCAGGTACGCGTCGTCGCTGAGAACGCCGCGGGCATATCCACGTCGCTCTACATGTATGCCACTACTACCCTACTTGGAGGTAAATCTGTTGAATTATTCAACAAAACAAGAAAACTGTCTACAATAATACTACGTCTGTAAAACTTGTGCGGAAGCTCCAGTCGATATGGCCGTTTGCTTCGATCAAAATTATTGTGACAGCACAAATTATTGGACTACCTACTACTTGACCAAAAGCCAAAACAAAATATCTCTTTTACTCACTTTCCTACCTAGCCAAACTATAACTATGACAATCGATAGGTATACTTAGTAGCGAAGTTTTACTTTTAAGGTAGCCCACCTTAACTTCACTATATTGATAAAAACCACATACACGGTGGTAAAAACAAATTTGAACTTGGTATATTCTTGAAGCTTTTTACTTGAAATTGATTAAGTTTCATAAAATTAACACAAAAGGATGCTGTTGGAGGATGCTGTTGTTGCACAAAAGGAGGATTGATGCTGTTTCCAGCTATCTCCATCTATAAATATAAAGTTTTCAGCCTTTGATTGATCAAGAATTCTTCGCTCAAGAATGATTTGTTGATAAACTATGTATTTCGGCCATCGATTTACCAACTAAGGATACAACATTACCTACAAATTAATACTCAAATAGCGTCCACAATCGCTTATACAAACACAACTATAGATAATATAGAATGAGTCGCCAAACGGTTCACAAAAAGCAACCATATATCTTTATATTTAGGGTTCAATTTTGTAATAACAATTCGACACATACGACATTTTGTCGCCTAGTGTACTCATGCACGACTGAGGTGAATATTGTTCACAATACCTATTTGTGCACAATTTGACCGTGCCGTTTTTTGCGTTTCGATGGTGCGTCTAATGTATTGGTAAGTCAATGATTTCGGCCATTAACTTGCCAGGCATCAGAATTTATTAGTATTTATAAAAGTTACCGTAAATTTTCTTATAATTATGAACAAGTAAATTCCTTTTTTTTCAGAATCGATCGGCCCGCCATCGGACAACTTTGACATAAACATGCTGGTCATTATATGCAGCTCGATACTCTTATTGATTTGCTTGATTACGTGCATGTACATTCTCGTTAAGAGACATCAGTAAGTGAATAGTTCGATTTTATTTCTACCACTTTACCCGTGTAGAACCCGCTAAAGGAAAATGGGGTTTTAAGGTAGGAAATGGCATAAATTATTATGGAAACAATGTCCTCGCTACGTCTATACCAAATATTTGCGTTAGATATAATATGGTAGCAATATAAATTGTAGTCGTAATTGCTAGTCGCTACCGATGTCTCCTACCAGACCCTGGACTTCAGTTAGAAAATAATAATACAATTTCAAATTGGCTATTTCAAAATCGGACTTGGTACTTCGTGTTCGAATAATTCCAGAAAATATTTTGCCCAAGTGTTTTAAAAATTTAAATTATTGAGTGGAAATACTATCTTACACCATCTCCATACCTGACTCAAAAAATAGTATTTAACTTAATTTATGGTTAACTTATTGTTTGAAATATGCATTGGTTTAATAGCTAGATTTAATTTATTTGCGACCTATATTATACTGTCTATAATGTTTTGATCATCATCTAAAGTCATCATCTAAATTTGGTCGCGCTAAATCATGCCTATAGGTATGATTTAGCACGTCCCCATCCCCATCCCCGTCCGCGTACAACCCATGATTGTAATTTCAGCCACCACGGACTAACAGAATATAGAAACTCACTAACGGGCGAGTGTAAGTCTGAGCGAAGCAACGCCACGGTCAACACTCCACAGAGTATTCCCGCTGAAGTTAACAACCGCGTTTACAGCACGCCCGTGCATCTCGCCGCTGATAATAAACACGGTGAGTTTGGGATCATCATCATCATCATTGCCATCATTATCATTATTTCACCATCACCACCATCATCAGCCACCAAGGCAAGGACTAACAGAATACAGAAACTCACGGGCGAGTGTAAATCTGAGCAAAGCAACACCACGGTCAACACTCCACAGAGCATTCCCGCTGAAGTTAACAACTGCGTTTACAGCTCGCCCGTGCACCTCGCTGCTGATAATAAACACGGTAAGTTTGGTATCATCATCATCATCATTGCCATCATTATAAATATTATCCCCATCACCACTATCATCAGCCACCAAGGACTAACAGAATACAGAAACTCACTTACGGGCGAGTGTAAATCTGAGCGAAGCAACGCCACGGTCAACACTCCACAGAGCATTCCCGCTGAAGTTAACAACTGCGTTTACAGCTCGCCCGTGCACCTCGCTGCTGATAATAAACACGGTAAGTTTGGTATCATCATCATCATCATTGCCATCATTATAAATATTATCCCCATCACCACTATCATCAGCCACCAAGGACTAATAGAACACAGAAACTCACTAACGGGCGAGTGTAAATCTAAGCGAAGCAACGCCACGGTCAACACTCCACAGAGCATTCCCGCTGAAGTTAACAACTGCGTTTACAGCACGCCCGTGCATCTCGCTGCTGATAATAAACACGGTAAGTTTAGAAACATTTTCATCATCATTATCATCATCATCATCATCAGCATCACCATCATCATTTTCACCCATCGCCGGCTCACTACTGAGGGCGTGTCACGTCAGTGCTGATAGTAAACACGGTAAGTTTGGAAACATCATTAACGTCATCACAAGTTGTCATCTTGTTTAAAAACACAAGGTGCTTGTTTGTTGGCAAAATAAAAATTATCAATTATCATAATCGAGTGCTTATAAGAATATTTCGATTTATTGCAGAACTGTATGAAATCAGTCCGTACGCCCAGTTCGCGATTGGTTTCCGTACATTCGGTCACGTCGACAACCAGGAGGTGCCCACTCGGATGCACCTCCCCGGAAACAGCAAAGCCAGATATGACAGCGGTTAGTTCTGCTTATTTATCTTTTGTAATAAAGATGCTTATACCTAGTAGTAAGCATGTTTAACTGCGGCCGACGAGGTCCCGGGTTCGAGTCCCGGGTAGGGCCATAATTAAGGATTGGGTTTTTCTGACTAGAAATTCTCAGTACTAGCCCAGATTTAGGAAGTTGGCGGTGTTTCATACCCGTGACTCGGAGAGCACGTTAAAAGCCGTTGGTCCCCGTTATATCATTAACATTATAATAGTTGTATAAGCCCGCCAACCTGCATTGTAGCAGCGTACCCACCACGCTAAGCTCTAATTCCCTCGCTCCCATGAGAGTGGAGGACTTTGCCCAGCTGTGGGATGTTAGTGGGCTGTAGTGGTGGTAGTGGTAGTGAATACCTTGACTATGCGTATTATTATAATATGCTTGACTATCACTTGGCTGGCACTTGCTTTCCTAAGTTCTCGGACACCTCTTTGTCGAGCCGTGCTTGCTCAAGTCGTTTTTCCATTTACCTATCTCTATCTTCTAAATACTTCATCCAGCAGTATTCGTACACATGGCTTAATGTTTTTTTGAATATCTGATTTGATACACTACTGAATTTCTGGTTTTTGATTCTTCTCAGTAGGGCAATGAATATAGCAGAGGAAGATTTTCTTCATGATTTAAAAGCAACTTGTAAAACTTGATTTATTTGAACAAAAATCCAATTTATAATTTTTATTTATGTTTGGTTGTATTTCCAGAGACAAGTTTTCAAATGAGATCAGAATCCGAAGAAAGCGATTGCGTATCACGAACCACAACATTGAAAAGTGCACCAAGAAGTAAGTAACAAAGTATTTATGCATAGTTTTTAGAAATAACTAACTACGGTGTTTATTAGTATTATAATATGTCCCACAAACTTATCTGATCCCGTGACAGCGTCGCTAGTATCTAAGAAACCTAAAATTAAAAAAAAATTAAACAGGCATAAAAATTTGTTCCAATTATGATTTATGACCACAAATTCAGCTCAGATTGCTCAAAAATAAACGGAATGTTCCGTTATGGGATTTATGACTAAAGTAAAATTAGAATAGGTATAACAAAATTCCTCCGTCGATTTGGTCCTATACTCGTAACATAAAATAAACTTCTGTAGGACTGTAGGTTAGGGATTTTCATTAGGTTGTCACCTATTTATATTTCGATGTTAAGTATCTTTGTCACGGATAGACTGATTCTACCTACAAAATGAAAATGCTCACGTATTTAATAAAGGGTAAATGTAAATTGTTGGCCAAACTATCTGAATTGGGTATTTGACAAATAGTCAAATCAGCAACTTTTTTTCAAACGTCAAGACGCGTACTAAGTATTGGATCTATATGAAATTCAGAAATGTGACGTCATTAAAGTTCGACGCAGTTTTTTACTTTAATCGATTGTTTAAAATGGTTATTCAACATAAAACTATCAGGGACGTGGATATTACGACTTTTGGGAGATCCTCTATTTAATCATCACTAAAAAATATATTTTTTTAATAGTAGTCAAATACCCAATTAAACTGGACTTTTTATCCAACTGCTATTAACCGATTTCCAAAAAGGAGGAGGTTCTCAATACGGCGCATATTTTTTTTTAATGTATGTCGGTGCATATCTCCGTGGTTTCTAAACCGATTTGTTTTTTTTTTTCAGAAGCCTGTCGAGTACCCCATCACAGATAGCCATCGTAACATGTTATAAATAAGTAGATGTACCTAACACAGATCTAGTCAGAAATTGAGTTGAATGGTTGTGTTCAATTTATTACGAGATAAATCTCCGATAATATAGTGTATTATCTATGTTATAAATTAATTACAGTAGTAAATTAAAGAGTTACG
Source organism: Erebia ligea (assembly GCA_917051295.2). Taxonomy (NCBI): domain Eukaryota; kingdom Metazoa; phylum Arthropoda; class Insecta; order Lepidoptera; family Nymphalidae; genus Erebia; species Erebia ligea. Next base: position 13,134,127 of record OU785221.1, on the reverse strand, counting down.
TTAATATTTTACCAAATACAATTCTAACCGTATTGCCCTAAGGCAACATTTTATTTTATTTGATACAGTAAAACATAGTTTAAGCATAACCGTTTTAACTGTAAATAACTACCAGTTAAACTCACGTGTTTTGTCAGAAAAGTGCCCGACTAGTAAAGACTACAGACCAGACTCGAACCCATCCGGAGCCTTTATTCATAAGCCTGTTCACGCGACGCGGCAGCTGAAAGACTGCGGGCTGCTTGCCGTATAGCTCTCTGCGAGGGGTGTTGATGCACTTTTTCGCCAAAACATGTGAGTTTAACCGGTAGTTCTATATAGTTAAAATGAGTATCACTCACGATAATTTAAACATCAAAACCGTTTTAAAATTAAGATGTGTTTACATACCAGCCTCCAACTTATTCTGGCTATTGTTGTCAGTGGCTTCACACTGTTGCAAAGCCGGCGATGTTGACATAGTGCTTCTTGGTAAGAGTCGGGCAACCGAAGTCAGCATGCTTTTTTAAATTGTTAATAATTTTTAAAAGATATTATGTAAATATACCAACAAATAAGAAAGACTATGTTGCAAAGAATGTTCTATTATGAAATGATTTCAGTATTATTTATTGCTCATCAGAAAAAGTATGTTGTAAAACTATTTAAGTATTAATTAACTATACCAAGTGTTTTTAAAACATGATCTTCGTCTCAACCTATAGACGTCCACTGCTGGACGAAGGTCTCGAAAACATAATATTAATATCACTAAATTCTCACTGCCGATGTTTTTTTAGTATTGTGTATATTTTTTACGATTAATATGTATTTATATTGAAATGATATGCAAAACTATGTGTACAATTTTATTGTATCTATTTATGCTAATTTTTATAGTCAGGACAACAGTATTATAATAAGATCAAAGAGGACTAGTCAGACTTTTGTAAAATATTATAATAGAGGCAATAGGAATATCTTTTAGAGGTAACTTTGCTTCTATAGATACCTAATGTTGTAGAGGGAAAATTAATGTTTATCTTCAAAAAGACTGATTGTTTAATGTTTGTTTATTAATAATAATTCAGACTTGTAAATCATCGATTTACTAGAAATAAAATTTCAAAAATAAAATATAAATGTTAGAACATTAATCCTTGTTTGTTTTTTAAACTATCCTTACATCTGCTAACAGGATAACAATTTAGCGCTAGAGCACTAAACTCTTATCGCGCTTCTAAATTAACGCGTGTCATAATGTTATTAGGGTTCCACACGCGCCCTGGTCTGAGACGAAACCCAAAACAAACTCGGGCTGGTCTTAGGTATGTAAGCACTATGTAGGTATATATATAGGTTGGGGAACTCCCCACTTTTTCAATTAATTCGTTTAACCATTGAACTAGTTAGTTAAAATTTTTAGGTCATAATCACAAATCACTGGATGATGCCCGCAACCTAATATGCGTGCATTGAGTCTTCAATAAAACCCCGCGGGAACTCCTTAATTTTATAGGATAAAAAACCGGTACGATGCCGTGTAGAAACCGAATAGGGGTATGGGTTTAATATAACTGCCATGCCCCTAACAGGTTAGCCCGCTACCATCTTAGACTGCATCATCACTTACTATCAGGTGAGATCGCAGTCAAGGGCTAACTTGTAGTGGATAAAAACCTATGCCCTTCCTCTGGATGCAACCTATCTCTGTACCAAATTTTGTTGAACTCGGTTGCATGGATAGGCCGTGAAAGCTTAGCAACTAATTAAGAAACCGACACATTTATTTGTCTTTATAATATTAGTATGGATTAAATTACGATTTACGTCCAAGATAGAAAGAAATCCGATAAGGAAGCATACTATCATCGCTTAAGGCGTATTCTTTTATTAATATTGACTTTCTTGTTTTAGAATTATAATCTTTATTTTAGGGACGTCAAGGTATGTGACATAAAGCTGTCATCTTGAAATACTGCTGTAAGCGATGGTAGTAATCCCAAGCAGGGGCGGCCTTAGGCCATTGCGAGGCTCTGAGCGGTAGATATTGGCGAGGTGCGAGATTTAAATACACATTAGTACCTAATGATTTTATAATTTTATTACAGTGCTTCAAACCCGAGGACAGTTTCTAAACTTACTTAAATACATATCAGAAATAAAAAATCTTGTCGGTTCCGCAATTGTTGATATATATTTAAGTAAAAGTACCTAATGACTTAAGCTGTAGCGCAAGAACGCGAGGCCCCTGCAAGAGCGAGGCCCCGGGCGGTTGCCCTGTGGCTGCCTCCCCCTAAGGCCGCCACTGACCCCAAGGTCCAACAAGTCTGAATCGGCAAAACTCAAGCGTACGCGTAAGTCGGGGGCTCCGAACTTCCAACTTTATCGCTCACCTCCAGACCTGAAAAAGTTTTCATATAAAATCTGTTTGAAACTGCCGTTTTGTTCGAAGTGTGCATTCAACCGGGAAATTGGCTGGAAACTTGCCCTAAGATACGTAGATAATGAAACTACTTACAGTTTGCCTTATACTCCTCAGTGGAGATTTGATAGATCGTAATATTTCACTAATACACTTTTAACTACTTAATGAAATGCTGTTATTAAAAGAATATTATAAAGTTTTGTTTTTTTTAATTTTTCAAATAAGCGTGGAATTGTGATTCCATTCTATTCCACAGCGTGATGTATGTAGTAAACCAGTACTCATGGCAAGGGGGATAGAGGATAAAAATATTTTGAAGAGAGAGACTTCCCATCTCTTATTGCCTGATAGGACGGAAAATCCGACACGACCGGAGATAATATGACACGTCTTTAGGTACGTTCTCTTCGAGGAAATACTGACGACTCCAGACTAGGAGGATTGAGATTTTCTTGTTAGAAAAACCCAATCCATACTAATATTACAAATGCGAAGGTGTGTTTGTCTGCTACGCATTCACGGGCCATCTATTCAACCGATTTTGATGAAATTTGGTACACTGATAGTTTATATTCCGAAGAAGGACATAGGCTACTTTATTCCGGAAAATTAAATAGTTTCCGCCGGAATCAAAAAATCTTAATCCACGCGGACGAAGTCGCGGGCATCATCTAGTACTTAATAATTATGACACGACCCGGGAATCGCACCGAGGATCTAGCTATCTGCTACAAACATGACCAACGAGTAGGTATGTTTATACTGCCAGACCAAAATATTACTTTCACGTCGATAAATCTAGGACGTGCCACCACTATCGAAATATACCTCATACTTCAAAGCAAAAAGCGAATCAGATCAAAGTCTAATTTCATCTTGATTAAGTAAGACTAATACATTTATAAAGCGTCCCTTTACATGTAACTGAAAGAAAAAACATGTAAGGCAACAACTGGAACCTTTTTCTAAATTAAGCCGTCGATTGAAGCATTCTGGAGTATCCAATTTGCCACTTCGCTGCCTCTTCATCTTTTCATCTGATCGCCGTAAAATATACCTAGGTTTTCCCATTAAATGGGCAAACGTATCCATGTTCATTACGATATTGTAATGAATTATTTTACTTGCCCAAGTTCCTCATAATATTGTGTAGGTGGTTAAGTTCTGTAAATACCTAAGATAGAGGATAAAATATTGCGTGGGCTAAGGAAATATTTTACGAACATTAATTCCAAAGGGGTGAAAATGGGTGAAATGATCTCTGGATAGAGGGTTGCATATTTAAATAAGTTCCATATTTTTTATGTAAATATCTAAGGGTCCGTGGCACCATGGAAAGTTATCGTTGTAGTTAAAATAACCTACCAAAAAGCTAGCCAGTGAGTGGCGCTTAGCATCATAGAAATAAAAAAATTGAAGAACCCTGACTTTTGCAACTCAAAGTGGCTTTTTAAGGTGGTGAAATTTGACATTCATCATAACACCTTGTGATACATATTATGTGACTAAAAGTTCCACAGGAAATCAGAAATTCAAATAAATTCAGTCCACATTACAACTTACTACATAGATTCAAGTTAGAATTCCAGGCAGTGTTGACGCGAATCCCAGTATAAATAATAGAATAAAATAGTATTGTTTTAATCTTATTGAAGCTCTTGTTTTAGAATCCTTATTTTAGGGACGTCAGGGTTCATCTTATAAAATGTCAATTTCAAAATAATACTGCTTTAAGCGATGGTAGTAAGAAATTAAATTTTTTTATCCGTAAAATTAAAAAAAAAAAAGTTTTTTATCTAAATAGGCTTTTTACAAGTGCTTATGAATAGGCGAATGAATCTACCACTGGTTCGGAATGCCATTCCTACCGAGAAGAACCAGCAAGAAACTCGGCGGTTGCTCTTTTGAAAATGTAATTTTACAAGTGCTTATGAATAGTCGAATGAATCTACCACTGGTTCGGAATGCCATTCCTGCCGAGAAGAACCAGCAAGAAACTCGACGGTTGCTCTTTCGTAATGCGATTGTGTAAAAAAATTTAATTAGTTATATTCGTCAAACGGATACTTTGAAGATTGCTAAAACTAAAAATAGTCGCATATTACCAGCGATAGAATATTATAGGCATATTAATTAAAACCCAACTCAACTTTCCTGAAAGTCGCTGAAGGAGACAAACTACGAGTAGCAATATAAACTCAAAACAAGCAATTAAACTGCACAGACGACAGATTAATTATTTGTTTATCCAACAAACTTTAGATGGCTTCCTGCCATGGACTGTCGATACGAGAGTTCTCTTGCTTTTTGTTGTTGTTTTAGATATATAATATACTCGTAATTGAGCCAAGACTTTTCTTTTTATGGTATGTCTTCACAAATCCATTAAAAGGATGAACTAAGGTAGTATACCTATAGCTAGGACCTCCAACACACAAGATGTTCGCAGCCGCGTAAGCTAAACTAACTTTATGTTATTGTAGTACCTACCTAGGTAGTTGAAAAGTTGGGGCTTTCTGTTTAAGTGGAACAACGTTGTCTATAAATAAAATAGTTATAATCATAGACTTATTTACATTGATGCGATTCCTTACCTGTGTATTTCATGAGCCTGTATCTATTGCCACCCACTGACATCTCCCAAGAAAATCACCTGTATAACATGCAGACCCGCGAACTAATACGAGTTGGCTATGGCCTTCAAATAGTCGATCTAAAATATTTTCACCGTTCACAATTATCTATTTTTAATATCATACATGGGCAAGTAAGCTATTTTAAATAGCAGTACACTTAAATAATACGAAACGACGAAAACCTAGGGCAATAGAGTGAGCTAAGCTCGGAGTTTCTGTATAATACTATCGTGATTGTGATAGTATAACATAGTTTAACGAGTTGTATAGTTACAGTATGAATGCTCAAAGCAAATAGCTCAAAGGAGCGATAGATGATGAAGTTTCAACTCTCAATGCCGGAATGAAAACCCTGCCCGAACCTGAAAATTATAATTTTCAACTCAAGCTCTGGATTTTAATCCTTAGAGACGACAACCTACATAAATTCAAAATATTGACAATATTTCTCTACTTTCATAGGTACAACATGTTCTTGCAATCACAAATGGCAAAAATTAGTATTAAGATTAGAAAACTCAGCAGAAGTAAGAAGCAAAAGACGAAGAGGCTGCAGATGTATCAACAGACGACCGCAATTATTACGGATTAGACGAAAAAAATGCAATAAAGTTAGTACATATTATTACAAATTTCTATAATCACAATAATAATCGCTTGATTGGAAGTAACAAAGTCTGTAGAGTTTCGTAACTACGTAGTAAGTAGATCGTTACTACGTAGTAAGTAGTTCGTAACTACGTATAGTACGTAACTACGTGGTAGTTCGTAACTACGTAGAGTACGTAGACCGAGGATTGATGCAGCGTCTTGGCACTGAGGTAGCGATGCTGCCTCAATCTGAGACACACCATGTTTTCACCGGGTAATATCTTATTATATAATATTAATTCCTAGAAATCATTTAATTTCCAGATGATATAATTAATTAATTTAATTAATTCAACAATTAATTAAATTCCAGAAATGCTGTAAAGGAAAGTGCTGCTGTCCTAGCAACACCCCACAAGTTCAGATTCCTCTAAATATCGACACAATAGCCTGTTGCTCACCCAATAAGCATTCCGAATCCACCAAAGTCCAACCAAAAACCAATTTTTGTTCACGTGGCACAAACACGTGCTGTTTGCAAAATCACGACAAAGAAATTCAAGGCGCAAATGAATCAAAACACGTTTGCGGACCGGTACCGAATGTTGGGAAAAATATTTGCAGATTTACTGTTGATGCTTATTTTATTTAACGTCGTTATAATCTTTTGTATGAAAATATACTTACCAATACTATAATTTGTGTTCTAATTACGACACGATCGGACTAACATTTGAGATTATGATTGATTTAGTTAGATGAGTAAGTAAAATATTGATTTAAACTTGTGACTTCTAGACGCTCAAATGAGCAGAACCGAGATAAGTCAATATAATATTATTAGATGATGCCCGCGACTTCGTCCGCGTGGATAAAGCTTTTTTATTCGGAACGATTATAGCGGGACCTCTTAAATTTTCCGGGAAAAAAAATAGTCTATGTCCTTCCCCGACACAACCTAAGTTACTCTATGATACCAAAATAAAAATATATTATTATGTAATAAGATATAATATTATTATGTTCCTACATAATTAATATAACATAATTCCATAATATCGTTGGAGAAGCGCTTTTAAATTACACAATTTGTTGAAAGCTTTTACACTTCTGAGAATAATTCCCTTACGCTCGTAACAACTTGCTCTTTAGCTGTGTTCGTACATAATAATATTTTCTTGAATATTAACTGTTTTCTTTCATAATTGCTGAAGTTATCCTGTCTTTTTAATACAATAAAATTACCTTATATTTGTTTGTTAAAGACTCAATTTTCCATGAGAAATTGGTGGATTCCGGTTTTTCATAGGCGTGGGATCACTTTGATTTTCTGGGTATCCCACGCTGTCCCAAGTATCTTAAGTTAACTAATGAAAAGGTAATAGGCAAATGGACAGATAGAGACACAGTAGCATCATACAAACATTATAAATGTGACAGTTTGTTGGTTTGTCCTTCAATCACACCGCAACAGAGCAACGGTTCGACGTGATTTTAGGGTGTAGTTGAGGACCTGAAGAGTGACATAGGCTACTTTTTATCCTTGAAAATCAAGGAGATCGAGATTATGTCGCGGCCATCAGCTGTTTTTTTTAAACATAAGTACAAAATATGCAAAATTATGGCTTGATGCAAAAAAGCTGTAAATATGGGAATAAATAATTATTACTTCGCTTTTTTAGCTGTTAAGGTAATTTATATCATTAACACCATCTAGTCATTTAATAATTTAAATAATTAATCAACAAATTCTTAATTTTGCTGAATATAGGTAAAGCTCGGTCAATGGATCTAAAATTTCAATCCCTGCAATTACAAGGTATCAAACTCAGAAACTTTTGTAGCGGATAATCTAATTAAATGGGTTTAACAGATTATTCAAATTAATGGGTTAGAGAACTTGGTTGCTGAAGATCAATTGAGCCCTAGATTGCAGATAGGAGCAAGCAACAGATAAGCCACTTTGTTAAGCCAATTTGTTGGAATTACAACCACTTTGCGCACTACGAGTAGTAAAAAAAATTAAAGGTAACCTTTCAAATTTTAAATTCTGTTCTCTCAAGGCCTAAGGTTCAAAACCAATCAAAAGGGGCAAAACAGCTTGAAAGGACAAATGACACTTCTTATCCTGAAAAATAAAAGATTAGTATAAGATAAAGAATGAACCACGAGAACAAAGCCACGGGCAAAGCTCAAATATTTAGCTTTACAGGCCACTACCAAATGGAATTAAGAACATAAATATACCAACGCTGTTCCAGTTACGCGCGCCAAATTAACACATTTATATTAATTAAAAAACTTACATAATATTATTTAATTATCCTACATATTTAATCTAATTAAATATCAGTAGGTACAAACGTAAAAAAACGCTGTCCAATATGGGTCTTTTTATTTTACTGTATCAAATTTTGTAACTGACAGATAGACAGACCGAAAGACACATTCGCATTTATAATAATAATTTACACAATTCTAACAGGTTGTATTTTTTAACCGAAATAATTTTCCGCATTGTTAAAGTGGCTTACCTCAATTAAAATCTTCCAAGGCTTATTGATTACGAAAGCAATTAAGCTTATGTTGCCTCACGGCGTTAATCACGCCAAATAATATTACCGATTTAACTAATTAATTAATTAAATCGGTAATCCCTTTAAATTCAAAATTCACGGTGTAAAGGAAATATTAAGAGAAAGTAGAGTTTATAATACATAATATATATGTAAAAGTAACACAAAGGAAATTATTTACGATATGGGCGCCATCCCATTTTAAGGGATCGCTACAGACAGGTTGTATACCTGTGGTATACACATGGAACGAGTCTATAATGGGCGTCGCACAAGAGAGGGCCACCGGCGTAAGTTCTTTAGCGCAGCGTTGGCAGGCCGGGACCAGTGTGCCTAGTGGGAGATTTTCTTCCCATTCAATTGCGACAACGTTAATTATGATTTGTATGGAATTGTCAAGTGCTTGACAGCTGGCGCGTATAATGGTAGTTAACGTCGGCTTGATCGAATCGAGAAAATCTCCCACTCAGTCTGCTGATGAACGGACGACATCAAGCGAGTCACAGGGAGCCTGGATCGCTAGACCGCGGCGTGTGAAAGTATCTGCAAGAGATCTATGTCCAGCTCTGGACATCTATCGTTTAAAGACGACTTAACAATTTTTATATTCATTACAAGGTTGAAAAAAAAACTACCATTCAAGAAATAATTACTACCAAAGATTTAAGCTACTACTATACCTATCACGGCTAGCAAAATAATATGAAATTCCGTGTACACAAAAGAAACGAGTGAAAAAACATCATACATAAATCAGATTAATGATAATCCTGAGTACACCGACTATGTTTCTCTTGGTAATTAGTGTTCTGCCAAATAGCAAAACTAATTTCAACTTGGTCTACACACGAAACTAATTATATCTTGCAATCTCTACATATAATAGTTACTCATCTAGTAATACTGAATGCTGACATGCTTTATCTTTGGTTTGTAATTTTAGATGAAAATAGGGTAACATATCTAGGTAAGACGATTTTAAGCCCTTAGGACTTATTTATTTATTTATACAATGGTTACCGTTGATAATTTATTCAAAATCCAAGCCCATTTTTAATGGCATTCACAGAATGAATGCACTCACGAAATGAAATGAACAACGCATTTCACGTGAACGTCACATGCAGCGCCTTTGTGTTGACAACACAATGTACATCGGATGCACGACTTTTCAACACGCTCCGTTGTACCGCGAATATTTTCATGTTGTCATATTTGTGAAACTGTCCTTTTGCTGAATTTGAAATGCTGTTATTAAAAGAATATTATAAAGTTTGTTTTTTTTTAATTTTTCAAATAAGCGTGGAATTGTGATTCCATTCTATTCCACAGCGTGATGTATGTAGTAAACCAGTACTCATGGCAAGGGGATAGAGGATAAAAATATTTAGAAAAGAGAGAGACTTCCCATCTCTTATTGCCTGATAGGACGGAAAATCCGACACGACCGGAGATAATTTGACACGTCTTTAGGTACGTTCTCTTACTGACGACTCCAGACTAGTAGGATTGAGATTTTCGTCTTAGAAAAACCCAATCCATACTAATATTACAAATGCGATATGGTGTGTCTGTCTGCTACGCATTCACTGGCCATCTATTCAACCGATTTTGATGAAATTTGGTACACTGATAGTTTATATTCCGAAGAAGGACATAGGCTACTTTATTCCGGAAAATTAAATAGTTCCCGCCGGAATCAATAAACTTAATCCACGCGGACGAAGTCGCGGGCCTCATCTAGTACTTAATAATTATGACATGACCCGGGAATCGCACCGAGGATCTAGCTATCTGCTACAAACATGACCAACGAGTAGGAATGTTTATACTGCCAGACCAAAATATTACTTTCACGTCGATAAATCTAGGACGTGCCACCACTATCGAAATATACCTCATACTTCAAAGCAAAAAGCGAATCAGATCAAAGTCTAATTTCATCTTGATTAAGTAAGACTAATACATTTATAAAGCGTCCCTTTACATGTAACTGAAAGAAAAAACATGTAAGGCAACATCTGGAACCTTTTTCTAAATTAAGCCGTCGATTGAAGCATTCTGGAGTATCCAATTTGCCACTTCGCTGCCTCTTCATCTTTTCATCTGATCGCCGTAAAATGTACCTAGGTTTTCCCATTAAATGGGCAAACGTATCCATGTTCATTACGATATTGTAATGAATTATTTTACTTGCCCAAGTTCCTCATAATAATATTGTGTAGGTGGTTAAGTTCTGTAAATACCTAAGATAGAGGATAAAATATTGCGTGGGCTAAGGAAATATTTTACGAACATTAATTCCAAAGGGGTGAAAATGGGTGAAATGATCTCTGGATAGAAGGTTGCATATTTAAATAAGTTCCATATTTTTTATGTAAATATCTAAGGGTATGTGGCACCATGGAAAGTTATCGTTGTAGTTAAAATAACCTACCAAAAAGCTAGCCAGTGAGTGGCGCTTAGCATCATAGAAATAAAAAAATTGAAGAACCCTGATTTTTGCAACTCAAAGTGGCTTTTTAGGGTGGTGAAATTTGACATTCATCATAACACCTTGTGATACATATGTGACTAAAAGTTCCACAGGAAATCAGAAATTCAAATAAATTCAGTCCACATTACAACTTACTACATAGATTCAAGTTAGAATTCCAGGCAGTGTTGACGCGAATCCCAGTATAAATAATAGAATAAAATAGTATTGTTTTAATCTTATTGAAGCTCTTGTTTTAGAATCCTTATTTTAGGGACGTCAGGGTTCATCTTATAAAATGTCAATTTCAAAATAATACTGCTTTAAGCGATGGTAGTAAGAAATTAAATTTTTTTATCCGTAAAATTAAAAAAACAAAAAAAAAAATTATTTAAATAGGTTTTTACAAGTGCTTATGAATAGTCGAATGAATCTACCACTGGTTCGGAATGCCATTCCTACCGAGAAGAACCAACAAGAAACTCGGCGGTTGCTCTTTCGTAATGCGATTGTGTAAAAAAATTTAATTAGGTACATTTGTCAAACGGATACATTGAAGATTGCTAAAACTTAAAATAGTCGCATATTACCAGCGATAGAATATTATAGGCATATTAATTAAAACCCAACTCAACTTTCCTGAAAGTCGCTGAAGGAGACAAACTACGAGTAGCAATATAAACTCAAAACAAGCAATTAAACTGCACAGACGACAGATTAATTATTTGTTTATCCAACAAACTTTAGATGGCTTCCTGCCATGGATTGTCGATACGAGAGTTCTCTTGCTTTTTGTTGTTGTTTTAGATATATAATATACTCGTAATTGAGCCAAGACTTTTCTTTTTATGGCATGAGAATTTTCTTCACAAATCCATTAAAAGGATGAACTAAGGTAGTATACCTATAGCTAGGACCTCCAACACACAAGATGTTCGCAGCCGCGTAAGCTAAACTAACTTTATGTTATTGTAGTACCTACCTAGGTAGTTGAAAAGTTGGGGCTTTCTGTTTAAGTGAAACAACGTTGTCTATAAATAAAATAGTTAAAATCATAGACTTATTTACATTGACGCGATTCCTTACCTGTGTATTTCATGAGCCTGTATCTATTGCCACCCACTGACATCTCCCAAGAAAATCACCTGTATAACATGAAGACCCGCGAACGAATACGAGTTGGCTATGGCCTTCAAATAGTCGATCTAAAATATTTTCACCGTTCGCAATTATCTATTTTTAATATTATACATGGGCAAGTATGCTATTTTAAATAGCAGTACACTTAAATAATAAGAAACGACAAAAACCTAGGGCAATAAAGTGAGCTATGCTCGGAGTTTCTGTATATGTAATACTATCATGCTTGTGATAGTATAACATAGTTTAACGAGTTGTATAGTTACAGTATGAATGCTCAAAGCAAATAGCTCAAAGGAGCGATAGATGATGAAGTTTAAACTCTCAATGCCGGAATGAAAACCCTGCCCGAACCTGAAAATTATAATTTTCAACTCAAGCTCTGGATTTTAATCCTTAGAGACGACAACCTACATAAATTCAAAATATTGACAATATTTCTCTACTTTAATAGGTACAATATGTTCTTGCAATCACAAATGGCAAAAATTAGTATTAAGATTAGAAAACTCAGCAGAAGTAAGAAGAAAAAGACGAAGAGGCTGCAGATGTATCAACAGACGACCGCAATTATTACGGATTAGACGAAAAAAATGCAATAAAGTTAGTACATATTATTACAAATTTCTATAATCACAATAATAATCGCTTGATTGGAAGTAACAAAGTCTGTAGAGTTTCGTAACTACGTAGTAAGTAGATCGTTACTACGTAGTAAGTAGATCGTTACTACGTAGTAAGTAGTTCGAAACTACGTATAGTACGTAACTACGTGGTAGTTCGTAACTACCACGTAGTTACGAACTACCACGACCTACGAGAACTACGTAGACCGAGGATTGATGCATCGTCTTGGCACTGAGGTAGCGATGCTGCCTCAATCTGAGACACACCATGTTTTCACCGGGTAATATCTATATATATAAAATTCAAAGTCCTGACTGACTGACTTATATATCAACGCACAGCCTAAACCTCTGGGGTTAGAAACTTGAAATTTTGACAGTAGGTTTCTTTTGTGACGTAGGCGCTCACTAAGGAAGGATTTTTCAAATTTCCACCCCTAAGGGGGTGAAATAGGGGTTGAAAGTTTGTATGAAAGTCCGTCATTTCTCAAGTTATAGCCATGAAACTAGGTATTTGAGCTTCTGGTTTAAAATAAAGAAATACGTGTTTCACAGTTTTTGAAAATTCTACCCCCAAAGGCGTGAAATAGGGGTTGAAAGTTTGCATGAAAGTCCTTCATTTTTCAAGTTATAACCATGAAAGTTGGTATTTGGGCTTCTGGTTTAAAATAAAGAAATACGTGTTTCACAGTTTTTGAAAATTCTACCCCCAAAGGCGTGAAATAGGGGTTGAAAGTTAGCATTAAAGTCCTTCATTTTTCAAGTTATAACCATGAAAGTTGGTATTTGGGCTTCTGGTTTAAAATAAAGAAATACGTGTTTCACAGTTTTTGAAAATTTTATCCCCAAGGACGTTAAATAGAGAGTTTGTCCTTCAATCACGCCGCAACAGAGTAACGGATCAACGTGATTTTTTGCATGGGTATAGTTGAGGACCTGGAGAGTGATATAGGATTTATCCCGGAAAATTAAGGAGTGGAATTAAAAAAACTTGTGCCACGCGAACGAAGTCGCGAGCATCCTCTAGTCTTATTATATAATATTAATTCCTAGAAATCATTTAATTTCCAGATGATATAATTAATTAATTTAATTAATTCAACAATTAATTAAATTCCAGAAATGCTGTAAAGGAAAGTGCTGCTGTCCTAGCAACACCCCACAAGTTCAGATTCCTCTAAATATCGACACAATAGCCTGTTGCTCACCCAATAAGCATTCCGAATCCACCAAAGTCCAACCAAAAACCAATTTTTGTTCACGTGGCACAAACACGTGCTGTTTGCAAAATCACGACAAAGAAATTCAAGGCGCAAATGAATCAAAACACGTTTGCGGACCGGTACCGAATGTTGGGAAAAATATTTGCAGATTTACTGTTGATGCTTATTTTATTTAACGTCGTTATAATCTTTTGTATGAAAATATACTTACCAATACTATAATTTGTGTTCTAATTACGACACGATCGGACTAACATTTGAGATTATGATTGATTTAGTTAGATGAGTAAGTAAAATATTGATTTAAACTTGTGACTTCTAGACGCTCAAATGAGCAGAACCGAGATGAGTCAATATAATATTATTAGATGATGCCCGCGACTTCGTCCGCGTGGATAAAGCTTTTTTATTCGGAACGATTATAGCGGGACCTCTTAAATTTTCCGGGGAAAAAAATAGTCTATATCCTTCCCCGACACAACCTAAGTTACTCTATGATACCAAAATAAAAATATATTATTATTACACACTTTATTTGTACCACCACAATAAGTAAAATTAACAAAAACAAAAATTGGAAATAAAATAAACACAGACAGAAGTAGAATACAAAAAGCGGCCTATTATCGCTTAGGCCTAAATTACATTGTATATTACATTAATAAAATTCATATAGCAAAGGCATGTTTAAAAACCAGCCCTAAAACTAGGCTCATTAAGGCGATGGAAACTCTCACGGTTATTAAAATAAAAGATATAATATTATTATGTTCCTACATAATTAATATAACATAATTCCATAATATCGTTGGAGAAGCGCTTTTAAATTACACAATTTGTTGAAAGCTTTTACACTTCTGAGAATAATTCCCTTACGCTCGTAACAACTTGCTCTTTAGCTGTGTTCGTACATAATAATATTTTCTTGAATATTAACTGTTTTCTTTCATAATTGCTGAAGTTATCCTGTCTTTTTAATACAATAAAATTACCTTATATTTGTTTGTTAAAGACTCAATTTTGCCATGAGAAATTGGTGGATTCCGGTTTTTCATAGGCGTGGGATCACTTTGATTTTCTGGGTATCCCACACTGTCCCAAGTATCTTAAGTTAAAAAGGTAATAGGCAAATGGACAGATAGTGACACAGTAGCATCATACAAACATTATAAATGTGACAGTTTGTTGGTTTGTCCTTCAATCACACCGCAACAGAGCAACGGTTCGACGTGATTTTAGGGTGTAGTTGAGGACCTGAAGAGTGACATAGGCTACTTTTTATCCTGGAAAATCAAGGAGATCGAGATTATGTCGCGGGCATGAGCTGTTTTTTTTAAACATAAGTACAAAATATGCAAAATTATGGCTTGATGCAAAAAAGCTGTAAATATGGGAATAAATAATTATTACTTCGCTTTTTTAGTTGTCAAGGTAATTTATATCAATAACACCAGCTAGTCATTTAATAATTTAAATAATTAATCAATAAATTCTCAATTTTGCTGAATATAGGTAAAGCTCGGTCAATGGATCTAAAATTTCAATCCCTGCAATTACAAGGTACAAACTCAGAAACTTTTGTAACGGATAATCTAATTAAAAGGGTTTAACAGATTATTCAAATTAATGGGTTAGAGAACTTGGTTGCTGAAGATCAATTGAGCCCTAGATTGCAGATAGGAGCAAGCAACAGATAAGCCACTTTGTTAAGCCAATTTGTTGGAATTACAACCACTTTGCGCACTACGAGTAGTAAAAAAAATTAAAGGTAACCTTTCAAATTTTAAATTCTGTTCTCTCAGGGCCTAAGGTTCAAAACCAATCAAAAGGGGCAAAACAGCTTGAAAGGACAAATGACACTTCTTATCCTCAAAAATAAAAGATCAGTTAGTATAAGATAAAGAATGAACCACGAGAACAAAGCCACGGGCAAAGCTCAAATATTTAGCTTTACAGGCCACTACCAAATGGAATTAAGAACATAAATATACCAACGCTGTTCCAGTTACGTGCGCCAAATTAACACACTTATAGTAATTAAAAAACTTACATATTATTTAATTATCCTACATATTTAATCTAATTAAATAGCAGTAGGTACAAACGTAAATAAACGCTGTCCAATACGGGTCTTTTTATTTTACTGTATCAAATTTTGTAACTGACAGATAGACAGACCGAAAGACACATTCGCATTTATAATAATAATTTACACAATTCTAACAGGTTGTATTTTTTAACCGAAATAATTTTCCGCAGTGTTAAAGTGGCTTACCTCAATTAAAATCTTCCAAGGCTTATTGATTACGAAAGCAATTAAGCTTATGTTGCCTCACGGCGTTAATCACGCCAAATAATATTACCGATTTAACTAATTAATTAATTAAATCGGTAGGTAATCCCTTTAAATTCAAAATTCACGGTGTAAAGGAAATATTAAGAGAAAGTAGAGTTTATAATACATAATATATATGTAAAAGTAACACAAAGGAAATTATTTACGATATGGGCGCCATCCCATTTTAAGGGATCGCTACAGACAGGTTGTATACCTGTGGTATACACATGGAACGAGTATATAATGGGCGTCGCACAAGAGAGGGCCACCGGCGTAAGTTCTTTAGCGCATCGTTGGCAGGCCGGGACCAGTGTGCCTAGTGGGAGATTTTCTTCCCATTCAATTGCGACAACGTTAATTATGATTTGTATGGAATTGTCAAGCGCTTGACAGCTGGCGCGTATAATGGTAGTTAACGTCGGCTTGATCGAATCGAGAAAATCTCCCACTCAGCCTGCTGATGAACGGACGACATCAAGTGAGTCACAGGGAGCCTGGACCGCGGCGTGTGAAAGAGTATATCTATGTCCAGCAGTGGACATCTATCGTTTGACGATGACGTTACAAGTTTTAAGTTCGTTATAAAGTTTAAAAAAAAACTACCATTCAAGTAATAATTACTATACCAAAGATTTAAGTTACTACCATACCTACCACGGCTAGCAAAATAATATGAAATTCCGTTTACACAAAAGAAACGAGCAAAAAAACATCATACATAAATCAGATTAATGATAATCCTGAGTACACCGACTATGTTTCTCTTGGTAATTAGTGTTCTGCCAAATAGCAAAACTAATTTCAACTTGGTCTACACACGAAACTAATTATATCTTGCAATCTCTACTTAAATAATAGTTACTCATCTAGTAATACTGAATGCTGACACGCTTTATCTTTGGTTTGTAATTTTGGATGAAAATAGGGTAACATATCTAGGTAAGACGATTTGAAGCCCTTAGGACTTATTTATTTATTTATACAATGGTTACCGTTGATAATTTATTCAAAATCCAAGCCCATTTTTAATGGCATTCACAGAATGAATGCGCTCACGAAATGAAATGAACAACGCATTTCACGTGAACGTCACATGCAGCGCCTTTGTGTTGACAACACAATGTACATCGGATGCACGACTTTTCAACACGCTCCGTTGTACCGCGAATATTTTCATGTTGTCATATTTGTGAAACTGTCCTTTTCAGAAAGCCATTAGGCGCGGTTCATACAAAAACAATGGTGCCAGAGCAAACCGCAGACTCAATCTTTCCATAATTCCAACTAATAAGAAAAATTAAACCATTTTAGTAAGCTTTTTTTGTTTCCACGGAACTCCTTAATTTTCCGGGTAAAAATGTAGCCCATGTATTTATTCAAGGTATAAGCTACCTGCATTCTAAATTTTAGCCAAATCGGTTCAGTCGTTGTAGCGTGAAGGAGTAAGAAACATAAACTCTTTCACATTTCTAATACTAAAGACGATGCCGGCGATTCGTCCGCGTGGATTAAGTTATTTTTAACCGACTTCCAAAAAAGGAGGAGGTTCTCAATTCGGCGCGTATGTTTTTTTGTATAAATTATAATCCTAGGAAAACTCTTTGATTCCGGGATAAAAGTTAGCCTATGTCCTCTTCGGGACAAAGTAAAGTAAATATTTATTTGGTACAATATGGTACAGACAAGATGTTATTACATACGAGTAAATAGACAACATAAATGTCTGTACAGAATTTCATCAAAATCGGTTGAATAGTTGGAAAAAAAGGAAGTTATTAAAACTTAAACCACGCGGACGAAGTCGCGGGCATCAGCTACGTAATTCATATTATAATTTCAGGAATAAGTGGTTACCAAAGATGTTTTCCCTTAATGATAGGTGCCATCCAGACGACGCCATAAAATTTAATTAGGGACCGAAATATCACAGTTGCTGGTGATTAGGGCGAAATTACGTCATTAGATTAACTTTAGCCGCCATATTGTTTTGTTTCGAATCTTAAGGTCTTGAATAATAAGTATCTAAAGTTTTAGATTGTGAATATATTACTATCTATTCACAATCAAATTATTGAGCAGGTATTAACTTTGCTACTCCAGGCTACTGCTACTGATCGTATGAAAATATTACTTGTCAAATAAGGGCAATAGTAGGTATTCCGCTACGAAATCCAACTTCTTAACTAGATGCTGTAATGGCACTGTTCATCTAAACCGTCGAGACTAGAAATGACGATAAGAATAGGTATGGGGCCAGGTATTATGGCTATCAGGTCCTATACATTTTGTAACAATAGGTAAGTACCAACTTTTCGATCTTATTTTGCAATTCCTATACAGGTTTTACCTCAGGTCAATTATCAGATACTTCATATGAAGCTGTATCAGGGAGCGCAGTAGTTCTTCTTGGGTATTTTTAAATCTTTGATTCAACTACGTAGTGAAATACGGACTATGGAATAATATCTTCTTCTTCTTGCCTTTGTCCCACGCTATGTGGGGTCGGCACATACTATGAATAATGACTATGGAATCACCATCATCAGCCAATATGCATCCACTGTTGGACATTTGCCCCTTTAAGATTGCGCCAACGCTGCCTATCCTTGACTGTTAGCATCCATTTGATGCCAGCCACTCTCCGGATGTCATCGCTCCACCTAGCCGGGGGGCGCCCTATAGAATAATATGTGAAAATTAATTTCAAAACACACCAAATTTTGATACGTCTAAAACACCAAAATGTAGAAAATCGTTTCCCAGGAACATGACAAAGACATGGCGACGAGCTAAGTTTTAATGAATAATTTCAATTTAACGGCGTTAAGTTAGTAACAACTTCCCAATAGTGAGTTCGTAACTGGAAATCTGATTGGAATTATTTGTGACGAACCCGAATAACGGAGGCCGAGAGTGATTTATTTGTGCTGTTGTGGGATTTCGATAAATAAGGTCTTAGCGGTTTCACGAAAATTATCTTTTTCTTAATACCTGTTTGCAGGGATGATAATGTCTGAACATCTTTATCATTGTCTAATTATCGTTTGAGTTTATAGAAGACGGGTCCTACGTACTTACGTAATTATGTATTTCAAAATAGAAACCACCGAGTTTCTTGCTGGTTCTTCTCGGTAGGAATGACATTTAGATTCACTGGTAGATTCAATCGACGATTGAAAAGCACTTGTTAAAGTCTACTTGAATAAAAAAGATTTGAATATAGAATTTTACGGTCATAATATTATGACCGCATCAAATCATATAATTCATCATTAATTATTATAAGCTTCGATGAATAAAATTAATCTACGACGAGAGTAATCAGAATCACCATTTATGTCGTCTACTTTTCCTGAATCTGACTTAATTGATAAAATAGTGACTTTATATGCACGAAGAACAAACAATTGAGGAGGGACATGAAACCAGTCTTTTAAAAGAGCCGAGAAAAGTTCGTCGCTTACGCGGCTTTTCTGCTATTTGTTAAGTAACTTTTAAGTTCAGTGTTGAAGATTTAATTTTAATAAAACATACGCACCATAACATACTTTGAAATCTCGAAATTCAGCCCACCACTTCGGTCATTACAAAGGCATTCGAAACAAAACATGGGACCCAAACTTTAGCTAATGACGTCGTTTTACCGTAATCACCAACATCCGTGATGTCGCGGTTCTAATTCAATTTTATGACGTAGTGAAGATATTATATTGTTCACATGAAAGTGCATTTTAAACTTTAAAGTACTAAAAGCTTAAAGCTTAATGCAAGCCGTAACGTAAAAATCATGACTACAGTGTAACGATCGCAATCACCTCTGATTGGTTATCACTCCTCCACTATTGCCTAATATCCAGTGCCACAGCAAGAATACCATAAATTATATTACTGATAACTCCGAACTAGTGGCAGAATCACTAGACGATTCAAAAGCACTTGTAAAAGTTTATTTGAATAAAAAACATTTGAATTTGAATATTGCAATTCTACAGCTCTACTACGGCCAGCGTTACTACCATCGCTTGAAGCAGTATCGTTTAAAAATGGCAGTTTTATGTCTCGTACCTTGACGTCCCTAAAATTGAGGATTATAATACAAAAACATGAACATCAACCCGCCCGCCCGATGACTACAGATCGCGCTGGACCTATAGTCTGGTTAAGTCGTGATTGGTTCAGTTCACTAAAGCTCGATTGCAGAAACGCCAGATTATCCTTTTAACCCAGAGTTAGCAACTACTTTGTCAGAATTTGTATAAAACTTCTGTCAAAATTTCAAATTTATCGTGGCTTAAACGTAACCCGCCGTCTCTGTAAGCGGGCCTAAGTTCAATAATTATTGCTAGCACGAATATTGATTTATCTTATCGAACATAAGAAAAAAAAGAAAACCCCTTCGTTATTGAATACAAAGTACGGCAGACTGTATTAAGAAATAATCCCGATGCAAATGAAATAGCTTGGCCACCGTCCAATATACCCTAGAAATTATATCAACTCTTGGAAACTGGGAATGTACTAAAAGAATAAGTACCCATATTTTAATGATAGAGCGACAAAAATAAAGTAAAACCAAAAGTGAGAGTTTTCTATGCTTAATTCAAGAATGATACAGAGCGAAAACACACTAGTATAAGAGAGTGGATAGGATTTTACGCGTAGGAGGAGGATGGCGTTTGCTATTGTCACCTAGTGTGTGCGCTTCATATAAAAGTGAATAACACTGACTTTTGGTTCTCAAGGGAACAATGTTTTATCCGTAATATGTTTTCGCTCTTACTCATAACCTCCGGTGACTAACGATCATTGCTGGTCATAGAATTATCATATTTTTTTTGTAAATTAGAAGTCTTAACTAGGTACTCTTTCCTTCTAAGTTCGTCGAGATGCATCATTAAGATTAAAGCTTCTCATCTTGGTAAAAAAAAGATGGAAAAACCGGCCAAGTGCGATTCAGACTTGCCCACCGAGGGTTCCATAACTTGAAAAAAGCTTATAAATTATTATTCTTTGATTAATGGGATTGTTTCCGTATTAATGGGAACGCAAAACTAAGGTTTTTGTAAGGGTTTATTGCTCATTTCTAAAATTGCTAATAAGACAATTCCTTACATTGTTTTTTGTAAAATCCTTTATAATCCTTATTATAAATGGGAAAGTGAGTTTGTTTGTATGTTTGTTCCGCTTTCACGCCGTAACTACTGAACGGATCTGGATGAAATTTGGCACAGAGATAGATTATAGTCTGGAATAGCACATAGGCTACTTTTTATCCCGGAAAACTAAAGAGTTCCCGCGGGAACCGAAAAACCTAAATCCACGCGGACGAAGTCGCAGGCATCAGCTAGTATACAATAAATTTCTATCAATTTAACTAGTGGTTCGCCCCGAACTGAGTCCTCGCGGTATCACAGAGCGCCATCTATTGACATCATTGTGAAGTTCTGTTAAAAGTACTGAATCTTGGAGACGACATCAGGCCTAGGGGCCCGTAGCCTTCAAGGCAGGCCCTAGCCGACACACGGCTCAAAAACAATTACCGGGGTACAATGATACCCCGCGCCCCGCCCGGGTAATGAGGAAAGGCCTCGAAGCCCGTACCCCCGCTTAACCCTCACGGGCCAACCGGAGAAGACCCCTGCTGGAATCTTATTAAAAATTAAATAATTTCGTTTCCTTATTATATTTATCTAACTTTAGTATTTGGTGTTCAAGTACAGGATATAATTCAAATAATTGATCAAATTTCAGGTTCAGCCTTTCAGAAAATTGAGAGTTCTGAGGTCAACATTGGACGTTAGAAAATCTCCACTTTGAAAGCCCCCCATTTCGTCAATTTTAAAGGAAAAGTTTAAAAAAAAATATTTTTCGACTCTACTCCTAATTATCTTTAAAATGATATACCGCGACCCTATGTAACGCTATAAAAAATATTTTACTTCGCATTCGCTTCTATGAGAGCCCCCCTTAAATAAAGATTTTATAACTTTTTAAGCCATATTCGGTGGGAGGCCATCGGTTTACATATTATATTTAAATTTGAAGTAATTATGTTCAGTAATTCAGAAGTTATAAGGCTCTGACAGACGGACGGACAGACGGACAGACAGACGCACGGACAGACGGACGGACAGACGGACGGACAGACGGACGGACAGACGGACGGACGGACAAGTGCCAATTCACTCAAGTAGACTCAGAGACCTTCGCTTCACTCGGTCAATTAGATATTTGCATCGCAAACTTCGGAGAAGGGCATAAAAATTCGGGAAAGAATAATATACATAGTAATAATTAGGTATATTATTATTTTACCCAACATTATTTTTGTCATTTTATATCATAAAGTAAAGTATTATATGATACCCCGTTTCATCTAGTTACCCCAACAGGTAAGGCAAGGTAAGGCAGGTAGGCATTTTGGCCCTATTTTGCATTTCTAAATAATAATAGATTTTATTGAATTTTTTCATCTTGGGCAAGGTTGGGCAGGCATTATTATTAACTTTCCTAATTTAAATAACTTACTAATAAACAGTTTACTGAAATAAGCAGGCGTGACAGACAGATGGATGGACCGACTTAGTCGCGCCACTAGGTTACCCTTGTGGTGCGTACCAAAATCGGTAAAAAAGACATTCACCATTTTGATACGGTACCCAAAAAATATAATAATAACATTTAAGTATTCAATTAAAAAGTTCCCTATTTATGAGGTTATTATAAAGGCAAGCAACAAAGACTAAAGCCTCTAGTGGTATAGACGGAATACGTAAGTATACTGCCATGTTTCCCTTGATTGCAGATTAGAAATTCCCTCTGTCGCTTTGATTGAGTTTAATCATTGAGGAATTACTTTTTGACGATAATTTTAGGAAAAGTTTAATTAAATATAATTATGTAAATACTTATTTTTATCGTCATAATCTCTCCACGGAGTTTGTCTGTATGTTTTACACTCAAAAATCTGATGTGTAAAATATCATGTGCGCTCTCCATCTATTTTGTCTGAGGTCTCAAGGTCTATTTCGGTTTATGGCCGAAGTTAAAGACGGTGGTGAGATTAACGCCGATTGCATCAACTCCGTTGCGTTGCACGTGCAGTTACGTTTGATTTTTTGACAGATGTTCTATACGACTCAAAATTTCAAATTTATCCCTAGGTTTTTTTTTTCTGTATTCAAAAATAAAAGTGGAATTGTTACAATTTTAAACATGTACTTGTAAAAGCCTCCACATAAACCGCGCAGGGTTTTTGCGCAGAGACTAATTTGACATTTTGTATATTATTTAACTAGGTATTAGTAAAAAATATTAGTTTAAATGTAGTATAATTTTTTTTGTTTTTTTTGCATGAATCAACCAGTAAGCATGAAGTTTGTAAGGGTTCTTTTAACATATTTTTTAATACTACTATTTTGTATCTTAAACATTAATCGGAGGTGCAATCTGCACACAGGGGCTCAACAAGTTGGACGAGATTGCTGCTCTTATTCACCGATAATCAATAATGATTAACTTTAAGGGACCACCTAAGCTCAGATAGGCTACGCGGGTGTTCCGATATAAGCACTGCGAGCACTGTTCAGTGCTCTTACTAGGGACTTACAGTGCTCGTAGTGTATTTCGGAACACACCCTATGTGAAAACTGTCACCTATTAGGTGTTACCTCAAGCAGAGTGAACGACTTTTAAGAGGATTGTCGGTGAAAAAGAGCATTAGTGGCGTTGTTTTTTTATTATGTCATACTCGATTTAGCTTCATCACTTCGCCCGCGTGTATGAGAGTGTGGAAGTCCCTTTAATCTATATATATAAAATTCAAAGTCCTGACTGACTGACTGACTGACTGACTGACTTATATACTTATCAACGCACAGCCTAAACCGCTGGGGTTAGAAACTTGAAATTTTGACAGTAGGTTCCTTTTGTGACGTAAGCGCTCACTAAGGAAGGATTTTTCAAAATTCCACCCCTAAGGGGGTGAAATAGGGGGTGAAAGTTTGTATGAAAGTCCGTCATTTCTCAAGTTATATCGATGAAACTTGGTATTTGAGCGTCTGGTTTAAAATAAAGAAATACATGTTTCACAGTTTTTGAAAATTCTACCCCCAAAGGCGTTAAATAGGGGTAGAAAGTTTGTATTAAAGTCCTTCATTTTTCAAGTTATAACCATGAAAGTTGGTATTTGGGCTTCTGGTTTAAAATAAAGAAATACGTGCTTCACTGTTTTTGAAAATGTTATCCCCAAGGACGTTAAATAGAGAGTTCGTCCTTCAATCACGCCGCAACAGAGCAACGGATCAACGTGATTTTTTGCATGGGTATAGTTGAGGACCTGGAGAGTGACCTAGGCTACCGGAATTATACCGGAAAATTAAGGAGCCCCTGTGGGGAAAAAAACTTAAACCACGCGGACGAAGTCGCGGGCATCAGCTAGTTTCCGATATAAAAAGTAGCCTATGTCTCCGGGATACAAGCTATCTCTATACCAAACTAGTGGGCCCGGCAGACTTTGTCCTGGCGTAAACCTCGAACTCGATTGCAGCGCCCCCTACTGGGTCCAATTGTGAATATAAACCATCCCGGGGTCCAAACAAACACAACAAAAAAAGAATTAGTGAAATTGGTCCAGCTGTTCACGCGTGATGCCGTGACCAAGGGAAATAGGGATTCATTATTATTCTCTATACCTTTCGTCAAAATCGATTAAGTGCCGTGAAAAATAGCACACGGATACACATAATTTCGCATTAATAATTTTAGTACTTACAGATGATTAGTTATGTAATCTGATACCTTTAAATATATAGTTTTTATATCAACAAAACGTAACTAAGTTAATTACAAAACTCAGCAAGAGTCGGTTCACGTATAGTGATATACTTATGGTAATATACGCTCAAAGTCAAACTCAAACCCAAGCCGAGATCGTAGGTAGAATAAATTAATGGCAAACACCGTGAAAACGTGTGCCACTAAGAAAATTCTGGATGAGGCACTCTGATTACCCCTCTCGTTGTACCTCTTATCTTGCAACTCCACAATTACTACTCTATTTCCAGTTCTTGTCACTAGTAACATAAGTACTACCTTACACTTTTCCTTAGTTGGTTGTTCCTTCACAGTCTCTTAACTTCCTAATCATGCTTTACACCCAACTTACAGCTTTTACGAATATAATTTTCTAAGATACCTTAAAATCAACGTAGATTTTGAAGATTAATGCTGAAGGGAACAATTTTATTAATCATCATCAACGTCGTCATTCCTTTCTTCGTCAGACTACTTACAATGAGAAGGGTTTAATTCACTCTGTTACCAAAGTAAAACACCCGTTTAATAGATAAAATCATGCCACACATATATTAAGGATAGGTCTCCGGAGCGTAGCGGGGATCAATCCTAAATCTATGATGCCACATAAATATCAGTTCAATGCTGATTTGTCTTTCCTTTTTATAATAGAAATAAAATGCCTTCTACGAACTTTGGTCCCAATTTCCAAATTAAGTCTTACTTCTTCACCTGAACTAACTGAATAATAAATTACCTACACCTGAATTAACTGAATAATAAATGTCCACAAACGTCCAACTACCAACGCTTGTTTACACAATTACGCTATTGTGTAACCAAAACACAATTACCCTATCCACACATTTCCCTCATATTCCGTGGTATTGTAGCTTAATCTGCATCTCGTTACGAGTCTCGCCTTGACTCATCCATAATTCACATAATGAGGACGGCAGATGTCGTTCGAGATGAGTTGGTACTTGGTAGTTGGTGGAGCCTGATGTTCTTCACCTAGTCGACCCTTTAAAACTGAACTAGAGAACCTTAATTGTAAAGTTATCATGTTTAATTCATAGACCTATGGTTTAATTTAAATTTATAAATAGTTTATATTCAATGATGCTCGGGCCTCAACCCGCGTGGATTTCAAAATGATCTGTATCATTCAAAGTGGATTTCAGTCAGTGACTGCACGACATAGAGACATAAAGGTACAGCTTACCCTAGTTAAAAAACCTACATGCATAATTTTCATCATTCCCTGTCTGAAAGTAGGTATATCTACGTAACCAATGCCTAACCGGGCTCCGAATACTGTGCGCTCCACTGATTTCAGTGATGATATTATGTACTCTTCAGCACTATATTCTGAAAGCTTCGGACGAGACCGCGGGCATCATCTAGTTCTTCTATAAAAAGTAAGTTTTCAACAACGTTTCCCGAAAAAAAGGTAAAAATTTTACACGAAAAATCTTAAAAACGGTACAAAACTTTACACGATAGGACGTTACTGGTTTTATTGCGGAATGGCAGTATTTGCCCCGATAGAAATGGCTCGATTAAATAATTCTGAAAGACAAAAATTTGCGTCCAAACTATTTCACATACGATTTTACGTTACACCGGCTACGTATGAAACTGGTATTTTATTCTGGCGCGGTATTATATTTGAAACTTTTTATGTCGACCCAAAAATTTGTCATTGTGTCACATATTTTCATTCTAACTAGGAAATAAGGTATCAACGATGATATTTACTTTATATCAATACATGGAATAATAGTATAGACTATAAAGTATGAAAGTATGAAATACTTAACTAGTACATAATAATAGGCTACTTTTTATCCCGGAAAATTAAGAAGTTCCCACGGGAATCAAAAAAACTTAAACCACGCGGACGAAGTTGCGGGCATCAGGTAGTTCATAATATTTTTATATCGGCATATGCAAATATTTTCCAAAAATCTTTGGATAAAAGTAATCTGTGCTGACAAAAACTGTCGTTCTCGTATCGCATACGGTTTCACGCATCGTTGGACTTGGTTCCGTACTGATACCACGTATATTTTATTGTGCCACGGAATTGTATTTTAAACTTTTTATTTTGCAGTCGAGCGACGTTGAAATGTTAAAATCTGTGCGCAATAAAATTAATACTTATTTCCAATGAAACACTTGATTCCACAGAATTTGTTTGTTTTTAATTAAACTTATTACATTACTTTTCAAATAAAAAATACAACCAAAATGAGTAGTTTGTCGAATAAATGAAATCAGATCAATCAATTATCATATCCCTATGAAATAATATCATATTTGCATTAATTATATCATACAAATTTGATCCAATAAACTTATCTACTTGTAACACAAGTACACCAACTTAACCCCTCCTAATAAATGCGATCACGCCATAAAAACAGCGATGGCATTTAATAAACACCTAATAAATTCACAACTCACAAAAATCACTTCTCGCAACCCTAATAGGTTGTTTAAATTCCATTGCGGGCGGTCGATAACAATGCCAATAAAATTGCCTTTGAAACGTCAAACGATATGCTAATGCTAGGGCTGCCAGCTCTTTTATATTCGGCGCACGGCCCCGATATTTCACCGTGAGATCTGCTAAAATTCAGATAAGGGGACGCTATGTGTGGAGATGGACATTGTGAGCGGAATAGTAAAAGGTGTATTTTTCATGTCTCTCACTTTATTGTATTTGGGATTTGTTGAGTGTTTTCGTAAATATTGGGTAAATATTTCTGTACGAGGGAAGAATAACGACAAAAAATTTAAACCTAAAGGATTTCAAGCATGAATTCTGCGTGAGTAAGTTATATATTTAAAATCGGATTACTTAATTATTATAATATTATGCGTTTTTTAGGAAATGATGTAAATCTGAGTTCATAATAAATATTATTAAATTAATATCAGATTTTCCACTGCAGATGCAGTAAATAGTTATTTGTGTTACATGGGGCCAAAGAAAATTTTTGTTCCCCGAGGGCGCTATTTTGAATTCAGAGCGAAGTGAAGGATTCTATAGTAGAATGCCGAGCGTAGCGAGGGGTTCTAAAGTAGAATCCTGAACGTAGCGAGGAATTCAATATACGCCGCCCGAGAACAAAAAATTTGGCCCCGAGTGACACACACTATTTTTCATCATTACGTATGAGAAAAAGCTAGGAGTATCAACCTACTATGTATGGACATTACCTATACGTTTAAGCACCAATCAGAAGATACTCCTATCAACCTTCTATGTAATTGTATAGACATTATTTATACGTATATTTAAAGTTTAAATAAAATGTAAAGACGTGTATCCGATCAACAAATTGATCACGTGACTTCGGACCAATCAGAACAGAGAAATGCAAAGTCGTATATTCGATCAACAAATTGATGACGTGACTTCGGACCAATCAGAAGAGAGAAATGAAAAGTCCCATGGGCCTACAAGTTACACTTTGCTCCCGCTATCCTCTGAAGGCAATATGCGTTTTTCGAATAGGTATGATGAAAACATTATTTAATGCATATTATTGTAAAGAAAGATGTATGATGTGAAAGATGTAAAGTTAGAATGGAAAAATATTTAGTACATACCAAATGCTAAATATACTCAATAAAAATAGGTAATAATAATAAAAAAGTATCAATATGTGTTCTCAGTATACATAATATACATTTATGTAGAGTCGCTCTAAATCGATATTTTTCGATTATCTAATTAATTATCGATATTATCGAATCGCTGCGCTATACAGTAGATACCATTTCTCACCTTGTGTTCGTAAAATTATTATCATTATCAAGGAACCTGTTTTGTTCGGATTTATTTCTTGTGAATTTTAATAAATGTTGTTTCCATACTTCATTAGCATAGAACACCTGAATATCGGCAGATTGCGGCTTACACTTACAGCAAGCGTTCCCGGTTATTCTCCGCTCCACTGGATTCGAGGACATCACTGGATCAAGCTATTTTCAACCTTCGCCGTTCAACATAAAAGCTAACCCTTCTGCATTAAAGTCTAAAGTTTGTACTACGACCACGTTCTGGCTTTTAATTTCAAATTACTCTTAACACAGAGGAAATTCGCCTTTAATTTGAAAACGTTAGGGTTTACAAATAAAATGATTAAATTTAGGAATGGATTCATGAATTATTCTCTATAATACAGATATTATTGATGATAAAGCGGGTAACTAAATCCCCATTCGAAGAAATAATTTGAAGAAAATAACGCGTTGGTAAAGATGCCGTATAATGCGATGCTGTTGGTGCTGAGTCACATTTTTCTGCAGTTTATGATTTAATTTCGCTTCTGTTTTTTATTGTATGGATAACAACCAGTATTTTAATACTGAGCGATGTTATAAATGTTTCAAAAATAAGCACTATTCAGGTAAGTAGAAACCACACTATCGAATTAGAAATTATGTATAAGCCCTAGGAGAATTTGAGCCTTGATCTTAAAGCTTTTAGCCCGGAGAGTAGTTTTCAAGTTTTCAGTAACATCCATACTTTTTTTTGTTTACGGGAGGAAAATCTTGCTAAGATACCCCACTTCTGGGGGGAGAAGTCTGGGGGGGAAGAGAACAATATCCGTACTAATTAAAATACTTATAGAGCAAGATCCCAGAGCCGCCAGACCTTACTTATTTTCTGAGAAACAAAATGTGTGCAATATAGTAGCTTTGGTACGTAGACTTAACGTACGCATACTCGCAAATTTGGGGCGACGGCCAATTTATAGTTATAAGGTGCTAAAGGTACGTAAAAACGTTGCTAACTTTACTTATTTTCTGAGTGCTGATTTTTATGTATGTTGTACAGAATATTGTTAGTAATTAATAATCAATACTCCCAGACTCATGCCGTGGGCCGTTATTTCTGCCAGACACTTTAAAGGTCGCAAAAAAAAAACTTAACTTTACTTATTTTCTGAGTCTTCATTTTTATACACGATACTCAGGAAACTGTTTCAATACTATTTGCAAGCAGCCAGACTAATCTGATGGGCCAAACATCCGCCAGACTCAATTTGAAATTTCGCTGTGGTAAAATTTTGGCCTTATTTACAAGGTTTTAGGGACCTTTTTGATTGTGTGGAGTAAAGAGAACCATCAATTATTGCAATATCTAAGCCTGTGTACGAAAAGCTTACGAAAATCAACAATAAAGAGGGTGAAATGAGGGTTGGAACCTTACATAAAGGTTCTAAGTTTTTGAAGTTAGGGACTTGGAAATCGGCATTAAGTTTTAAATAATAATAACCTGTATAAGCAATTTTCTGAAAATCCACCCCAAAAGGGGTGAAATGGGGGTTGGAAGTTTGTATGAAAATCCTATGTTTTTGAAGCTAGAGACATGAAATTCGGCACTTAAGTTTTTAGTTTTAGTTTGAAGTCAAGGACTTTAAAATCAGCATTTGAATTATTCATTTTTAATAATAGTAACCTGTATAAGCAATTTTTCGAAAATTCAGCCCGAAGGGTGTGAAATGGGAGTTAGTAGTTTGTATGAAAGTTCTATTTTTTTGAAGTTAGAGACATGAAAATCGGCATTTAACGTATTAGTAGTTATAAATCATAAAAACCTTCGTATGCTATAGATAATTAATATATTATAGCCTTTTTAGATATGCCTTTTGCAGCGGGAAAATTTTATAATCTCATAGGAAATCAGAAATTGTACGCGATCGAAGTCGCGGGCGACCACTAGTACTGATAAATATGTTTATCTATGCTCATATCTAAATCCGAAATATTATAAATGTGAAACTGTATCTGTCTGTCTGTCTGTCTGTCTGTCTGTCTGCCTGCTACGCTTTCCCGGACCATCTTTTCAACCGATTTTGCTGAAATTTGGTATAGAGGTAGGTTATATCCCGGGGGAGGACATAGGAGTGACATGAGGAGATTCAGTGAGCTAGACTTAATTAGCTGTGAAGTCCTAGAGCAAAATGTGTTCAATTCAATACAAAAATATATTTGTGAAATCTACAACGTGACCTGAATAATGGACGTATATGCTGCCAGGCTTCAAGTGTTTATAAAGGCTTAAACGGTTTCCAACGTAAATGAAAAATTTAATAACAAGAATGTTACTTTTCTTTACATCACCCACGCGGAAGGCTATCCCGAAAAATATCCATATTAGTATCCGCTTTTATTATCTTAATATTTAAGTATATTTCAATGGTAATAATGATGAAAATTAAATCTAATAATTAAAATTTTAAGAAAATATTTTGTTAAATGTTATTTTTAATAATCATCACTATCGTTATCGTCGAAGTTTGGTAATTCCTCATCTAGCCAATCCTGTGGGGCTAGCATGCACACACACAACGAGTAATATTATGTCTACCCGTTATCTCTATTTATCTACCGAACCTAACATGGTTACTACTACCTAACTCGTTACGTCAAAAGTAAAGATGAGAGTAATATTTATTATCTGTGGTATTTTTCTCTACGAATCTTTACATGCCGAATAATTTTTTCTTGTAATATACCGCATTTTGTGCAACAGCTGGCAACGACAACATCTCTATCTCTCTCTGATATAATCTCGTTGTGTGCATGTTAAGCACATTGGTGTGGACTATTCAAATCTTTATCGTCGTCAATATCATTGGTAAAATCTTCATCTGTAAAAACAAATAAAATAATAAAGTTTCGAATAGCTTCAAAATTTATAAAAACAATTTGAAGTGAGAGTAAAATACCTGATTCTACTTCAAGGGATTCTCTTACAAAACCCGGTAATTGGTCCCCATCGAACCAGTAAAAATGGTAATTGTTGTTTTGCAACATCCATCTGTTATTTTCAGGTTTAAAAATTATAAGTTCTGTCAAATAAGCATTATTCCAAAAGCTGCTTATATAATTCGCTGCCGAAACTGCT
Source organism: Erebia ligea (assembly GCA_917051295.2). Classification (NCBI taxonomy): domain Eukaryota; kingdom Metazoa; phylum Arthropoda; class Insecta; order Lepidoptera; family Nymphalidae; genus Erebia; species Erebia ligea. The sequence goes on along the minus strand of OU785221.1, from coordinate 13,102,387 downwards.
GCAGAAGCTCACTTTTACACGGTGGTACGTTGCTCTTATCAAAGTTCTTAACATTCTTGCGGCTAGCTTAAGAAGGTTTTTGTTATTGAAAATTACTTAATAACTTAAATGCCGATTTCCATGTTTTCAAAAACATAGCACTTTCATGCAAACTACTAACTCCCATTTCACCCCCTTAGGGCTGAATTTTCGAAAAATTGCTTATACAAGTTATTATTATTTAAAATTAATAATCTAAATGCCGATTTTAAAGTCCTTGACTTCAAAAACTTAGAACCTTCATGTAAGCTTCCAACTTCCATTTCACCCCCTTTGTTGTGGATTTTCGTAAAACTGCTTATACAGGTTTTTATTATTTAAAACTAAAAACTTAAGTGCCGATTTTCATGTCTCTAGCTTCAAAAACATAGGATTTTCATACAAACTTCCAACCCCCATTTCACCCCTTTTGGGGTGGATTTTCAGAAAATTGCTTATACAGGTTATTATTATTTAAAACTTAATGCCGATTTCCAAGTCCCTAACTTCAAAAACTTAGAACCTTTATGTAAGGTTCATACCCTCATTTCACCCTCTTTATTGTGGATTTTCGTAAGCTTTAAAACACAGGCTTAGATATTGCAATAATTGATGGTTTTCTTTACTCCACACAATGAAAAAGGTCCCTAAAACCTTGTAAATAGGGCCAACATTTTATCACAGCGAAATTTCAAATTGAGTCTGGCGGATGTTTGGCCCATCAGATTAGTCTGGCTACTTGCAAATAGTATTGAAACAGTTCCCTGAGTATCGTGTATAAAAACGAAGACTCAGAAAATAAGTAAAGTTAAGTTTTTTTTTTGCGACCTTTAAAGTGTCTGGCAGAAATAATGGCCCACGGCATGAGTCTGGGAGTATTGATTATTAATTACTAACAATATTCTGTACAACATACATAAAAATCAGCACTCAGAAAATAAGTAAAGTTAGCAACGTTTTTACGTACCTTTAGCACCTTATAACTATAAATTGGCCGTCGCCCCAAATTTGCGAGTATGCGTACGTTAAATCTACGTACCAAAGCTACTATATTACACACATTTTGTTTCTCAGAAAATAAGTAAGGTCTGGCGGCTCTGGGATCTTGGACCATTATACTATAAACGGGAAAGTGTGCCTGCTTTACACTCTCACAGCCCATCTGTGCAACCAATTTTGCCAAAATTTGGAACACAGATAGTTTACATCCCGGAAAAGAACGTAAGCTACTTTTTATCCCGGAAAAATCAAAGAGTTCCCACCGGGATTTATGAAAACATGAACACCACGCAGATGAAGTTACGAGCATCTTCTATTATGAAATACTATAATTGCACTATAATACAAAAATTATTAAGTTGATAACTATAATAATACTTAGATAGAGAAGATAATCTAGATCAACTGCTAGTGTTGCATTATTAATGCCCTACTCAGAGCTTCCAAGACGAAGCCCGCACAACTGAGTGCTTTGACATACTGCGCGAATCAAAGCAGTTATGTATTGCAATGACGTCACAAATATGTATTTCATACAAATTTCCATACTTAATAGAAGCGCATTTTTATGTTTGATAAAGAGTTGCTAATTTGATTGAGTTGTCCTCATCTCTATCAATTTGATTCAATAAATTATAGCACTCTACATTTTAATAACTCTTGTTAAATGTATTTAAATATTCATTCCGATACAAACTCAATTTGTTGCGCATATAGTATGTATATAGATACAGGGGTTAATTGGAGTTTCCCAATTGAGGATTCATGCGGCAGTGGTTGTTCGGAACTGGCTATTTATGGTGAGAGCTTTTGGTGTTATTAGATTTAGGTATTATCATGGTAATTTACTAGCAAATTATTCCAATTTACTATGTTATCCATACAATATAATCTATTTTATACTATTGTCTATTAGTCTGTGTGCTATGTTTTCTCAGCCTATCTGTTTAGCCAATTTCGAAATTTGGTACATAGATAATATAGATTGCATCCCTGAGAAGAAATCTCAGAAAATAATAAGTCTATGCAGAAAATCAAAAAGTTCCCATGAGATTTTTCAAAAATATTAATCAAAGAAAGTCACGGGCATCATATATAGCATTATAAAAGGAGAAGCATATCATAAAACTTCATTATCGGATAAATTCTTGAACGTCAATAACCGAAATGAGGATGTAAATTAACACAAAAAAACCACCTTCAACTGCATTCTATATCACCGCAAAGGGAATTCGCCAGCTTCGCGGACACTGTAATATTGATGCACCCATCAATTCCTCGCACATGCTTTGGACAAGTTGAATTTTTAAAACCAATGCCATTTGGCCGCGCGCCAGCCTTTGACGCTCTCAAAACGGAAATACAGGAAAATTATACAAAAAAAGTGCATCATTATTCTTGCAGTACCATTTTGTGTACGGTTTGATATAGCTTAACCTCACAACATTACCTAATTGACTTAGGTAATTTTCAACAATAGCAAACCTAATGACCAGCGCGACTATTTGCCATTAGACTAGCTGGATTGACTTATAAAAATTCTCGCATTTTTGCTTTATATAGACAACGTGCAATCTTTGGCAGGTTCAGATAATCAATTATTATTTAGCAAAAACGTTAACCAGTGAGAGAGTTGCCACTTAATGAATAGTTTGATAGAGGTCGTTTATTGACATTCACCTCCAAGTTTCACTCCTCAGCTATTCTTAGTAATTCAACAGACATACATAAGTAATTATGCTTTTTAGGGTTCCGTAGCCAAATTTGGCAAAAACGGAACCCTTATAGATTCGTCATGTCCGTCCGTCCGTATTCACAGCCACTTTTTTCCGAAACTATAAGAACTATACTGTTGAAACTTGGTAAGTAGATGTATTCTGTGAACCGCATTAAGATTTTCTTACAAAAATAGAAAAAAAAACAATAAATTTTGGGGGTTCCCCATACTTAGAACTGAAACTCAAAAATTTTTTTTTCATCTAACCCTTACGTGTGGGGTATCTATAGATAGGTCTTCAAAAATGATATTGAGGTTTGTAGTATCATTTTTTTCTAAACTGAATAGTTTGCGCGAGAGACAATCCAAAGTGGTAAAATGTGTGTCCCCCCCCCTGTAACTTCTAAAATAAGAGAATGATAAAACTAAAAAAAATATATGATGTACATTACCACAGATGTAGTACATTACCATGCAAACTTCCACCGAAAATTGGTTTGAACGAGATCTAGTAAGTAGTTTTTTTTTAATAATTTAAAACTTACTACAGGTTTGTACGGAACTCTCGGTGCGCGAGTCCGACTCGCACTTGGCCGGTTTTTTATTTTAGTATTTTAGTCAAAGAAAAGAAAACTATTCGGTGAAAATTTTTAGGCTTTGGACAAGTGAATTTTTAAAACCAATGTAATTTGGCATGGCGCCATGTTTTGATGTCTGAAAGACAGAAATGCGAAATTTTTACCAAATATGCACCCGTTGATCTACTTTTAACAGACAAAGTCCCTAAAATTGTAAACTTACCTTATAATGCAAAAAATACTCTCTGAAAGAATCGTACGTTTTACTTGTATTATTTTTGGCACTTTGTTTACGCAAATAAACTTTATGTTCAAGATTGTCTAGCCTTAACAATGAATAATAAACTTTAGTATTCGGCCATATAAACAAGCTGATACCCGCGACTTCATCCACGAGGCTTAAATTATTTTTAATCCGCGGGAACTCCTTAATTTTTCGGGATGAAAAGTTGCCTATGTCACTCTCCAGGTCTTCAACCTGGAGAGTATTATAGGAGTACCTACCTGGGTTTGCATGGGTACAAGCCCATGAAAACAAACACGTCGATCCGTTGCTCTTTTGTTGCGTGTTTGCAACAAACAAACACACTTTCGCATTAATAATATTAAGTATGATGCGAAAACACGTCGGTCTGTCTATCTACTACGCTATTTGGTCAACCGATTTTGATAAAATTTAATCCAGAGGTCAATTGCATCCTGTGGAACGACATAGAGTAATTTTTATCCCAAAAATCAAAGAGTTCCCACGAGAATTTCAAAAACCTGAACGCTTTCGGACGAAGTCAAATCGAAAAACCTGGTTTACTACAAAGAAAATAGTAGTAAGTATACAAAACCAAGCTTATTTCAAATAAAATGAAATACGAATACGAAAAATGGATGAAGATGTAGAACATAACTAAAAACAACTTTACCGACTGCAGGATCTTTTTTCGAAATCAAGTATTCCTCTTTCCAATCCAGCTAAGCGTGAATCTTGCACAAGAGCTTAGCTTGCTCGTGAACCGTTTTAAAATAAGTCAAAAAAGGAGTTTCAGTCCGGATGTCCTATAATATTTCGGTTTTAAATTCTTTTGTGCTCTGTTTGTATAGCTGATGAAAAAACGTGGAAAGCAGCTTTTATGAATTGCTATTTTTTTTAAATACTTGCAATGTATTACCACAGAGGGATTATGTACCTGTTTTTGCTTTCCGAGAATGGTAAATGTAAAAATTTGGTCTGTTAATTTGATTCAACCAACGCATTATATTTTGCAATAACCGTTAAGTATTTTAGGTATCAAATACTAATTAGTAACGTATCTTGGGGCGAAAAAAACACGAGCGGCGAGACATGAAAAAACGTCCGTCCCGAACATCCGCGTCGGAGGAAAGTGACATTTCTTCCTGTCGCCTGTGTGCACGCTTCTTATAAAAGTGAATAAAGTTATGGGATTCTATAGTGAATCTACTCGTACCACACCACTGCTAATACGGGTCGGCTTTTGTTATTTTACGCAGGTTAAAATACATCACATACAGGTAACTAGACCACTGGGTAAAATATCGATTGGATTGACGAATGCTAATACCCGACAAATTCGATAACTATTTCTTACACTAGGTACTTAGTGTATGTTAGCATTAGTTACCATGCATTTAAAAATAGCGTGGTAAACATAAAAAAAACTAAAAATTATTCCTTGGTTCTAGACTAACAAAAAAAGCACATTTCCTATACTTGAAGTTGAAGTTTACAAAAAGTCTACGAAAAATTAAAAATGGTCTACGTCTAGGGTCGCTTGCACAAGGACATTTAAACTGATTTAGTTAAATTTTGTAATGCTGCCCCTTTTTGGCAAATGAAGAATTATTAAAATTAGATGAAACACAAAGTAAATCTAATAAGGACTTATCACTTGGTCGTGAAAGTAGTTCTTAAATTGGCATCATAATGTTTACCAGAAATTGAAAGCATTAAAAATGCTTTTCTGTTTTAAAACAAAGGGTTGAATCTCATTAGGTAGGTATACAATTATACCATTTAGGAGTAAAAAGTATGAAAACAGTTGTCTATTGTTGGAATAGGAATCTAGTATTCGGCACTGAAATAAAAGACTCTTTGTGAATAGAAAAAGTAGGTCATTCTGTACACTTTTTACACTCGCTTTCAAATAATTGGCACAAATGGATTTTTTTATTCATGTTTTATTTCTACCGTTTTTGTAAATGTCGAGTATGACTGCTGCTGATTTTATGTGACAACTGAAAATGTTATTCTGATTCTGAGTATAGATATAATAAGTAGTATAGGTACCAGTTGATTCCATGATTCTAAGATAAAGCGTGCTAATCGGGAAGGGTTATGGCAGCACTCGTACCCACGCTGTATCGTACTTGAACGAATATAAGCTTGGCGTTGCTAGCTTGGTGGCACAGTGGTAATACGCTTTGTATTGTCAAACAGAGCTATTTATTGGTTTCTTTATGGCGTTGTATACCATGTTCTTGTATGAAATTGATCCATAATAGCCATAGCAATTATAAGTAGTCAGTTTCGGTAAGTTGAGTTGTTTTTAGTTATACTCTACATCTTCGTCGTTGGTTGTGATACCACCAACGTACAACCGAGCTCGGTTAAAACCAAATAGCTCAATGAAATAGTAAAATATATCTGCCAGATAACGTTAGCTTCCAAATAAGACTTCATCATGATGATGACCGAAAAATCTAATAATAACATTGTTTATATCAGAGAGGCAATGTCAAAGGCCAACAAGACTATTCTGTGGAACGCTAAGCAAGAGTTAAAAACCAACCAAAACTTTAAGTACGTATGGTTTAAGAAAGGATTCGTAAAGGCACGCAAAGATGATGATTCGAAAATTTTAACTCTGAGAACAATGGCGGATCTAACTACGCTTACGAATAGCAAAGCGTAGGCAATGATCTGTATGTTATGTAACTTCTAAAATAAAATAATTCTTTGTCAATATTATGGACAGTTTAATCAACGAAATTTTTGAGATTTCAGACTGTTCTAACATAAATAATTTTCTATATCACATTCCCAATAATATGCATGTAAATCTATTGTGTGTTCATTTTAACATAAGATCTCTAATCAAAAACTTCTCCACGCTTGAACAGTGTATTTTGACGTCAAATAAATGTATTGATGTAATTATCCTTACTGAGGCAAATATTACAGATAACATAAGTTGCCTATATCATATAAATGGGTATCAAATGTTCACAGCTCTTAGAAAGTGCAGGAAGGGCGGCGGTATTATCATATATGTTAGCAACAAACACAAATGTAGCATTAAAAAGGTGGTAACAAACTATTTTGAAAATGTTTTGCTCACAATAACAACTCATTCGAACTATACCGCTAACATATGTGCTATATACCGCCCCCCTAGTTCTAGTAAAAATCTTTTTATCGAAGAACTCCTAACAACTATTCAAAAGTGCACCAAAAACACCGATTTATATGTTATAGGAGACACTAATATAAACCTTAGGATGGACAACCCTATAAAACATAAATACAATAACATGTTACACAGCCTAGGTCTTCTGTGTGGGATCACAGCACATACGAGGATTGAATTATATAATGGTCAATTAACTAAATCATGCATTGATCACATTTACGCTCGATCCCGCACACAAGAACTATACACTGCAGCAATCGGTACGACACTGGCGGATCACCGGGCGGTAATACTTGCTTGCCTCGGTACACATACACAGGGTGTCACAAAATACAAAACTTGTATGAATAACCAAAAGTTATTTTCATCTTTGGAACAGATAGAATGGGGCGCTACATTAAATATGTCGTGTCCTTTAACTATATACAACTATCTATACACCAAATTTGCGGAGTGCTATAAAAATTCGGCTTATAAAGTAAAAGTTAAACCAAACAATGCAAGAAATTTTAATGATTGGTTTAACAAGAAAATAAACCGAGCATGTGAGCATAGAGATGACCTATTCCTAAAATGGATAAAAAATACCAATAATTTAGTAGCTAAACAAAATTACAACCAAGCTGGAAATTATGCAAATATGTTAATTCAGAAAACTAAAAACAAAAACACAAAATCAGAAATTATTTCAAATAAAAATAACTTAAAAAATCTTTGGGATATACTTAATAGGCTCACGGGTAAGATAAAGTCTTCTATAGATGAAGCCCTGGAAAGTTCTTTTGGCAGCCATGGCTACACCTGTGAAGACATAGCAAACAATTTTGCCAGTACTTTCAAGAATGGTGTCAGTAAAATAATTCCTCAGTGCACAAAACCTCTATTAGATGAAACCACTTATAGGTTTTCTGCAAATGTCTCCATGCGATTTAAGACCGCTGACTCCAAATCAGTAGAAAAAATAATTAAATCTTTAAGTAACTATAAAGCTCCCGGAGTAGACAGAATCAGAGCTATTGATATAAAAATGTTATGCAAAAAAATCAAAACGGTCCTAGCTAATCTAATAAACGCCAGCATAAACACAGGCATATACCCCTCCATACTTAAAACTGGGATAGTTAGACCGATTTACAAAAAAAAGTCGTCGGGATGACTGCGATAATTACAGACCAATAACGATACTGCCTACCATTGATAAAATAATTGAAAAATATATAAGTCACCAAGTCCATACATTTTATGACGGAAACGATATATTGACAAACAATCAGTACGGATTTCAACCGAACAAGAATACGACACAACTGCTATCCGCCTTCACAGATAGTTTATTTAAACATATAGACAACAAAGAACACGTATTAGTAGTCTTTATTGACTATAGCAAGGCCTTTGATACGCTTAGACATGACAAACTTTTGCAAAGCCTCAACAACTGCGGTATCAGAGGCAAACTACTAACCTGGTGTGAAAACTATCTCCAGGATAGATCATTTCGGGTAAGGGTTGGTGATGCGGAAAGTTCTTCAGTCTTGGTAACAGAAGGAACTGCACAAGGATCCGTGTTGGGACCTCTGCACTATCTCACATACGTCAACAGTCTTTCTAATATCATTATGCAGTGTGAGATATATCAATTTGCAGATGACACCTGCCTTGTTGCCGCTGCATGTAACGTAAAAGAAGCCCTGACGCAACTTCAAACCGATTTTGACACGCTGGCAAAGTGGTCACACGACGTCGGATTAGTTCTCAATGCAAGCAAAACAAAACTAATGTACATTAGTACTAGTCAAAACAGAAGCTTTTTTAATCCAAAATTAATAGCTCATGACCATAATTGCCTTCACGCTAAGAATTCCAATAACCCGATGCCTTGTGACTGTGATGCCATCGAAATAGTAGACAAACATATATATCTCGGGCTTGTGATCGATGATCGGTTGAATTGGAAAGAGCACATTAATTTTGTGTGTAACAGACTTAGAGGAATGCTGGCTAAGTTTACATTTATTAAACACAAAATACCCTACAAGACACTTTTATTGTTATATACATCATTGGCTGAATCCGTAATATCCTATGGACTGTCAAGCTACGGAAGAACTTATAAATCACATCTAGATCGCATTTTTACGCTCCAATTACGCATTTTGAAGGTTATAGTTCCTAAGAAAATAAAAATATACTACAAAGACGATTACCGTAAACTGTTCAGTTTCTGTAAAATCATACCTATACACGAAAAAACAGAACTGACATTATTAATCGAGAATTATTTTAATGAAAACTTAAGAAAAGAACAAACTGCAAATCCAACCCGTAGCCGTAGGATCGACAACCGAAAACTTCAATTACCTAAATATAATAACTTGTACGGGAAAAGAAGGCTAAATTACGCTATACCGAACCTCATTAATCAATTACCTGATTCGTTAAAAAATATAATAACACGTAAAAATATAAAATCTAAGCTAAAAGAGCTTTATCACCAAATAATAACTGCAAAATACAATTAAAAGTTTAAATTCCACCCTTATTCTATTCTATTCTAACCTAATTAACCTTAATAACTAATTTAATAATTATATATTATATTACCTTAATTACAATATACAATATTCTAATACCTTATTTCAAGATTCTATTACATAACTATTCTATACTATAATACATCATTTATGGATGATTATAATATACAACATACATTACACTACATTGTTATACCAATAATGTTACCAATATTGTTTATTACCATGAGGTGTAGTAACTATGACGTAGGTTAGATTATTATATAAGATGTATATCTTAGATCGTAAGTGATTAGTAATAAAAGGTATTCAGCAATGATCAGTCGTTTGCCATAACATCCCAACTTCCCCTCATGGCGACCCATGCCATATTTGGGGCGCGCGACGCGGTATCGTGTTTCGGCTCCGAAGTAATATGTAATCGACCTGTACAATAATTACTGTGTAAATGTGGACAGATATTATTTATTTAAAATGTGTCGCTCAAATGTCGAAAAAGAAACAGTCTTCCTAAATCAAAATGCGGCAGACTCAAATAATGCCCATATGGAGCAAATGAAAATGCATTTATCGACTATTAGCATTCTACTGATAGCAATCTGCGTTATCCTGGCCATTGGAATTTTATATTTCGCATGGAGGCAGTACAAAAGTGTCACCACAACTGGATAAGGAACCAGATCATTCAAAATAGCCTGCGAAGATCGTTCAACCGCCCCTCCAGAGCAATTCGTGGCGAAGAGCAAAATATTGAGATGAATAATTAATAGAGGGAATTTTATGGCACTGCGCCATAGATGGTGGTGCTATGCGTGGTGTGTGTTTATTTCAAAGTGGATAAAACTTAAGTTATGAAAAGTGAGTTCGGTACGACGCGACGTCAAAAGACAATTAGTTGAGGAATGGAAAATGAGTTATTACAATGCTTAGAGGATATTAAATTAATAAGAAAATATTTAGTTAAGAAAGGAAAATCTCGGTACAAAGGTAATGTCATAAAAAATAAATTATGTGAGGCTGAAATTATTTATGAGAAAAGTAAGGAATTAATCAACCTATTATCTAATAAGCAAGGATTGAAGTCTGATCATTTGAAATCTTTATGTTTAGTAAATGATGAAATAAAATCTTGTTATTCACACATTATTAATTTATGTACTCATATTAAATCAGATAGCGGTAGTGATAGTGAATCTAGCTTGAATTTAGAATCAATCATGGAGTTCGAGCTCAAAACGGCGTGTAATTTGATTCCAGTGTTGGATGGTGACCAACAAACCATCAGCCATATAATTGACTCGATAGAAATGTACTCGGATATGTTGTCAGCATCAGGTCAAAAGTTGCTCATTAAATTTATTTTAAAAAGTAGGTTGACACAAAACGCGAAATTACGTATGGCATCCGATTACACTTCTACGACCGATCTTATTAAAGATTTAAAAAGCACCTTATTGACTAAAAAATCAGCCACGGCCATACAATCGCGGCTGCAAAACATTTCACAAGGTTACCGTACCATAGACCAATTCGGTACCGAAATTGAAAAACTCTTTTCGGATCTAACCATGTCCCAGGCAGATAATAATACCCAGAACTACGCTGTTCTTAAACCGATTAATGAGAAACTCGCGATAAAACGCTTTTCAGATGGTCTCCGAAACGCAAGGTTGAGTACGATCATTTCAGCGCGAAATTATGAGCATCTGAATGAAGCTATCCAAGCCGCCAAGGACGAGGAGTTGTCGTCGGCTACATCTTCGTCAGAAAATGTCATGCAGTTTAATCGTCGTGGTAGAGGTAAGTCTCAAAATAATCATTTTGGAAGTTCGGGACGATTTTTCAATCAGCGAGGTCATCAAGGGCACTACTACAATCATCAAAATCCTAATAATTTTATAGGTAATCCTAACAGTTATCCAAATAATTACGGCAGAGGAAATTTCGGCTACTCACGTAGTAGACCGTTCCATCATTCTCGTGGCAATGGTAGAGGTTCATATTATAATAATAATTCGACTCGTGGACGAAATTACCAACGTTCGAACGAGAATCGATCGAGCTATAAAACTCGTAGTAGTGGTAATCCACATCGAGTATTTTATACTAATGAATCTGATAGGAACGAAACAATAAATTCGAATACCAACGAAATGCAGTTTTTTCGATCTTAAGCATACCATTTTGGCATTAAAGGGCAAAGCAAAATTTTTAGGTTTGTACTTTGGCAATAGAAAATATTATTTTTTGGTAGATACTGGAGCAAGTTTGTCCGTAATAAAGAGAGATACATTACCCTGTAACAGTACACTCATAAGAGATGAGACTATCATAAATGGTATTGGGGGTCAGATTCACTCATCTGGGTTCATCGAAACTTGTTTGGCTCATCGTGATGATAAATGCAATGTGATAGACTTTAATATCAAGTTCTATGTTTTCAATAACATACCATTTACGGCGGATGGAATATTAGGTTTAGACTTTCTGTGTCGCTATGCATCGAATATCAACTTGAAGACAAATATCATCACCCTATCTAAATATGGAGTGGAATATTATTTAGAACTTCTTGACAGCATAGACTATTCAAATGAAATGTTACACATTCCAGCGCGAAGTGAGTCTATTCACTATTTACTTTTAAATATTGACAGCGGGAAAGATTACGTTATCCATAGCAAGCAATTGGCGGAAAATGTTTTTCTAGCGGGATGTATAGGAAGAATAAAAAATAACAGATTACCTGTTAAAATTTTAAACACTAATGAACACGATGTTCAATTACCAATGTTTCAACCTGAGACATGTTCCCTTGAAAATTATAATTTATGCAATTTTGAATCTAATAATAACAGTTTAAAACGGGCAAAACTTCTATTGAATATTTAAAATTAAATCATTTAAATTCAGAAGAGCAAAAATCTATTCAAGATTTATGTGCTAAGTATTCAGATGTTTTCTTTTTACCCAGTGACAAATTAACAACTACAAACATTTATGAGCAATCCATAACCTTGAAACCAAACACAAGTCCGGTATATGTGAAGCAGTATCGGTTGCCTCATTCTTTGAAGAATGAAGTTAATAAGCAAATTCAAAAAATGATTGATAGCGATATTATAGAAGAAGCAAAAAGTGAATGGTCGAGTCCAATTTTATTGGTTCCAAAGAAGAGTGAAAGTGATAAGAAATGGCGACTAGTAGTTGACTATCGGAAACTTAATGACTGCATAGTGGATGATAAATTCCCGTTACCAAATATTACCGAAATTTTGGACTCTCTCTCTGGTTCAATCTACTTCTCACATTTAGATCTTAATCAAGGATATTACCAAGTAGCTTTAGATAAAAAGAGTAGGGAATATACTCCGTTTACTACAAATACTGGTCAATATCAGATGAAAAGGTTGCCTATGGGACTCAAAACAAGTCCAAGTGCTTTTAGTAGAGTTATGTCAGTCGCTATGTCTGGGTTAACGTACGATAAATGCTTTATATATCTTGATGATTTAGTGGTTTTTGGAAGAAATTTAGATATTCATAATAAAAACTTAACAGACGTTTTAGAAAGACTTAGAAAAATTAATTTAAAATTAAATCCAGAGAAATGTAATTTTTTGAAAAAAGAAATACTTTATTTAGGACATTTAGTATCAGAAAATGGCGTTTTACCCGACCCAGCTAAAGTTGAAATATTACAAAAATATCCTGTACCAACTACTACAGATGAGGTAAAAAGATTCGTGGCATTTTGTAATTATTATAGGAAGTTTGTTAAAAATTTTGCAGATATAACTTACCCTTTAAACAAATTAACTAGGAAATATGAACCATTTATTTGGACTGATGAATGTCAAAAGGCATTCGATACACTAAAACATGCTTTGATAACTCCACCTATATTGGAATTCCCAGATTTTTCAGAAAATAGCGAATTTGTCATTCAAACGGATGCGTCAGGAACAGCTGTTGGAGCTGTCTTGTGCAATAAAAATATGAAACCAGTAGCATATGCTAGTAGACCACTCAATAAAGCAGAACTTAAGTATCCGACCATTCAAAAAGAGTTAGTTGCTATTGTGTGGGCTGTAAAATACTTTAGACCCTATGTCTACGGTAAAACATTCACAATATTAACGGACCACAAACCTTTAATATATTTATTCTCAATGAAAGATCCATCAAGTAGACTTCTTAAATTTAGACTAGCATTACAAGAGTATAATTTTAAAATTAGGTACGTGAAAGGAAAGGACAATAGCGTTGCAGATGCATTGTCTAGAATAAGTATAACATCAGACACATTAAAACAAATGAATGAAGATATTATGTTAGTTATGACTAGAGCGCAGAAAAGACGTTTAGATTTGGACAATCAATTGAATCAAAGTACACCTAATACTTTTAGTAATGGAGACGACACGTGGCCTGATCAACCACAAGTAGTTGAAGTGCTAAAATTACCAAGTAATTCAGTAGAAATGACTTTTATAGAAAATAACGAACTTAATAAATTAAAAAGACAAAATGATGTTGACACGGAAAAGGAATGTTTTATTTATAGTAAGCGAAGAATGACAATATTTATTAATCTTAACTTTAGGACACTCTTTACGCAAGCCGAATTTGTGACTAAGTTAGGAGAATTTTGTAAAAATATAAATATTAATGAGCTATGCATAGTGAGAAAAAAGGAATATGAAAGTTTTATTACAGATGTACTGAAGGAAATAAAAGTTAGGAAGGATTGGACCGGTCCCCGTATTTATGTATTAAGAGGAGTTAAAAGGATTGATAGTGAGGAAGAAAGAAACTATATTTTACATGACTTTCATTTACTACCCACTGCAGGTCATGCAGGTGTGCGTAGGATGATTAATAATATTAAAAGAAAATTTTACTGGCCAGGCTTAGACAATGATGTAAAGGAATTTGTTAGCAAATGTATGAAATGTCAGAAAATGAAGCATTGTAGGTATGTCAAGGCGCCCATGGAGATAACTACAACGGCTTCACATTCTTTCGAAAAGGTCTATCTTGACGTCGTAGGTCCTTTAGAACAAGACATTGAAGGTAATCGTTATATTTTAACACTGCAGTGTGAGCTAACTAAATTTGTAGAGGCATATCCTTTGAAAAACAAGGAAACTGTAAGTATAGCAAAAGCATTTGTTTCTAATTTTATTTTAAGATACTCGATACCAGATACTATCGCAACTGATCGTGGAACGGAACTCGTATCTTCAGTAATGGATCAGGTATGTAAGCTTTTAGGTATAAATAAATTGACATCTACATCGTATCGCCATCAATCCATTGGTGCACTTGAAAATGCACACAAGAATTTAGGCGCGTTCTTACGAATACAGTGTAATGGTCAAAAAGATACATGGAGTCAATGGCTACCATTTTGGTGTTATAGCTTTAACAATACTGTTCATACTGAAACAAAATACACACCGTTCGAACTAGTATTTGGAAGACCTAGTGTAATACCATCTAGAGTAAGTCAATATATAGAACCATTATATAATCCAGAAAATTATCCTTTAGATCTTAAGTATAGGTTACAAGTAGCACATCAGGATGCACGTAACAATTTACTTTTAAGCAAACATAATCGTAAACAATCTTATGATAAGTATAAAAATAACATTTCATATAATAATGGACAATTGATATTAGTTAAGAATGAAACAGCTAGTAAGTTAGATCCACAATGGGATGGACCATATGTCGTTTCTGAAGATTTAGGAGTTAATGTTAAAATTTTAAAAAAGAATAAAGATTATTTAGTGCATAAGAATAGAACAAAGCCATGTATAACATAAATAATATTATCTTGCAAAAAAAAAAAAAAACAGAAATGTATTGTTTTTTTTTTCCACTCGCCCCTGAGGTGAGGTGTAGTAACTATGACGTAGGTTAGATTATTATATAAGATGTATATCTTAGATCGTAAGTGATTAGTAATAAAAGGTATTCAGCAATGATCAGTCGTTTGCCATAACATCCCAACTTCCCCTCAACCAAAAAGTAGAATCATCCTGTACATGAATTCACGAAGTCTGGTTTAGTCAATGTGCTTTCATATGATTTGTGCATTCATCGTATTTGGCGTATCTAATATAGTGTTTTTGTCGACCTACCCACTTATGGAGATATTAGTTTACTTAGATGTTATAAAATTGTACAAGTGTATTAACTTATTGTGTGTAGGTATACCTAGTTACTTATTGTTTGTTTGCTACTTGAGTTTTATGTAATAGGTACTGATTGTCTACGGTGGCGGCGACGCATGGTGTGCGGTAAAACTTGCAAAGTTTATGATCACACCATTTTACTTGTAACACTTTTATTGCAATATTGTGATGTATTAATAATAAATAAAATAAATAATAAATATTAGCAAGTAAAATGGAAGTCAAGGACTAACTCATCGAAAAAAAAAATATTGTATCCACTTTGATTGGCCGGCAGTGTACAACCCTTGTTGACCATTCGCTTGCCCGCGCAGCTTCCAATTAGCGCGCTTTGTACCGTATGACTGTCGCTTCAACATTCATGTCCGACTTTAATAAGCGGGTAAATTCCCTTTGTGACGGGCTTCTTTGAAATCCGATGGATCAGTTGCTATGACATTTTGAACATGACCTTTACATGGCTTTGTCATGTAAAATGTCTTTTTTACTGGGTTTGATAAATTAGGAAAATTTATATTGAATCAGGGTCTCTGGCTCCGTGTACCTCAATCATCATCGACATTTCAACCCATTACCGGCTCATTACTTAGCACGAGTCTAGCTGAGAGGGGCTAGGCCATAGTGTACCACGCTGGCCAAGTGTGGCTTGGCAGCCTTCACACACCTTAGAAACATTATGAAGAACTCTCGGGTGTGCAGGTTTCCGCACGATGTTTTCCTTCACCGGTTGAAGCAAGTTACGATGAATATTTAATTTTTTAAAACACATATCTAACTCCGAAAAGTTAGAGAGCAAATAGAGCAAAGTGCGTAGCCGGGGATCGAACTCACCACCCCGTATAGAAGGTTGTGTGTCTAAACCACTATAGGCTGTCACTGCTTCAAAATCCACCCACAGATCGACTTATTTCTTTTGCAGTGATACAGTTAAAAACCCTGGTGAGTTACATAGGCAACATTACTTAGGAAAATTAAAGAGTTCCCTCGGTATTTAAATACCCAAAATTCACGCGGGTATCACTTAATTGGTAAATAAATTTAAAAAAAATGGCAGTTATAAGGACTGCGGATAGAAGTGAAAACGAATATTTAAAAAAAAAAACGAAATTAAAACCTTTTAACTAAGGCATTAATGTTTTATTAAGAATGTAGTATATTTATATTTCAGACCCTGTTGTCTACGTAACAACGCGAGCATGTCGGTGTTGGCGAGCATGTCGGTGACGCGAATCTGGTAACGCAAATCCACAAGTTTACCCCCTTCCAAAAAGTGCTCAACGCGGCTTAAGAAGTTTTCACTTCAATAGTATGTTTTCGACGTTTTAGCATCTCATTTGCTATCACAACACTCAGAGCCAAGCGTTTCCAATTGGTGAGCGGCACCTCTGGAAATTCAACGCTCGACCGCACTAGCCAGATAACATGTTGTTTCTAAACCGTGCTTCGTTTACAATACATGCAAGTTGGCCATGCTACTTGAATTAACCTGCTAGTAAAATCCTAAATCAAAGAATTTTTTCGAAAACAATTTATTAATTATTATTAATTCGGGAAATAAATTGAAGTTGTTTGTAACTTTAGCTGACCCTCTCCAGCTTTGTTCATATGGAATTTATCTGAAAATTCATTTTTATTGTAGGTCATAATTACAGTTTCTGATACCATTAGGACATGATATTATGTTAGACAGTTTCTCCTTTTAATTTAAAGAGAAACTAGATGATGCCCGCGAAATCGTCCACGTGTATTTTACTAGTACTTCATCCTGTGGAAACTCTGAACTAAATTTTCCGGGATAAAAATAAGAGGACTTATCCAGGATTCACCTACATATCTCTGTACCTAAACGTCAAAAACATCACTAAAACATAGCAGATAAACAGACAGACACATTTTCGAATTTATAATATTACTAGATGATGCCCGCAAATTCGTAAGCGTGATTAAGTTTTTTTACCCCCGCGGGAACTCCTTAATTATTTTCCGGGATAAAAAGTAGCCTTCCATTGTATACCAAATTTCATCAAAATCGGTTGAAAAGATGGGCCGTAAAAGCGAGGCAGACAGACAAACAGACACACTTTCGCATTTATAATATTAGTATGGATTGTCATATCGTAGCAGCGATATTAGTGGCAGAAGGAGGTACTCATAATATGATTCTTAGATCGTACTAACGTCATGACCATAATATATTTAGTGACTCGAGCTAGTGCGCTTGCAAAGGGTAAACGCACATTAGCTCGTTTGTTGCGATATCACACGGAATATCAGGCGACCCGCATGGCGTCCGAACGATAGCGGCCCTCGCTCTACGACGAACGTTGCTAATGGCACTGATATTGTTTCTAGCTGTGAAACCCTACTTTTAGCAATAAACTAGAAGATGCTCGCGACTTCGTTCGCGTGGCATAAGTTTTTAATTCCCACAGGCACTCCTTAATTTTCCGGGATAAAAAGAAGCCTATGTCACTCTCCAAGTCCTCAACTAAGTATACCCATGCAAAAAATCACGTTGATCCGTTGCTCTATTTCGGCGTGATTGAAGGATAAACTCTCTATTTGACGTCCTTGGGGATAGAATTTTCAAAAACTGTGAATCACGTAATTTTTCATTACAGACCGAAATCCCAAACACCAAGTTTCATGGCTACAGCTTGAAAAATGACGGACTTTCCTACAAACTTTCAACCCCTGTTTCAGCCCTTTGGGGGTGGAATTTCGAAAAACTGTGACATACGTATTTCTTTATTTTTTACCGAAAGCCAAAATACCAAGTTTCGTTGATATAACTTGAGAAATGACGGACTTTCATACAAACTTTAAACCCCTATTTCACCCCCTTAAGGGTGGAATTTTGAAAAATCCTTCCTTAGTGAGCGCTTACGTCACAAAAGGAACCTACTGTCAAAATTTCAAGTTTCTAGCCACAGCGGTTTAGGCTGTGCGTTGATATATAAGTCAGTCAGTCAGGACTTTGAATTTTATATATATAGATTAACATACAGAGTAAATCTATTGATCCTAGAATGCGGTAAATTATGAAATCTCGAATGAAGTACATATTAGATTATACTATTTTGTCTGAGCCCGCCTAGTCGAAGGCGTTTGGAGAGGATCTTTCTAGAATTGACGTTACAAGCAAAAAGTTTTATCTGGAGGACAAAATAGCTGTGGCTGTAACACTTATGGGACAAATATCTGCATAGACGTTCACGGCAGGACAATACGTATTTCCTCTACGTATGTCCTTGCCGTATATTTAGTTTCTAAAACCTCAGGAACACATTCAAAGAAGCCATGTCCAAGATGCTTATTGGCTGTTGATGACGATGACTTTACTTAACATATTATTTTGTGAATAGTGATGATCGAAGTATCATTAATCTATCATCATCTATTAAAAATTATGTATTCTCCAACTAACTGTGAAATTTGAAAATACTGAAGATATTCATATTTCAAGGTTTTGCCAAGAATTTAGAACATAGGAATAGGAACGTCGGAACGTCATTCGAAGCGGTTAAGCGTTGCATCGAGCGTGCATTGTTTCGTGTAACAACGGACACTGTGCATTATTGCATGCCTTAAACGCCATTGTAAAAATACCTTGAGAGACGTCTACTTTCTAGAAGTAGTGGACAATTTCAAAACAATGCAAGCACCATTTACTGACTTCGTTCCTTATTCGCAGCTTTGAACAGGACGAGGTTTAAAATAAAATAAGGTTTATACCTTAACCCGCTGACAGACAGACGGATGGCCGGACGGATGAACAACGGAGGCTTAAATAGGGTCCCGTTGGCGTCCTTTGGGTAAAGAACCTTAAAAAGCGCTCTAGAAAATGTAGGCAAACTCTGGGGAGCATGTGTATTGTGCATTTAACCTGATCGCATTGTAATGGGTAGCCATGTTGCGCGCAGCTGCAAAGCAATTTGCATTGATATCACTTTATGGATGGTTGCAGTTAGAAACAGCTACGTTGAAGAACATTATATACGATTTTAGCTGGCTATGAAATAGACCAATTGTAAATGGAAAGTCGTTTTTGAAATCTAACTAAAGTTTACTGAAGTAATGTTACTTCTAATTTATGAGTTTACCAGTAATTTTGGAGCTTACTTACACCACTTTTTGCCGACTCATTTTCAAAAATGGAACCCCGCAAACGTTTAATTTTTCTTTAACAAGCACATAGTTTTTTTAGAAAGTTAAAAGGTTTAGCCATGTGAATCATGACATAATCCAACCGAATTAAATTAAATCCTCAACATTTCAAACAACAAACCGCAAAATACGAATCTTTAATAGTTTAGTGATCATTTTCCCGTTGTTTTTACATTGTTCCTATCTAATTAATGTAAAAATCGTGCACTCGTGAAATGCCAGGCGAATCCTTTGCGCAAAAATGCTATTGTCAACAGAGAGGTAACCGCAGTGCGATGTCTCGAAAAGTTTTTAAAAAGTTAAGTTTTGACAATATTTTCATAAATGCATTTTAATAATCGTGTCACATTTTCGTCGGTCTGTTTTTTAATCGGTCATATTTACAAATGCAGTCACATTTGCATCAAAAAACTGCGGCATGTAAAAGCAATAACACATTAATTCCCGGCGGGCGTGATGCGTTGTGTAGTGAAACAGTGCGGGTACGAACCGCATATGAATTTCGCTTTAGACCTATAGCGCATTTATACGAGCGAGTTACTTGCACCAGCAGTAACACAGGAGTGAATAAATGAAATGAAATTAACTGATTTATTTGTGTGATTAACTTGTGTCACTTATGATATTCAATTCAATTAATTATTATTTGTATCAAGACTACCATTGAGTTATCTATTTGAAGAAGTGACACAAACCTCTACCATTGAGTTATCTATAAGTGACACAAACCTTGACTGATTAAGCAGGTGTAAGAACTAATAAAGATACTTTGTTTTACAATATTTTTTAATGTAGGATCAAAAGTTTTTGAGCGGGACCCTCTAACCAAGCTTCGCTCATCTCCTAGAGTCGGGACCTTTTTGATTGCCTCCTACCCATCCTTAAAGTCGAAAACTCTGCTCATTCACTCTTTACATGTTAACTTCAATAATTGTAAGTAGTTTTTATGGATCGATGATGCTTACTTTCGATTTTATATTAAGTAAATACATAATTTAAAATCCATCTTTGCAAGATTATATATTTACTGCAATATATTTATTAATTTTTACCTACCTACTCTCGCAAAGAAGATCCAGTCAAGTAGAGTAAACGCAGCACAGTAATGGTTGTGGCAACACCCGCTGTGTGAAATTAGAGCTACGAGTATATCTGCGCCAATGCTATTGTTTCATCAAAATCTGTTTTGCAATCAAACTATTTAGTACTTTAATACCTTCGTTAGCTCTGTGATTATAAATGTATATTTGTTTTCAATGTAATTTTAGCTTGAATTTTAGGCAATTTTAGGCAGAGGCAAAGTCACAGGACTTGACTTTGGTGAAGATGAAGGCATAAAATACTAATCATTATGGCAGATTTTGCTACACTTCTGCAGCAAACACACAACTGCAATACTACATGAGTATTACATACGGATACGAGAAATGGTTGCTAACTATGGTCCTCATAAGAAAGCCCAGGGTCACTCAGCGGGCGATGGAGAGAGCTATAATGTCTCGCCTTTTTTTTTTTTTTTTTTTAATCCACTACAAGTTAGCCCTTGACTGCGATCTCACGTGATGGTAAGTGATGATGCAGTCTAAGATGGTAGCGGGCTAACCTGTTAGAGGCATGGCAGTTAATTAAACCCATACCCCTAATTTTGGTTTCTACACGGCATCGTACCGGAACGCTAAATCGCTTGGCGGCACGTCTTCGTCGCCTGGAGCTAGCCCGCAGTTTTTTTACGCGCTCAAATCAGAAATTAGGAGATCCGCAGAAGAAGTAAAGTAACCGAAATTATTCGAGTAGCGAAGCTGAAATAGCAGTAGGCGGGGCACATAGTACGAAGAACCGACAGAACAATGAAACCGCAGCGTTGGCAGACCCACCACTGGTTGGACGGATGACACCAAACGAGTCGCAAGGGGCCAGTGGGTCTACATGGTACAAAATCGCGGCACGTGGAAGTCCTTGCAAGAGACCTATGTCCAGCAGTGGACGTCTATCGGTTGATGAAGATAACGACGAGGACACAACAAAAAAAATATTGTGTTGTTTTTAGTTAAAAGCATAATATTGCAACACTATAATAATATGAACTCTTGCTTATTTTTTTTTTATAAACAACAATTCAGATGTGTTTTTTTGTGCATAATATTTGAGAATTAAGCCTACATCATACATATATTATAAATGCGGAAATGTTTGTTTGTTGTTTCTTCAATCACGCCGCAACAGAGCAACGGATTGAAGTGATTTTTTGCTTAAGTATAGTTGAGGACCTGGAGAGTGACATTTTTTATCCCATCATTTTTTACTTTTTATCATGGTAAATTAAGGAGTTCCCGTAGCAATTGACTAAAAAATTTCCACGCGGACAAAGTCGCGGCCATCAGCTAGTAACATATAAACTGATTTTAAATGCAAAAGAATTAATATACCTAATGACGCTTTTTGAGGTTGATAAGTAGATTTTATCATTTGAAAATATAGAATTTCCACAGGTTTTCAATAAACTCGAATTCACGTGGCCACGAGCTTTTATTATTATAGTTTTCGAAAGTAAAGCCAACAAAGACCAGAGGCCAAACTTTTAAATGGACGAAAACCGGGATATAAATTTATTCCAAAGCAAAACACTTAAACCGGCGGGCAAACCATCTTATTCAAATGCTAAAATATTATTCCCACAAGTTTATGCTAAGTCCCCGCTCGTCTCGGTTTCCTAATGAGGTGCCATTCTTTGTTAACACCGAGTCTCTTAACTGGTTTGATCCTGTGGCGCCTACTTTAGCCCTTTTGAACTATTTGAACTATAATATTATAGTTAACGATTATTTTCATGATTTTCATATTTAACATATCCACCACCACCACCACCACTACAGCCCATTAACGTCCCACTACTGGGCACAGGCCTCCACTCTCATCGGAGAGAGGGAATTAGAGCTTAGACCCACCACGCTGCTCCAATGCGGGTTGGCGAGCTTTATCGACTATTATCATGTTAGTGATAATAACCGGGACCGACGGCTTAACGTGATCTCCAAGGCACGGGGGTGAAACACCGCCAACTTCCTAACTCCGGGCTAGTACTGAGAATAACTAGTCAGAAAAACCCAACGCTTAAATATGGCCCGACCCAGGACTCGAACCCGGGACCTCATCGGCCGCAGTCGAACATGCCAACCACTAGACCAACGAGGCAGTCATATCATTGTAATTTAACATATATCATTGTAAGTTAATCTTGATAAAATCAGACATAAGTACCTATAACAAGGAGTCTATAATATCATCGATCATTGTCAAAACTATAATGTTCATTAGGTATATGGATTATATTTCATAACGCCCTCCCTGGCGCTGTGGTGAGAGTTGCAGTCTTACAAGTGGGAGGTACCGCTTTCGACTGCCGGCAGGTTCAATTTGGGTTTTTTTATAATCTAACAGGTACGCTACCATCTATCATCACTTATCACCAGGTGATAACAATCAAGGGCTAACTTGTAGTGGTTTATTGATTTATTGATTTATTGATTCGTTCGTTGTGAACACAATATTAACATGCATTCTGCCATTTCTGGCGTACATCATTTAGAATTAACTAACATTTTACATTATTATTTTACTAATTAAATTATTTACAAAATAACAAAATGAGATCCAGAGATCAAATCTCAAGTCGAACAAAAAAGTTTTTGTATTTTTCTGTTACGAAATTCTCCAAAGCAGTTTAGACTTAGAAAGTTTGCGATGTTACACTCTCGGATCTCGTAATGCACGCAAAATCGTTGCACCTGTTATTTTTCCCATCGCATCGGATGGTCATTTCATCGGACCATAGTCAGACACTCCGATGTCAGATAATTCGATAATTCATTGAAATGATTACTAATATCTGATGAGATGATTATGAGAGGAAGAAAGAAGCGCAACTTGCACACTTAAATATATACACACCTCAGGCAGACAGACAGCGTAGCAGGCATTTGTCTGCTACGCTTTGACAGCCCATCTTTTCAATCGATGATGATGAAATTCGGTACAGAGATGTTGCATCCCAATGCATACATATTTGTGTGTGTTTCCTCCTTTTTTTACCTCACTTTTGTACCACATTACATACTCCAACTTTAAATAGAAAACTACAAAACTAGTAGTTAAGTTAAAAGTTGGTGCCAAACGAATTAAAATGAAATATCTTAAAACAATTAAAAGTACAACCGTTGAGTGCGCGCGACGTTTTGGCGTCTCTCCAACGTGTGACACTTGTGGTCACTGAACGTACACATTGTGTTACTATTTGTACGTTCTACTACACAGAACCGCGAATTTTGCTTTCGAGGCGTTTAAGCGCCGAAATACAATAAACGTATCGTGCGCCGAGTACCTACTGCTCAACACGCACGCTCACGACGCAGGCTGTAGCCGCTGCAAATACGGCGATATAGTAGATTATTAACCAAGGGGATAAAGCAGTGTCTTCTGTCGCGGGTGACGATTTAAATCGCGAGCGTAACGAAGGACTCGAAGTTTACTCCCGAGCGTAGCGAGGGTGTTTAAAACTTAAATCACGAGCGAAGCGAGGGATTTAAAACGAGTCCTGAGTGTAGCGAGGGATTTAAGTTCACCCAAGACTAACCCTGGAATTCATAAACGTTGGGTAACCAGTCTCTGGCAAAATGCCGTTCACGATTCGCGTAGGACTTGAATGTAGAATCAACCTTTGTTGCAATTCATAAACGTTCGCCAGACAATCTCCTAGCTGAATGGAGAAGAAATGGAGATGTACAGAATATTGTCTATTGATTGACATGTTATCTGTGGAAATTCTCTATGGATGTCACTTTGACGCACTGAGTCACTCAAGTGAACGTCAATGTTTGTTTACAAGCAAACATTGACGCGGTTTTCAATTTCCAATGGTTTCCAATTTTAGGGAATAATAGAAAGCAAAGACCGAAGCGAATTCGAAATTTACGTGGTAAAACGCTGACGAATAATACCACTTTGATAGCGGTGATGCACAACTTCATGATTTGTATATCCTGCATAAAGTCAGAGACGGCCAAGGCTGACGGTACATCCTGGGCACGTATAAGAATCGCTCTGGAGCACCTCTGCAAAAATATCGCGAAGATATGTTTGTTCGCAGATAACAAAAGTGCAGCTTACTCTCCATAAACTGAAGTCCAGTAGAACTACTTCAGCTCTTACGAGTACGTTCTAAACTGTTCCGGCATGGTGCAAAGATGTGTTCATCAGTGCAGACTTTTGGCCTGAGGGCATAGTATACCGTCGTTACAGGGAAGCGAGAACAAGAATTCCTTCTGCTTCATAAGACTATAATATACTTATTTTTAGAATTGTATTTATAGTATTTTATGAATTATATTGTATTGTGTTATAATTATGATTAAATATTGTTGCCTGATTTAAATAAATAATTCAATGTTAAGATCAAAGTTATCATGTTCTTGCTTAGTCACTGACTTCAGTGACTAAGCAAGAACATGATAACTTTGATCTTAACATTGAATTATTTGGTATCCTATTACTTAATAGGATAGCAAATTTCGAATCTATCAAACCTGTATTGGTAGTTGCTCTCATACTTTCTTCAACATATTATGATAATCTGCAAATAGCTGAAGAGATTTTCTTGAATCATTGCTAAGAACACTTTCGATCAAGTCCTCTAAACCAAAAAAATAAATCAAAATCGGTTCATCCGTTTGGGAGCTATGCTGCCGCAGACAAATACACAGATGCACAAACACACACACCCTCTTTTAGTGTCGGTAAGTAGTCAAGACTGAAAGACCATGAAGGTACTTATAGAGCTAGTTTTATGGCATTTATACATGGCTTTATATAAAAATTCTATTTTTATTTATGAATGAATAAGTACAGAAAACTACAAAATGTTATAATCCATTTAATATTATTTTAACAATTAATACCAGGCTGAAGAAGGACATCATTCATATTTTTGACTGCTATTATGATTCTTGTATTGCTAGCCACTTCCTTTTCGTCTCAAGAAATGCACATATCATATGAGGTCATCCAACCAAATGAATTAATCCACGACCTTTATTCTAACTTCTTCACACAAGATCTTTGCTCAAACTGAAGATAGTAGAACAGCCTATGTTCAGGAACCGCCAATAGGTACTGTGTAGTACATACATTAACTGTAGTTCCTTTATTTTGCGCTCGATATGTACTATTCATCAACATCCTGTGTCCTATGAGTTACCGAGTCATTATAAAAATTTGCTTGTTTCTTGTTTACCTAGTTCTGTATACCATCAATTAGCCTTTGCGTCTACTAGCCTTGCATCTTTATGTAGGCTGGCCGATTGTGGTATCTTTCAAGAGTCCGTCCTCATGCGGCACTTCTTTCTTCTGGCAATAATTCATAGCCATCGTTTCAATCCCTCCCCGGCCCACTATTAAATACTGAGCACGTGCCTCTTCTTAGAACGAGAAGGGTAACTTCCGGAAATACCCGTCTGTATCAGGACAGCATAAATCGTCGTAGTTTTATATGCACTGGCTGTAATTAGCGATTTCATCATCAATGTAAAGCCATCATTCGCTTTACACTACACTTTGGATAATTGGTGGATTTATTGGTTTTACCACAAGTACAAACTTAGAAGAACATGTTGTATATGACTCAAATCACATTTTTTCTTCGATTTTTTATTAAAAATCAAGATTTATTACGCACAAATAGCCCACAAAATACAAAAATAAAGCTATGTCAAACTCATGTCATAGCAAAAGCCTCGTTTGATTGTGTCTGATTCGCGGAAATCGGCGAATCAGTATTCAGCCGCTGTTAGCGACCGCATGGAGAGTCTCTTTCGACTATGAAATGCAAAAGAGAGTCTCTTTCGACTATGAAATGCAAAAAGCTTAAATTCGATACATAGCGCTTGAAACGTCTCGGAAAAGAGCCGTTCAGTCGATTATGAATTCCACTGTAAGACAGCTTTATCACCGAGGAAAATACTCTACTTTTCGTACCATTTGCGAAAAAATTAACACAATAATAATATTATGAGATAAGCATTTATCAAATAAATATTATAAATGCAAAAGTTTGGATGGATGTATGGATGTATGGACGTATGGATGTTTGTTACTCAATCACGCTCCAACGGCTGAACGGATCTGGATGAAATTTGGCACAGAGATAAATTATAGTCTGGAATAGCACATATGCTACATTTTATCCCGAAAAAATTAAAGAGTTCCCGCGGGAACCGAAAAACCTTAATCCACGCGGACGAAGTCGCGGGCATCAGCTAGTTAAAAATAATGACAATTAAAAGTAAAAGTTAACATTCGAAACATTGGTCCAATTATTGATAGAGAGAGTTACATTAACGTTTATGTATTTGAAGAAAACAACAAGTGCGAGTCGGACTCGCGCACCGAGGGTTCCGTACAAACCTGTAGTAAGTTTTACGATTTATGACGTACTAGCGGATGCTCGCGACTTCGTTCGCGTGGCAAAAGTTTTTTTAATTCCAACAGGCACTCAAAAAGTAACCTATATCACTCTCCAACTATACCCATGCAAAAAATCACGTTGTAGTTACTCTGTCGCGGCGTGATTGAAGGACAAACTCTCTATTTAACGTCTTTGGGGATCAAATTTTCAAAAACTGTGAAACATGTATTTCTTTATTTTCAACCCGCAGCTCATATACCAAGTTTCATAGCTATACCTTGAGAAATGAAGGACTTTTATACAAATTTTCAACCCCTATTTTACCCCTTTGGGGGTGGAACTTTGAAAAACTGTGAAACACGTACTTCTTTATTTCTTACCGAAAGCCAAAATACCAAGTCTCGTTGAAATAACTTGAGAATATCTTGAGCAATGAAGGACTTTCATAAAAACTTTCATCCCCTATTTTACTCCTTCGGGGGTAGAATTTTCAAAAACTGTGAAACACGTATTCCTTCATTTTCAACCGGTAGCTCGTATACTAAGTTTCATGGATATAACTTGAGAAATGACGGACTTTCATACAATCTTTCACCCCCTATTTCACCCCCTTAGGGGTGGAATTTTGAAAAATCCTTCCTTAGTGTGCGCCTACGTCATAAAAGGAACCTACTGTCAAAATTTCAAGTTTCTAACCCCAGTGGTTTAGGCTGTGCGTTGATTAGATAACGATTTTATATATATTATAGATAGATAGATTAAAAATAAAAATTACGTTTGTTGTATGGGAGCCCCCCTTTAATATTTACTTTATTGATATTTAATTATTTATTTTGAAAGATATACAAGTTAATATTCTGTGAAAATTTGAACCGTCTACCTGTTACCGTTTTTAATATTGAGCAAAAAAATACGAAAAAAACACGTTTATTGTAACCCTTAATATATATATTTTTTTAATTTTTAGTATTTGTTGTTATAGCGGCAACGGAAATACATCATTTGTGAAAATTTCAGCTTTCTAGCTATCACGGTTTATGAGATACAGCCTGGAGACAGACAGACAGACAGACAGACAGCGGAGTCTTAGTAATAGGGTCCCGTTTTTACCCTTTGGGTACGGAACCCTAAAAACGCGGCAAATTCCTAGACTAATATTTTTTTGTCGGAAAAGCAAAGGCATCAAGCTCATACGGCGGTACATTCGTCATTTTATTTAATAATCATAACTCCTTATTAAATGCGTATTCCTTTTTCAAAAAGATGTATAAAGATACAAACTCAATGGTGTAAACACAGATGTAGTTCAGTATACATTTCGGTAAGTATAAATCACATTCTCCCCCTAGAGGATGAATGAAATTCAGTACAATTTTCTTTCCCTGTTTTTAACAGATTAAAAATGACTATTGTTATGTTCGCTTTTTGTGGCATAGAATGTCACTTTTTTGAGCAAGTGGTACGAAAATATGGTTTTCGTACCACTTGCTCAAAAAAGTGACATTCTACGCCACAAAAAGCGAACATAACAATAGTCATTTTTAATCTGCTAAAAACAGGGAAAGAAAATTGTACTGAATTTCATTCATCCTCTAGGGGGAGAATGCGATTTAAATTTGGAATACTTACCGAAATTTATACTGAACTACATCTGTGTTTACACCATTGAGTTTGTATCTATAGCATTATACATCTTTTTGAAAAAGGAATACGCATTTATTATTTATTTATTATTTGCAGTTATGATTATTAAATAAAATGACGAAAACCGACGAGGCCGTATGAGCTTGATGCCTTTGCTTTTCCGACAAAAAAATATTAGTCTAGGAATTTGCCGCGTTTTTGTTTTCTTCAAATACATAAACGTTAATGTAACTCTCTCTATCAATAATAATTGGACCAATGTTTCGAATGTTAACTTTTACTTTTAATTGTCATTATTTTTAACTAGCTGATGCCCGCGACTTCGTCCGCGTGGATTAAGGTTTTTCGGTTCACGCGGGAACTCTTTAATTTTCCGGGATAAAAAGTAGCATATGTGCTATTCCAGACTATAATTTATCTCTGTGCCAAATTTCATCCAGATCCGTTCAGCCGTTGGAGCGTGATTGAGTAACAAACATCCATACGTCCATACATCCATACATCCATCAAAACTTTCGCATTTATAATATTTATTTGATAAATGCTTATCTCATAATATTATTGTGTTAATTTTTTCGCAAATGGTACGAAAAGTAGAGTATTTTCCTCGGTGATAAAGCTGTCTTAGTCTTGGGTGAACTTAAATCCCTCGCTACACTCAGGACTCGTCTTAAATCCCTCGCTTCGCTCGTGATTTAAGTTTTTAACACCCTCGCTACGCTCGGGAGTAAACCTCGAGTCCTTCGTTACGCTCGCGATTTAAATCGTCACCCGCGACAGAAGACACTGCTTTATCCCCTTGGTTAATAATCTACTATTTTGTTGTTTTTTCCACTGGACCCTTTGCAAGTATATTATAAATTCATTTTAGCCTAATACAACATAGCAAGTTCGTAAAAAATACGACCCGTTGTAAGAACGTTCTACGAAACGCACAATAATTCTCATCTCATAAATTTAGCCGACTACAACATAGTTAACGGAATGGGATCAAAACTTCCCAGCTAGCCTGCCTGTTGAAATCGATGGACATGAACTACTCAAGACAACTGACCGTTACCGATATCTTGCCCGATATCCATCGGCTTTCCATACATACAGCGCGAAGCCCACACAATAATTACCGTTTCAGCTTTTTAAAAATCTTATCTTCATCTTATCGTCGGTCCTATCATGCCCTGGGAAAAGACTTCATCAGCTTCGTTCAGCTGGAAAATAAAAAAACAATTTTGACACATTGAGTTCAAGTAACAAAATCTGTACAAACATAAGAAATTTCAAGCGTCGTGAATTGTAACTCCAGTATCCAACTTAAGCAATTCCGTGCTAATGATGGCATTTTGCATGGCGTCTCCTTTCTTTGCACTTCTGTCTTTTGTTCGGAAAAAATGTCGTGTTCTTATAAATAGTTGAAAAACTTACGGCTATTGTATAGGAACTGTCATTCGTAAAATATGCTGAAGTTACGCAGAAATAAGGGTCTACACAGACGGTCTACTTTTAGACTGCAAGATTGCAGTTGGGATACGGTCGCAAATTGCAACGCAGTTGAGTAACTGACTGTGCAGTGCATTGTGTGTTCACAGTTCACATGCTGGACTTAATATTATGGGGCCATACTGCCAAACGCTTAAAGCCATATTGTTGCATTATTGTTGACTTTCATGTCTAAACTAATATTATAAAGAGGAAAGATTTGTTTGTTTGTTTGTTTGTAATGGATAAACTCAAAAACTACTCAACCAATTTTAAAATTCTTTAGTAATTTAGGCTATGTTTTATTTTCAAAAAAATTAGAGATCCTTACGAAAATTGCAATAATGTGAACTAAGTCGGAAAAAATCATCTCTTTTGAGAGCTTACGTGGCGTGCGCTGCGTAAATAGTTAAAGTTACACGAAAACAATGTATGGTGGAATTGTTCCTTTCAAAAAGTTCTAAAAAAAGCCCGCGATAGCATAATATTATAATATCTATATTTTAAGGTTGACTCACAATAACCATTTATATGATTTTCAAATTTGGTATGAACCAATGCTTTCTTTACTTGCGAAGATGTTTTACCGACATAGTATTAATAATCCTTATCAAAATAAATATGTTATTCATCTCAAGTATCTAATTAAGATAAAAATTGTCCTTTACAATATCATGGCGGGCTGGCGGCTGTGGCAGGTGTGGTGAGGGCGGGGCGTACTCTTACAATGTAATATTAAAATGTAAAACCTGCCCACTGCCCACTGGCTAGGTTGGGTATAGACTATTAGGATTATTAGTGCTACCCGTGCGAAGCCGGGGCGGATCGCTAGTATTAGAATAATTATAATCCTTATTTTAGGAACGTCAAGGTACGTGACATCAAACTCATTTTGAGTAATATTGCTTTAACCGTTGGCTGTATGGCTCCTATATTGTCAAGCGCTCTAAAAAAGGCCTATACCTACCAGAAGCAGCTCACACATAAAACCCACCCGAAGTTTATTTGAAGCCAATAAGCAGTTTCGTCTGTAGTGAACTTAACAAAGAACACATAACACTACTAAAAAGTAAATCCAACAAGTCAAACAAAAGTAAAATAAACTAAGAGGAAACTCTCGTAAAAAAGTCCCTCGACGTCGAATTTACGATTGAAAGGATTTGTTTTATGCTTTTCAGGTACAAGTTTTAATATTGTCTTGCATGATGATGAAATACGAGTATGTATTTAATGATATTCCTAAATTATCATTACTACGACTTACGTCTTCCAAACCCGGATCCCTGTATTGCTAGCCCTAGTGTTGTTATATTGTAGACCTAACGTACCTACCTGTTTGATAAGTGGTTTCCATGTCACTTTATCCGTTATTACTATGAAATAATTGTGAACGCAAATACGGTCAACAGTTATAAACATCTTTGGTTTACCACGTATATTCACATACTAGCTGATGCCCGCGACTTCGTCCGCGTGGTTTAAGTTTTTTTCCCCACAGGGGCTACTTAATTTTCCGATATAATTCCGGTAGCCTAGGTCACTCTCCAGGTCCTCAACTCTATATTCATGCAAAAAAATCACGTTGACCCGTTGCTCTGTTGCGGCGTAATTGAAGGACAAACTCTCTATATTACGTCCTTGGGGATCGAATTTTCAAAAATGGTGAAACACGTACTTCTTCATATTTAACGGAAAGCTCAAATACCCAGTCTATGGCTTTAAATTAAAAAATGAGTGACTTTCATACCAACTTTCAACCCCTATTTTACCCGTTTGGGAGTAGAATTTTCAAAAACTGTGAAATACGTATTTTTTAATTTTTTATCGGTAGTTTGTATACTAAGTTTCATGGATATAACTTGAGAATTGACAGACTTTCATACAAACTTTCAACACCTATTTCACCCCCTAAGGGGTGGAATTTTGAAAAATCCTTCCTTAGTGAGCGCCTACGTCACAAATGGAACCTACTGTCAAAATTTCAAGTTTCTAGCCCCAGTGGTTTAAGCTGTGCGTTGATATATAAGTCAGTCAGTCAGGACTTTGAATTTTATATATTTAGATAATAATTATAATATACTTCAGTTACATGAATAAGTACTACGTTTGCACTAAACCAGTCGTATAGAGAAGGTCACAAATAAAAATAGAGTGTGAATATAAAAGTCACGTAAAGGTTTATATAATAATATAAAATCTTGAGTGCCTTTCTCACTAATCCTGCACGAGGGGCGATCCGTAATAAGTTTTGGAAAGCCGGCTATACTGTCAAATTAAACTGTAATCATCTGCTTTGAAATTGAGTTTGAGTTTAAAATCGAGTTGCAAAGTTAATGAGGCTTAAACTGTCGAGTTAAAAATAGGTAATTAGTTGGGTGATATAATTATTCCGTGCTAAAATTTCCGCGTAAAGTCAAACCGCGGATGTCACAAGTTTGAATTTTCATGTACATTGTGCAACATAGCTTGCTTCTGAACGGGTTCTCCTGTCATTGGATGTGAACACGCACTGGCATCCATAACCCAAAATAAATCCGCACTTGTATATTTTTTTAATATATAATTTTAATAGAGTCAGGAAGGAAAAAATTAGATGAATATTTTTCTTTTTGTGTAGCTACGTGCTACAACAAAGAAAAATACCTTATAAATTGGCAATTTAAAATTACAACTTACAGAAGTTTAAATCATGGATTTGTTTTGCGGTGCCGCCGGCCTGGGATCAAAATAAAAGTTTATGAGCCATGTTGTCCGTTGAACGGAAGACATAATGCTCTTACCCGGATAATCTTACGTAATTTACTGCTTTGGCAATTTCTATGAATATTCCCTTCAATCAATGCTTCCTGTTTTTCTTCAATTAATGGTAGTTTTATAGAGTATTTTATATATTGGATAGAAGCAGGCGTTACTTTGCGGAAGTCCATGATTATGAAGGAACTTGAAATTTAATTTGCTATAATCTGCAACAATAGGCAAATATATGTGGTACAGTGTATCTTGCACTTGCAGCTTGCAATATTCACCACACCACATAAATCTGAATATGTGGTGAATATTGCAAGCTGCAAGTGCAAGATACACTGTACCACATATATTTGCCTATTGTTGCGGATTATAGCAAATTAAATTTCAAGTTCCTTCAGAGTATTTTATTTTTGTTAGTAGATATTATAACATATTTTCCACCATATTTTCTGACCCAATATACCTACATACCTACCTCCTTTTTAAAAAAAAACAAAGAAGTAATTGAATTTTGACCTAGGAAACAACTACTCAAAAAGTTGTAAGTTTGTCCGTCTGTATCTGACCTTTTCGTTGCTAATCTGCCGACCGATCTTGTTAAAATTTGGCACAGATGTAAGTACTTAGCATGCATCTTGAAGGGGGACATATTTTTATCCCAGAAAACTGTTCCCTGGATGATAATATTCTTATAATATTTAACCAGCCAGCCAGTTTATATTTCAGCAGTTAGCTCTACATGAGATCTCACAACTTTTTACGGTGCAAAGGTTGCGATGCGAGGCTTGGAAATGTTTTTTCACATTTAAAATTTTTATGATGGGATACTAAAGAAAATTTGGCCTGACTTCAACGTTACTTAGTAGGGTTCCGTACCAAAATGGTAAAAATGGAACCCTTATGGTGCGACTTTCTCCGTTCGTCCGTCCGTCCGTCTGTCACAGTCGATTATTTCAGTAACTATTAAAGCTATCGACATGAAATTTGGAATAGGTGTGTATAATAGTGACCTAACATCATTAAAATAACAAAAATCGAAAATTATTTTTAGTTTAATTAAAAAAGGGGGAAAATCGGGGGTTTGAAATTTCAAAGTACGAGTATGATAACTATACTGAGTGGGATATCATATGAAAGGGCTATACTTCTAAATTCTAAAACAGATTTTTATTTATTTTTGTGCATAATAGTTTTTGATTTATCGGGCAAAATGACGAAAAAAATACCGTTCCCCCCCTTATCTCCGAAGTTTACCAATTGAAAAATCTGAAATAATTATGGTCAATAGAAGCTTATGTATATTTTACAGGAAAAATAAAACCAACGCTCTAACTAGCATAGTTTTTTTGATATTAACAATAAACCTCTACAAACAAAGTTAGTTTTGCGGTTCATTTCGTCTTGTTTTTAATACGTCATAAATCGTAAAACTTGCTACAGGTTTGTACGGAACCCTCGGTGCGCGATTCCGACTCGCACTTGGCCGGTTTTTTTAATTCTATTGCCGCTATTGAACCTACAACATAAGGAGATGTGGAAAAATCTGAGGGAGGCCTTTGCCCAGTCGTGGGACAGTACAGGCTAGATTTTATTTATTTTATTTCACCCAACTTAATTCTATGCTTACAGGTTACCTAATGCGATAGAATAAGCCTTACATTATTAACAATAGAAATAGATTAGATTAGATTAAATTAGATGCTGCTATTATTTATATTGTAGGTGTACAATGATATTGATGGACTTTCCTAGCCAAGAAGCAAGAACTGAGTTATTTTTACTACAATCAGTTAACTGCAATCGCACTTGGATGGTATGTGATTATTCAGTATTTAAGATAGTGTTGGCTAACCTGGTAAGGGTATGGCAGTTATTATAAATCCATGCCAGTAATTTTTTCTACGCGTCATCGTACCGGAACGCTAAATCGCGTGGTAGTCTTTGCTGACAGGGTACTAACTAGCCACGGCCGCAGTCTCCCACCAGACCAGACCATGGGGAGTATGGCCCCATCGCTTATAGCCTGCCAGGGATTGAACCGGTGATCTCCCTTTTATCCTCCAAATAATTAATCAATTCATCTGTGCCACAGCGCTCATCAAAAGAGGTGGTAAAAATTAAGCATTTCCAATATTGACACAGATAGTTCAGTAAGTAATTATTTGTGATTGCACAAGAAATCGACTTGAAGATATTGATTGAAGTCAACAATTTAACCGTTACTCTGTTTACGTAGTACTCGGCTGAGAATCGATTTAGTTTTAATGGGAGATTTAATCGACAACAGCTCTTGAGGATGTTGATTCGTGTTTCGTGGTTGTTTAGCAAAATCAGAAATGAAATGCTATTTAGAGAAGGATTAATTGTATAAATAACCAGCTTATATGCCAGGCATGCATTGCCATGCGACTCGCTGACCACTTATTGTACGTCAATGAAACTCTATTAGGCATCCTCCCGCAAGTACCGATAATAACTGTATAAAGTATCAACTTAGTCGGATGAACGATTCGTGAATGCATAGTAACGAGCTGATATACAGACTGACAAACGTTCAAAAAAATTCAAAATTCAAAAGTTTTTTATTCAAATAGACTTTTTACAAGTGCTTATGAATAGTCGAATCTACCAACTTGACATTAATTTAAATATAGAAAATAAGTTTGGAAAAATAATAATTTGAATAAAATTAAAAAAGGTTTCTTCGTTGATTTTTCTAAAGAATACTTACTAGGACTAGTGTCTTTTTGTATCTATGGTGTGCGTGCTGACCAAACATCGACAGTCGTAGACTCTGGCTACGGGCGCTATACGTCTATGGTGTAGAAGCTTAATACCATTTATTATGTTGTAGAAAACACACTACGGACAAAAAGTTTTGTCTAGTGGACAAAAAATACGCATGTGCACTTTTATATAGAGCTGCACACGCTACCGCGACAAGGTGAAACGTATTTCCTAATCCTAAGTATAAATGATAACAGTTTGACTATACATGCTTTTATTTGTACTAGGTGATGCCACCGGCTTCTTCCGCGTGGATTGAGGTATTTTTATACCCGCGGGAGCTCTTTAATTTTCCGGGATTTAAAGTAGCCTATGTGTTATTCTTTCAGACTATAATCTATCTCTGTGCCCAATTTTATCCAGATCCGTTCAGCCGTTCGGGCGTGATTGAGTAATAAACATCCATCCATCCATCCATCCATACATCCATCCATCCATCCATCCATCCATACTGGCGCATTTATAATATTTGTATAAAAGTATAGAAGATATAATAAGTATTTTGCTGTCTATCTATTGAAACACTGATTGACCCTAATGTTATTAGACAAATAAAATATGTAATAAAGATATTTGTGCAAACATCGTGCGAACATTTGCTGAACGATCTCGCGGTATTTATTCAGCAGAATAGTTCTCACGTCCGGAATTAACCGGCGTGTTACCTATTCGACTTTTGTTTTTATTGTTATTTATTTAATGATAACATAGATCCTGGTCAAAGTCATGTTTAAAATACCTTATATTATGGCCTTTACCCTAAAACTAAATATACAAATTTCGTACAAAAATAGTCCAGTGGTTACCATAAATAATTATTGGAACCTACTCGTATAATCTTCGAAACCAAAATGGCGGGCTCTTTGGAAATTATCAACGACAAAAGTCAAAACTACAAGTGTTATTTAGTCAAATGTAAATTATAATTAGAACTAGCTGATGCCCGCGACTTCGTCCGCGTGGATTGAGGTTTTTCGGTTCCCGCGGGAACTCTTTAATTTTCCGGGATAAAAAGTAGCCTATGTGCTATTCCAGACTATAATCTATCTCTGTGCCAAATTTCATCCAGATCCATTTAGCCGTTGGAGCGTGATGGAGTAACAAACATCCATACATCCATACATCCATCCAAACTTTCGCACTTATAATAATATATTTTTCATCCCACCATCTCGGAAAGAGTATTTTTATTCTTCGATATCTGATGGTAAAAGCCGTTATTATCCTCTAGAGGATAAAGTAAATTGAATTTAGAACATCGTGTGCACGTTAGTAAATATCACTCGTCTATGAAGTTTGTGAATTCAACACATCATTAAAACCTATTTACTTGTACCTCTATGGTGCCGAATTTCCATACAATCGTTTTTAATTTGTTAAAAACTCACACTCGTAACCTTCTTGGTGTACTTTTTTAATTTGCTTTGCGCGCACCACAGTATGTCTGTGGCGCGCACCATTTTCTTTCACGTCATATTGTTTAAAATTAAAACCGATTAAAAACAAGAAAATTGAAAATAAGTGAAAAACCTAAAATGAGTGATTCTAGTGACGAAGAAATTAACAGAATTGAATTTAATCTTGTGATTTTTTTTGCATTTAGTCATTTCCTCGCTGAGGTGAGATGAAAAGTTACCTTGTGATTTTTTTTGCATTTAGTCATTTCCTCGCTGAGGTGGGATGAAAAGTTACGTGTTGCACTCGAGTGAAAAGATTTTTCACCTCGTGCTCTTTTGATTCCCTTGCTGACGCTCAGGATTCTAATTTTTTAGAATCCTTCGCTTGCTCGGTCATCAAAATTGAGCACGCGGTTAAAAAACAACTTTTCACTCTTGTATAACAAATAACTATTATTTGATTATCCTTAATTTGATTTAATACCAATACTAAACTCCCGTTTGATATATTTTGATAAAGAGTAGCTGATTTGATTAGTTGGCAACAGTACTATTATGATAATTTAAAAGTTTGTTTATTTGAAAACAAAATAAATCCAACGAAATCATCTTTTTTACATTTTCATAATAATTTAAGTTGAACGTGGCGAACACCGAATTCCTCTCTACGCTGGCGTGAGTCGCATTGTTTCACGGCAGACTCGAGATTGGTTCAGAATTAACGTTTTCGGTCAAACTTCGTGACTTGAGGAATGTTCGAGCCAGATACTTTTGTCATTACATCTCAGGGTTGATTAACTAAAGGATTAGCTCTAGTAATGCTTGGGACTGAAGTTACGTATGTACCCATACGAATTCGAAAGTATGTTTGCTTGTCCGCCAGTCACGCCGATACAGCGACACATTGCGCCGCACAGACTAGCGTAACAGGATATAACATACTAGATAATGCTCGCGACTTCGTCTGCGTGGATTGATGTTTTTTGATTCCCGCCGGAACTCTTCAATTTTCCGGGATAAAAAGTAGCCTATGTCCATCCCCCTCCCTCCGTACCGTATGTTTTTCCTATCCGGTCCCACATAATATGTATTTGTCGCTTAGGATGTCGTTTACCAAGAAAGGATATTATATTTGGTGTATGATACTTACTGATACTCGCACCAGGAAGC
Organism: Erebia ligea; assembly: GCA_917051295.2. Taxonomy (NCBI): domain Eukaryota; kingdom Metazoa; phylum Arthropoda; class Insecta; order Lepidoptera; family Nymphalidae; genus Erebia; species Erebia ligea. The sequence continues at coordinate 13,064,068 of OU785221.1, read as the reverse complement.
GCAGCGTCGGACGACCCCCACTAGGTGGACGGACGATCTCAAGCGTGCAGATGGGAGCCGATGGAAGCAAGCGGCACAAGACCGTGCTCTGTGGCGATCCATGCAGGAGACCTTCGTCCAGCAGTGGACGTCTATAGGTTGAGACGACGACGACGACTTACTACACAGTTCTCACAGATAAGTTAAAATCGATAAATGCACAAAATATAGAGACGGTTCAACAAAAAGAAAAAAAGAAAAGGAAAATAACCTGCACGTTTTTAAAATAAAAAAGCAAAGAAACGAGCGCGCGCTGTGTATAAGCTCTTATTATGCAATTGAAACCGACTTATTTCCAAGTTTCCTAGACACACTGAACGAATAAGACACCCTTTGAAGACTGAAGTACCTACCTGCGACAAATATTTGCCTAGAGGGGGTTGCACGCTATTAGATTACTAGAGAATTTAATATGCAAGTAGGTAAGATAGAGTAGGTAGTATTTCTATGTTTGCATTTTTTTTCGACCATCTTCATATTATCGCATTTATTAACATTATGAGCTAGGAAAAATAGTAAATTAATATTTGATTAGCAAATATGCGAGCGAGTTCTAACTTTGGCAATATTTGTTACAAGCTGATGCCCGCGACTTCGTCCGCGTGATTTAAATTTTTTTGATTCCCGCGCGAACTCCTTAATTTTCCAGGATAAAAAGTAGCCTATGTCACTCTCCAGGTCCTCAACTATACCCAAGCCAAAAATCACGTCGATCCGTTTCTCCGTTGCGGCGTGATTGAAGGACAATCCAACAAACCAATAAACCAACAAACAAATATACTTTCACATTTATAATATTAGTATGAGGATAGGTTACGATATTATACCTCATAAGTATAAGTATCAGATAAGTATTTTACTACCACGCCTCGCTTCACGGGCTTGATTTTAGTTATTTATTTTAAATTTTTAAGTAGTTTTATTAAAGGTTCAGTAGAACTCTGGTCGCCTTAAGCAAAAAATCAAACGAACGAACAAATAAACGAATGAACGAATCAACAAACGGTACGCACGGACAAACAGATTTCTTCATTAGACCATTGAACAGGGAATCCGCTTATAATTATTTGACTACAGAACAAATAATTTCAGCGGGTTTCAATTTATATGATTTTGACGTTATTTTATTTAAAAATTAATAATAATTTATTATTAATTAATTTCCATTTTTACGCTTAACAGCAAGTCCTAGAAAACGTTGTAATTTCTTGTAGAGTATAAATGGTACTCGAAGTTATTCTCGGAAAGCTTCTGAAGGTGGAAAATCAAGCGTTTTGTTAAAGCTAATAAAGCTTCTCATACAAGAATGATTATTTTCTCGTTTCCAAGTATTCGTCACCGAATGAAACTGAATTTATTTTATAGCAACGTAAACTACGATAAAATATGTCTTTGTTATTTCTGCCAATATTTAATATCATGCAAACAGCTAAAGATTTATTTAGTTAACTTATATTTGTACTATTAAACTATGCGAGGATATGACAACAACAATAATTATTATGTAAACGAATTCAATCAAACAATATAAGGTTGAAGGTAGATGATATAACTCAAAAATGGCAGACTTTTATTCAATTTATCCTATTAGTAGCTCATGGCCAGAAAATTTCCAAAAACTCTTTTTAGCCAATGATAACGCCATAAAAAGGACGCCCATTCATTAAAGATTTTGACCATAGCAGTTTGGGTTGTTCGTTAGCAGATCAAATAGGATAGTATCTTTTTAAAACATAAGGACATTACTTTGTAATGCAGCTAATGTAACTTATAAGCTACTAGATGATTCCCGCGACTTCGTCCGCGTGGATTAAGATTTTTTGATTCCCGCGGGAACTCTTTAATTTTCCTGGATAAAAAGTATTTAGCCTATGTCCTTCCTGCAGATGGGCCGTCAAAGCGTAGCAAATAGACAGACACACTTTTCGCATTTATAATATTAGTATGGAGTATGGAAGTATGGATAACAAAGCTTTTAATTGGATACTTACGAGTACGCTTTTAAGTTCTTGTATTTAGTTCAGCGCCTTTGATCTAGCATTTGCGGGCAATAACATAAGTTTTAGTCATAAGATTTGCAGCGAGTGATGAAATATGTTACGACAGCTGCTTGGGTTGATCTACCAGATTGTTTGCTTACTTGAAAAATGTTATATTGATGTAAATATATCCTGAAAAACACACTCGACGAAAGCTGCAAAGAAAATCATCTAAATCCATAACAAAAACACTTTATTCGTTTAAGGACCTTTTTTCAAAACATAATGCGAAGGAAACGTTACAACGAAAAACACATCAATCTGGTACATTAGCCGTAACATTTCCCGAGTTTTGTAGCTTCGTACATCCTTTCCGGCGCACAAATTAGCGTCCATATGAGATTGGGAACCCACCGAAATGTATACCGCAACAAACTTAGCCTACATCCCTTAATTTAACCCAAAGCTTGTATTGAGCTCATGATAAGATTGAAATTCATTTGCTCTCGAGTTTTCGACAGCACACACTTTCAATGATATCTCTTGGGGTAAAACTCCATTCAGTACAATTTCATCCCTCGTGCGGGGTGCACGTTTTTTGCCTCCATTGTAAGTTTTCGTGTGCAAGATCGAGTAACTTTTCGATTGTTAAAATTTGTTTGGACTTTTTTGAGTTTGTGGTTAAGACTTGGTTTCTGGATTTGACTCTTTGGAAAATGTGTTTTCTTATTCGGTAGAGGAAGAAGGTAAGAACCTTTTATTTAAGATGGCATTTAATTTTAATTTTATGGTGATTGGATGAATGTCATCTACTTACATAATCGTTTATGAAGTTTATGTCTATGAGTTTTTTCTACGTTTCTCGTATGATGAGTACATAATAATTAAAGTAGTTCACGCATCTCTATGCTTTCTAACCAGACTGGCCTTTGTTTTTTTGTTTTAAAATGTTGCATTTTATATATTTAAGAGAATAATTGAAAATTCATTAATTACAATCATACTATGATTTAAGCCAGCGAGGTGGAAATTTTACAATAGCTATATTATTACAGTAAATAATTGGGTAATTATTGTAAATTTTCATGGCTTTATGAAATTCAAAAAATGTTTTTTTTTAATAATTCATGAAATCCCGCTAAACCGTACCTGGACAATTAATTGCATAGATCATATTGAAAACAAAATTAGACAAATTTTACTCATTAAACTTTTGTTCGATAAAATATTCGACGGGAAGCGCATTAGAGGCTTAAAATAATGGGCGCTGAAAACGGTAATAATAATTTAATTTGAATAGCCTAGGTTGTTATATCTACTATAGTCCATTTCTAGAGCAGGTGAAAGACGGGTGATTGGTTTTGCTCACTAACTCAGTTGTTTTGAAACTTTGTAAGGATGTACCTACTCGTAAGTTGTTCTGAATTTCATTACCTATGAACCTACCTATCGCAAATTCCTCCGCATGTTTTTAGGTTTTGGACAAATCCCGTTGATATTTAAGTTACTCGTAAGACAAGTCCTACGATATACAGAGAACCTTCATGAACAATATTAAGCTGCAAGACCCAGTTTTTTGCAGTCTATGATGGAAGCAGGCTAATCTGATAGGGTTATGGCAGTTATATTAAACTCAAAACGTTTCTAAATGTATTAAGTTACCTGGTACGGAAGTTGTTTCCTAAACAACTGGTTGTTATATTTCGTTATGATTGTACTAAGTAAATAAGACTGTGTTGGGCTTATTGGGCATTAGTTGGTATTTCCTACTGCTGTTTCTATTTAGCTTAGATATACTGACAGACAGAAATTCTCTAAATTCCCTCACTAACTCACTGAATACTAATTCGAAATGCAGGTGAAGCACTCACCCTTTGACCCTTAGGGATTAGTTTAATTAAATTCAGAACTTTGCTTATGCTTCTCAACTATAAGCCATGTGACCCGAAACTACTTTTAATGTTTATACGAGTACCTTATCTTCAATCTTTACCAACTAAATTACAATTCATTACAATCATACAATTACAATCATACAATTCGACTGTATGTTTTTTTTTTTTTATTGTATGTTACGCGATTTCTCCGCCAATTATGAACCGATTTTGATAATTCTTCTTTTGTTTAGTAGGTCATACTTCAGAGGTGGTTCCATTTTAATTTGGTGAAGATCTGATGAATATCTCCGGAGATGGAGAACGGAACTCCTCAATGGATAAGAGTAAATTGCTCGCGATCAGTGTGATAGTTTTGTAAACAGTATGTTTTAACCATGCATAGCATATCTCGATCTGGTTACACCCTGTATTTTAAAACAGTGGGGCCACTAAAAATTGTGAAATAAAAAATTTTCAAAAAAAAAAAAAAAAACCACGTGGAGTCTTGTGTCGTCTTGTGGAGTTTTGTGGAGTCACGTCAACAATAATGAAGAGTAGGTAGACGGTTCATGCGGCTAATTGGTACCGACTCCAAAAAATGTTACTATATAGAACTACATTAACTCTTGTATACATAATAAATTAAATTATTTTTTACTTTTTAGTGATTGTGGTTTTTGAAGTCGGTTTTTATTTTTTTTTTGAAAATTTTTTTTGCAAATCTATTTAGTTTACTAAGATTCAAGCTTTTTTGTCGATAAAAAAAACTTAATTTATGCACACTAAGTGTCAACTAACTGGGCTTCTATAGAGTACTATTAATTATTCTATGCTTGTATGGTAATTTTTATTAAACCTGGCATACCCTTAATCGGTCTACACGCGCCATCGTACCGGATGCTTGGCGATACTTCTCAGTCATCAGGATGGTAATGGTGGTTGCTGATACTGGCCGTGGCTGTTGCCTCCCTTACCAGATCAAGCCAGAAACAATTCAGAAATTATAATATTATACCCACTTTAGGTTTAGCCTTTGGGAGGATATTGTAGTATATTCAAATAAAAGATGTTTTGGTCTTCAGTGGTGGTTTTATTTTAATCACTTTTTAATATTTAATATTATTACAATAAATACGTCCGTGTCCTTCAGTAGCCAGATTGTGAGAGGAGGTGTCACTCTGACGTCTGTCATAGCATGACGTTTGACAAGATACATTTATTTAGTAACGTTCCGTTACTACATCATCCCCTTTTTAAAAGAAAATTACATTTACTTACATTTTCTCCCCCCTTTAACAAAATTTTAGAAACTTATTATAATACTTAATACTTAGTATTACAAATACAATAATTATACAAGTTAATACTTATCAACTACTCATTCAACCAGCTGGAGTGAGCCCTGTCCTGGCAAAACACAAAGTCTACGCTGGTCGAACATGAAAGGAGGTTCTTATATACTTAATATTATTATTATCTATTACTACATAGGACCTAAAACCATTATAACAATCAATTTTTCCTTGTTTCCAAATATTTTTATGGGGATCTTTCTTAAACCATACCCGTTGACCAATAAAAAATTCTTTCTTAAATCTACTTGTCTTATTATAATTTATTATATTCCTAGTTTTAACATAATCAAATTGCTGTGTAACATTATCATTTAATTTAGGTTTTAAATATTTTGAGCTAACAACTAACTTAGTCCTTAAATTTCTGTTCATTAGTAATTCACTAGGGGAAAAATTTGCGCCTGAAATGGGAGAAGCCCGATACTGTAATAATGCAAGTCTTACATCCGTTTTATCCTCATTACATTTTATAAACATTTTCTTAGCAATCTGTACTGCACGTTCAGCCATACCATTAGCCTGTGGATATCTTGGACTAGTGTATGTGAATTTAAATCCCCAATCATATGCAAATTGCTTACATTCCCTAGAATCAAATGAAATGTGATCTGAAATTATTTCCAAAGGTATCCCAAAGTTACAAAAAATATCCTTTAAACTATTAATTATGCTTGCTGAACTTTTATTAGGTATATATTTAATCTCTAACCATTTAGAATAATAATCATACATTATTAAATAACTTTTCCTTTTGAATTCCATTATATCAATACCTAATTTCATAAAAGGAAGGTTGGGAACCTGATGTGATAAAAGTGGCTCTTTAATATTATTATTGTGATGCGTTTGACATGCAAAACATTTTTTGACAAACTCTTCAATATGAGTGTCCATAAAAGGCCAATAATATACCTTTCTAGCCATATGTTTCATTTTAGACATACCTAAATGCCCTTCATGCAAAGTTTTAATGAACTGTAATCTTAAACTTTTAGGTACTACTAACCTATCATTATAAAAAACTAAATTTTCATCAACACTAAGTTCAGTTCTTAATTTATGATAACTTCTTATTATATCTGGAATATTAGAAATTTTATCAGGCCATCCATTTTGAATAAATTCAATTAGTTTTAATAACTCCTCATCTTTAGAACTTTCTGAGATTAATATTAATTTTTGTTCCTCAGTACATTCTAACTTCTGTGCTAAGCCTATACAATGTATAACCTCATACATATAAGAGTCATCTGTCTCTTTGCACTCTTGATATGATCTTGACAACAAATCTGCTATATACATTTGTTTACCTTGCAAGTATTTAAATACAATATTATATTTTAATAATTTTAATTTTAACCTCTGTAGTCTAGGAGACGGTACTTCATGTAAATGCTTTTTTAATAAACTTTCCAATGGTTTATGATCATTAACTACTGTAATTTTATGTCCATAAATGTAATAATGAAATTTCCTAGTCGCCCAGACTATACTTAATAATTCTTTTTCTATTTGGGAAAAATTACATTCTGAAGGTGTTAAACTTCTTGAAGCAAAGCAAACTGGCCTACCATTTTGTAGTAAACAACATCCAAGACCACTTTTCGATGCGTCACATTGGATTGTTATTGGCAATTTATTATCAAAATTTTGTAAAATTGGTGCTTCACTTATTTTACTTTTAAAATTATTATAAACTTTTTCATGAAATTCCGTCCATAACCAATCAACATCTTTCTTTAATAATAATTGAAGAGGTGATGCAATATCAGCCAAGTTAGGTATAAATTTTCTTAAATAATTTACCATACCAAGGAAAATCTGTAACTCTTTTTTATTAGTAGGGCTTTTCATATTAATAATTGCACTAACCCTGTCTGGGTCAATTTGCATACCCTTCTCTGAAAAAATATGCCCAAAATACTTCACTTGTTTCAATTTAAATTGAAATTTATTCTTATTAAAGCGAACATTATGCTCTCTAGCCCTTTCAAAAACTTTATTTAATATTGCATCATGCTCTTGTTCGGTTTCACCACATATTAATAAGTCATCACAGTAAACAATAACGCCTGGAATGTCTCCAAAAGCTGTTTCACTGTATTTTTGAAATATTTCCGGTGCTATTGATAAACCAAATGGCATTCTTAGGAATTTGTAACAACCAAATGGGCTATTAAAAGTACATAAATCATTACAATCTTCCGAAAGTTTAATATTATAAAACCCATCAGATAAATCAAGCACTGAAAAATATTTTTATTAGAAAGTTTAGAGACTATCTCATCAATTGTTGGAATCAAATGATGCTCTCTTATTAATACTTTATTAAGATCTTTAGGATCTAAGCAAATTCTTAATGAACCATCTCTTTTTTCAATAATAACCAAGTTGCTTACAAAACTTTTAGGGTGATCGACCTTCGCGATGACTTTGTGCTTCACCAGAGCTGCCAACTTGTCCGCAAGGCGATCCATAAGTGCGTTAGGCACTCGCCGTGGGGGCCGCACCACAGGCTCCACGCCAGGTTGAATGCGTAGCTGCAGTGAGGTCTTAAACTCCCCAACTCCCTGAAACAGTTCGTTATTCATATTAATAATTGAGTCCTTACTCATATTCATCTTAATATTATTGCTACAAGTTGAAACTGTATTAATATTATTATTATTTAAAAGCTTCAGCTGTAACAAAGATCCTAACCCCAGGATAGGTCTAACCGGTTCATTAATAATTAAAAACTCGGTTTCAAAACACTCATTGTTATTACTATTATTATTAGAATAAACTCTTAATGAAACTTTTCCAATAGGAATTAATTTTCCTCCACCGAAGACCTCTATTATTGTTTTTGTCTCAGACATTTTTATGTTTGTATCATCACCGACAATACACTTGAGATCTCTTAAACTAAACACATTAATTTGTGCTCCAGTGTCACATTTAAACCTGACCCTCTTATTCTCCACTCTTAAGAACTCAGTCCACTCATTTGTACTTAAATTAATAGTATGGACTAGTCATAAGTCATGTATATTATTATTATTGCTCTCACTGACTGGTGACTGTAAATTATTTACTTTTTTATTATTAAAAGTGCATCCCACACTAAAATGATTCAATTTATTACACTTTCTACAAGTTTTTCCAAAGGCAGGGCACTGACGGGGACCATGAACTGTATTACACTTTTTACACTGATAATTATTCTTATTATACTGATCTGGCAAACTATTATTAATATTGTTATTAGGCCTACTCTTAATATTACTGTACTTAGCTTTAGAGTTGCTATTTGACGGAGTGCGCTGCTGTCTGGGTGGTCTTGCCGCTGCCACTGCATGTACCTCTGAGCTGTTCAGCACCTTGACCTGCCCACTGGATAGCTCTGCAGACCTGCAGATGTCCACAGCCTTCTCAAGACTTAAGTCCTTGATTTCCAGAAGTTTCTGCTGCACCCGTTGATTTTTTATACCGATGACTATTCTGTCCCGTAGCATTCTGTTCTTTTGTTCGCCAAAGTTGCAGTTTTCCGCCAGTTTTCTTAGCTCTGTGTAGAACGCGTCGAAATTTTCTTCCTCGCCTTGGCACCTTTTATTGAACTGGTAACTCGTTATTACTTCGTTTTGCTTCGGCTTGAAATAATCATCAAAAATCTTTATGACCTCCTCCAATTTAGGTCTTTCTTCAGTTTTGAGGACGTTTAGATACAGTTCCTGTGCTTGTGATCCTATACAATTTAATAGGAGTGCCGCCTTCCGCGTTTCCGTCAGCTTCTCGAACCCAGCTGCCATGATGAAAATTTTGAAAGAATCTTTAAATCTCTTCCATTGGGGCCAGCAAGAATCTAAATCCTCCATGTCGATACCTCCCGGCATCTTAAATTCCACGCCAACCATGTCGCCGGACGCCATGTTGCCCTCTTGCACTTGCATTTCGTTGCACACGTGTAGGTACGTAAATCCGGTCCAATCTTGTTGAAAAGTCCGAATCACAACTGCGCCATGTAGTATATTCAAATAAAAGATGTTTTGGTCTTCAGTGGTGGTTTTATTTTAATCACTTTTTAATATTTAATATTATTACAATAAATACGTCCGTGTCCTTCAGTAGCCAGATTGTGAGAGGAGGTGTCACTCTGACGTCTGTCATAGCATGACGTTTGACAAGATACATTTATTTAGTAACGTTCCGTTACTACTTGGATATAGTAACGGACATAGTACTTGGACCAACGGTACCGTTATTACGGTACTTATTGGTTACACAAGCGCCATTTGAAAAGGCTCCTGCCGTAAATATAACCCTGAACCTCCCCTCATATCCAGTTTCATTGAACTACAGCCAACATTTTACTGAATACCAAAGATGAGAGCTAGCAGCTCTACAAAATGTAAGAAGAGGTCCAAAAACCAATACTTATTATTATAGTCCATAATTTTGATTTTAGGTCTTCTTACAAAATTTATTCATTTATTGTTATTTTTTTTTGAGTATTTTGTGCATAATTCGTTTTCATGACAAGTACTCTAAGCTTAATATTTAGATTATATAGTTTTCTATACTTAGTACAAAGATAGAGAAAGTTAATCACCTACTCATACCAACCATAAACAAAAATACTAGATAGTGTAACAACTATGGTCAAAGTTCTAAAACCTCGTTGTCACTTCGTAATCACTTGTTAATATATATATAGCTGCTCGTGCTGACTGACTGACTCATTGATCACCTCTCCTGTAAAATTTTGTATGAAAAATTTTTTTTTTACTCATCGTTTCGTATAGAAGGCAAAAATTCATTCGGAGGAAAAATACGGAGAGAGCTGATGATTGAGGATTTCGAAGACGGATGAAGAGCACAAGCCAGGGTATCGAAGATAGGTGGGGGGTGCTCGACCAAATGTCACTCGAAACTTCATCCGATTGACAGTTAGCTGAAAAAAAATTCAAAATGGCGGATTTAAGATGGCCGCCATACAAATTTCGACGGTGTCTATCTCGGAGAGTATAAAAGATGGAAGAGTGGTTTCTTGGCAAAAGATGATCAGGACATGAGGGTCTACTTGATGAACAGGAAAAAAATTCAAGATGGCGGAATTTATTTTTCCATAGAAAAGGGTATTGAAGATAGGTGGGGGGTGCTCGACCAAATGTCACTCGAAACTTCATCCAATTGAAAGTGAGCTGAAAACATTTTCAAAATGGCGGATTTAAGATGGCCGCCATACAAATTTCGTCGGTGTCTATCACGGAGAGTATAAAAGATGGAAGAGTGGTTTCTTGGCAAAAGATGATCAGGACAATATGAGGGTCTACTTGATGAACAGGAAAAAAATTCAAGATGGCGGAATTTATTTTTCCATAGAAAATATATGGCGGATAATATATCCTTTTCAAAGTTTGTTTTAATAGAAGAATTCTCATTTTGACGAATGGTTCGGAGAAAAAAATATGGAGAGAGATGATGGTCGAAGGTTCGGATGATGTGTGAGGAGCACGGTCAGGGTATTAAAGATAGGTAGGGGCTGCTCAAACAAAAAATACTCAAAACTTCATACAATTGGCAGTGAGCTGAAAAAAAAATCCAAAATGGCGAATTCAAGATAGCGGCTGTCTCAGACATTATTTTAAAGATGGAAGAGAGGTTTTTGGGTAGAAAATTATCAGGGCCAGAAAGTCTACTTGATGAGCAGAAAAAATTAAAATGGCAGAATCTACGAACATTGAAGAGAGTACAAGAAGTTAGGAAATATGCATGATTTTGATATGGTTTTTTTACAAGATTTGTTCTTTATTTTTTATGGAAGAATTATTGTCGGTTTGCCATTAGGAAAGCCAGCTTTGTTTTATGTTTTTTCCTTTATGAGAATTTTCTTTAAATTTCGTCGGTGTCTATCTCGGAGAGTATAAAAGATGGAAGAGTGGTTTCTTGACAAAAGATGATCAGAACATGAAGGTCTACTTGATGAACAGGAAAAAAATTCAAGATGGCAGAATTTATTTTCCATAGAAAATGTATGGCGAATATTGAAGAGGCTACAAGTGTAGAACTCTGCAAGACTACGGTTCCTTTTCAAGATTTGTTTTTATGGAAGAAATCTCATTTTGACGAATGGTTCGGAGAAAAAAAATATGGATGATGATCGAAGGTTCGGATGTTGGGTGAGGAGCACGGTCAGGGTATTAAAGACAGGTACCTACTTAGGGGCTGCTCAAACAAAAACGGAGGGGCGGGGGGTTGGTGGTCTTTGTTTTGTTTTTCCTTTATGAGAATTTTCTTTTACGTCGGACGCTTGGCGTGCTGGCGCTTCCACTGTGCTCACTAGCATAGCAGTGTGTTGTTCAGATCAGAACACGTAGACAGTAAACCAGCTGCCCGATTATGTAAGAATTGTCGATGAAATCGTAAAAGTTCGGCGTCAAAGTAAAATAAACCATAACAGCATTGAATTAGAGCTCAATTTCGTGTTTCGAAATTGAGCTCTAATTTAATGCTGTTGTGGTTTATTTTACTTTGACGCCGAACTTTGACGATTTGATCGGCCATTCTTACTTAATCGGGGGGCAGGATAGTAGGACAGCGAGTAAGTAGACAGTGAACCACGCGGTCCACTACGCGGTCCGCTGCAGCGGGCCGCGCAACCACGCGCCATACTAGTTAATATATATATAGCTGCTCGTGCTGATTCACTCATTGATCACCTCTCCTGTAAAATTTTGTATGAAAATTTTTTTTTTCACTAATCGTTTCGTATAGAAGACAAAAATTCATTCGGAGGCAAAATACGGAGAGAGCTGATGATTGAGGATTTCGAAGACGGATGAAGAGCACCAGCCAGGGTATCGAAGATAGGTGGGGGGTGCTCGACCAAATGTCACTCGAAACTTCATCCAATTGACAGTTAGCTGAAAAAAATTTCAAAATGGCGGATTTAAGATGGCCGCCATACAAATTTCGACGGTGTCTATCTCGGAGAGTATAAAAGATGGAAGAGTGGTTTCTTGGCAAAAGATGATCAAGACATGAGGGTCTACTTGATGAACAGGAAAAAAATTCAAGATGGCGGAATTTATTTTTCCATAGAAAAGGGTATTGAAGATAGGTGGGGGGTGCTCGAACAAATGTCACTCGAAACTTCATCCGATTGACAGTGAGCTGAAAAAAATTTCAAAATGGCGGATTTAAGATGGCCGCCATACAAATTTCGTCGGTGTCTATCTCGGAGAGTATAAAAGATGGAAGAGTGGTTTCATGGCAAAAGATGATCAGAACATGAAGGTCTACTTGATGAACAGGAAAAAAAATTCAAGATGGCGGAATTTATTTTCCATCGAAAATGTATGGCGAATATTGAAGAGGCTACAAGTGTAGAAGTTAGAACTATGCAAGACTACGGTTCCTTTTCAAGATTTGTTTTTATGGAAGAAATCTCATTTTGACGAATGGTTCGGAGAAACAAATATGGAGAGAGATGATGATCGAAGGTTCGGATGATGGGTGAGGAGCACGGTCAGGGTATTAAAGATAGGTACCTACTTAGGGGCTGCTCAAACAAAAAGGGAGGGGCGGGGGGTTGGTGGTCTTTGTTTTATGTTTTTCCTTTATGAGAATTTTCTTTTACGTCGGACGCTTGGCGTGCTGGCGCTTCCACTGTGCTCACTAGCATAGCAGTGTGTTGTTCAGATCAGAACACGTAGACAGTAAACCAGCTGCCCGATTATGTAAGAATTGTCGATCAAATCGTAAAAGTTCGGCGTCAAAGTAAAATAAACCATAACAGCATTGAATTAGAGCTCAATTTCGTGTTTCGAAATTGAGCTATAATTTAATGCTGTTATGGTTTATTTTACTTTGACGCCGAACTTTGACGATTTGATCGGCCATTCTTACATAATCGGGGGGCAGGATAGTAGGACAGCGAGTAAGTAGACAGTGGACCACGCGCTCCACTACGCGGTCGGGGGGCAGGATAGTAGGACAGCGAGTAAGTAGACAGTGGACCACGCGCTCCACTACGCGGTCCGCTTTAGCGGGCCGCGCAGCCACGCGCCATACTAGTTAATTATTATTATTATACTATATATAGCTCGATTACCACTCACTGACTGACTGACTGACTCACTCATTGACATAATTGTTCTCCTAGAAAGAGACAGAAAACGATATAATGATGTAGGGGAGATGTGTTCGGGTGCGGGATTCGAGTAGGGAAAAATTATGACATTTCGGAAAAACAAGATGGCGGCCGACGGGATTCTTGTAACTCTTTTGTTTTCCAACTGATTTCGTTACAACTCGCAATTATTGAAGAAATTAGGAAACGATCAATAGAAAAAGTGGAAAAAATTGGAAAAACAAGATGGCGGCCGAGCTGTAGTGCTTTAAAATTTTTGATTTTTCGACCCCGAACCGCGGCGCCACAGATCCGAAACGGCGTGGTCGAGCATGATATTTTTTTCTTTTTTCGCCTACAATTATCCTGTATTTTGACAGAACGGGAGTGGTTTTTAAAAATTCAAGATGGCGGCTGCCGCGCCGGCCGTTCTGTTTGAGGTACGAAAAAACGCAATTTTCAAATTCAAATTTCTCACAGTTGGCAACTTCGGATCGTTTCGACTTCTATAGGGCGATTGTGTGTACAGACTCGAGGTATGGATTGGGGAAAAAAATTACCCCATTTCTCGGGAAATTTTCAAGATTTACCCCAAAAATTAAAAAATCGAAATACGCACTTTTTGCAAAATTCGAGTATGAGCAACCACGTGTCGCACTGGTACGAATGACATTTGGGTGTTTTCGTCGCCGAGGTCTTGCAACACTGGAATTTATCAAAGTAAAAGTGATTTTCGACATGGTCTTTTTTCAGGGGCGATCATTTCGGCTGAGTGCGAGCGAGATAAAAAATTTAAACGTCATCAGGAGCGGTATATCCTGTAGTTTACGGGAAAATTATGAAACTATGTAAAATGTTTCTGTGGAACGAGGTGGCGGCCATTTTGTATTCTTTTTGTGTTTTTCAAAATTTCGATCACGTTTTTGAGGCAGTTGGCAACATTTGGGAAAGTTAACATGTATGGATCGATTATGTAACTTGACCGGCACTATCGAGATATCTAAACAGTGTTGCCACATTTGGGGTAGTTTTCGAGATTTTCCCCAAAATCTCCTCCTGTAAAATTTTGTATGAAAAATTTTTTTTTCACGGATGGCTTCGTGTACAAGTCAGAAAATTAAACTTGAAGAAAATATGGAGACAGCTGATGATTGAGGATTTCGGAGACGGGTAAAGAGCTCGGCCGAGGTATTGAAGATAGGTGGGGGGTGCTCGACCAAATGTCATTCGAAACTTCATCCAAAAGACAATGAGCTGAAAAAAAATTCAAAATGGCGGATTTAAGATGGCCGCCATACAAATTTATTTTGTGTCCATCTCAGAAAGTATAAAAGATGAAAGAGTGGTTTCTCGGCCAAAGATGATCAGGACGAGAAGATCTATTTAGCGAAAAGAAAAAAAATTCAAGATGGCGGTTTTTTTTTTTTCATACCAAATTATATGGCGATTAGGACTCATTGACGTAATTTATTGTTCTCCTAGAAAGAGACAGAAAACGATACAATGATGTACGGAAGATGTGTTCGGGTGCGAGATGGGAGTACGGAAAAATTATGCCATTTCGGAAAAACAAAATGGCGGCCGACGTGATTCTTGCAACTCTTTTGTTTTTTAACCGATTTCGTTAAAACTCGCAAGGATTGAAGAAATTAGTAAACGATCAATAGAGAAAGTGGAAAAAATTGGAAAAACAAGATGTCGGCCGAGCTGTAGTGTTTTCAAATTTTAGATTTTTCAACCCCGAACCGCGGCGCCACAGATCCGAAACGGCGTAGTCGAGCATGATATTTTTTTATTTTTTCGCGTACAATTATCCTGTATTTTGACAGAATGGGAAAGGTTTTTAAAAACTCAAGATGGCGGCTGTCGCGGCTGCCGTTCGGTTTGAGGTACGAAAAAACGCAATTTTAAAATACAGATTTCTCACAGTTGGCAACGGTGGAGCGGTTCAACTTCTATGGGGCGATTGTGTGTACAGACTCGAGGTATTGATTGGGGAAAAAGATTACCCCATTTCTCGGGAAATTTTCAAGATTTACCCCAAAAATAAATAAATCGAAATACGTATTTTTTGCAAAATTCAAGTACGAGCAACCACGTGTCTCACATGTATAAATGACATTTGGGTATTTTCGTCGCTGAGGTCTAGCAACACTGGAATTTATCAAAGTAAAAGTGATTTTCGACATGATCTTTTTTCAAGGGCGATCATATCGGCTGGGTGCGAGCGACATGAAAAATTAAAACGTTATCAGGAGCGGTATATCCTGTAGTTTACGGAAAACTTATAAAACTATGTAAAATGTTTCTGTGAAAAGAAGTGGCGGCCATTTTGTATTCTTTTTGTGTTTTTCAAAATTTCGATCACGTTTTTGAGGCAGTTGGCAACATTTGGGAAAGTTGACATGTATGGATCGATTGTGTAACTCAACCGGCAGTATCGAGATATCTAAACAGTGTTGCCACATTTGGGGTAGTTTTCAAGAATTTCCCCAAAAATTTCCTCCTGTAAAATTTTGCATGACAAATTTTTTTTTTACTGATGGCTTCGTATATAAATCAGAAAATATAACTTGAAGAAAAATATGGAGACAGCTGATGATTGAGGATTTCGGAGACGGGTAAAGAGCACGGCCAAGATATTGAAGATAGGTGGGGGGTTCTCAAACAAATGTCACTCGAAACCTCATCCAATTGGCGGTGAGTTGAAAAATCTCCAAAATGGCGGATTCAAGATGGCCGCCATACAAATTTCATCAGTGTCTGTCTCGGAGAGTATTAGAGATGGAATCTTTCATATTCGATATAATTTAGGTCTCTCTGGGATTACAAAACAGAAAACTGTATCCAAAGTAAAAAAAATCAGCGCCATTTTGAAATTCTTTGTTAATTGACCAATTTCGTTCAAAATCGATATTTAGGGCTCCCTGGGGTCACAAAATAGGAAACTGATACCAAAATTGTAAAAAATCAGCGCTATTTTGAAATTCTTTGTTAATTGACCGATTTCGTTCAAAAACGATATTTAGGGCTCCCTGGGGTTACAAAACAGGAAACTGATACCAAAGTTTAAAAATCAGCGCTATTTTGAAATTATTTGTTAATTGACCGATTTCATTCAAAATCAATACTTAGGGCTCCCTGGGATTACAAAACAGGAAACTGGTACCAAAATTTTAAAAAAATCAGCGCCATTTTGAAATTATTTAATTTATAACCGATTTCGTTCAAAATCGATATTTAGGACTCCCTGGGATTACAGAACAGGAAACTGATACCAAAGTTGTAAAAAATCAGCGCCATTTTGAAATTCTTTGTTAATGGACCGATTTCGATCAAAATCGATATTTAGGGCTCCCTGGGGTTATAAAACAAGTAACTGATACCAAAGTTGTAAAAAATCAGCGCCATTTTGAAATTCTTTGTTAATTGACTGATTTCGTTCAAAATCGATATTTTAGGATCCCTGGGATTGCAAAACAGAAAACCGGTACCAAAATTTTAAAATATCAGCGCCATTTTGAAATTATTTATTAATTAACCGATTTCGTTCCAAATCGATATTTAGGGCTCCCTGGGATTTCAATACAGGAAGCTGTTACCAAAATTTAAATCAGCGCCATTTTGAAATTCTTTGTTAATTGGCCGATTTCGTTAAAAATCGATACTTAGGGCTCCCTGGGATTACAAAACAGGAAACTGGTACCAAAGTTTTAAAAAACCAGCGCCATTTTGAAATGCTTTGTTAATTGACCGATTTCGTTCAAAATCGATATTTTAGGATCCCTGGGATTGCAAAACAGAAAACCGGTTTCAAAATTTTAAAATATCAGCGCCATTTTGAAATTATTTATTAATTAACCGATTTCGTTCCAAATCGATATTTAGGGCTCCCTGGGATTTCAATACAGGAAGCTGTTACCAAAATTTAAATCAGCGCCATTTTGAAATTCTTTGTCAATTGGCCGATTTCGTTCAAAATCGATACTTAGGGCTCCCTGGGATTACAAAACAGGAAACTGGTACCAAAGTTTTAAAAAACCAGCGCCATTTTGAAATGCTTTGTTAATTGACCGATTTCGTTCAAAATCGATACATATGACTCCCTGGGATTACAAAATAGGAAACCGATACCAAAATTTAAAAAATCGGCGCCATTTTGAAATTATTTGTTAATAACCGATTTCGTTCAAAATAGATATTTAGGACTCCCTGGGATTACAGAACAGGAAACTGGTACCAAAATTTTAAAAAATCAGTGCCATTTTGAAATTATTTAATATAACCGATTTCGTTTAAAATCGATATTCAGGACTCCCTGGGATTACAGAACAGGAAACTGATACCAAAGTTTAAAAAATCGGCACCATTTCGAACTCCTTTGTTAATTTACCGATTTCGATCAAAATCGATATTTAGGGCTCCCTGGGGTTATAAAACAAGAAACTGATACCAAAGTTGTAAAAAATCAGCGCCATTTTGAAATTCTTTGTTAATTGACCGATTTCGTTCAAAATCGATATTTTAGGATCCCTGGGATTACAAAACTGATACAAAAGTTTTAAAAAATCAGCGCTATTTTGAAATTCTTTAATAATTGACCGATTTCGTTTAAAATCGATATTTAGGGTTCCCTGGGACCACTAAACAGGAAACTGATACCAAAGTTTTAAAAAATCAGCGCCATTTTAAAATTCTTTGTTAATTGACCGATTTCGTTCAAAATCGATATTTAGGGTTCCCTGGGATCACAAAACAGGAAACTGTTACAAAAGTTTTAAAAAATCAGCGCCATGTTGAAATTGTTTGTTAATTGACTGATTTCGTTCAAAATCGATATTTAGGGCTCCCTAGGATCACAAAACTGATACAAAAGTTTTAAAAAATCAGCGTCATGTTGAAATTCTTTGCTAATTGACTGATTTCGTTCAAAATCGATATTTAGGGTTCCCTGGGATTACAAAACTGAATCTGATACCAAAGTTGTACAAAATCAGCGCCATTTTAAAACTCTTTGTTAATTGAGCGATTTGGTTCAAAATCGATATTTTGGGGTCCCTGGGATTTCAATTCAGGAAACTGTTACCAAAATTTTAAAAATTCAGCGCCATTTTGGAATTATTTGTTAATTTACCGATTTTTTCAAAATCGATATCTGAGGATCCCTAATATCACAAAACAGGAAACTGGTACAAAAATGTTAGAAAATCAGCGCCATTTTGAAATTACTTAATAAAATTAACCGATTTCGTTCAAAATCGATATTTAAGACTCACTGGGATTTCAATACAGGAAACTGTTACCAAAATTTAAATCAGCGCCATTTAGATATTCTTTGTTATTGTAGCGATTTCGTTCAAATTCGATATCTGAGGATCCCTAATATCACAAAACAGGAGACTGTTACCAAAATTTATAAAATCAGCGTCATTTTGAAATTTACCGGTTTCGTTCGAACTTTTCGATGCTGGAGTAGATAAAATAATTTCCAATGAACAATGAATGAATGATTTTTCACGTAGCTTAAATTATTTACAAGAAGGAATTTAAATACAGGCTTGAACTAAAAAAAAACCGTTTTGTTGCCATTTAATAATCTTCAATATACATTATCTTTAATGTTCTACTCCTGGCTAAAATTATGAATATTTAAATACGTGGCTGATTTAAAAAAAATAACAATTTTTGTTTAATTTCACATAATGTATACCTACTGTTTCTTTAAAAAATAGTATATTATCTTTAAAAAAATATTATAAAGTAGCTCATGCATGCGACTCCTTTCAAAGAACTTATGTTTGTGATCTTCCCTTTTTTAATTTTCCTTTTCTAATCCCATATTTTTTGCATAAAGCTGAAACTCCACCACCCATCCTTCAAAATTTGAGACTAACACGGCCCGCGAGCTGCTTTAGCAGCTCGCGCACAGAGCGAAACACTAGTTATACTATATATAGCTCGATTACCACTCACTGACTCACTCATTGACATAATTGTTCTCCTAGAAAGAGACAGAAAACGATATAATGATGTACGGGAGATGTGTTCGGGTGCGGGATTCGAGTGGGGAAAAATTATGAAATTTCGGAAAAACAAGATGGCGGCCGACGTGATTCTCGCAACTCTTTTGTTTTCCAACCGATTTCGTTAAAACTCGCAACGATTGAAGAAATTAGGAAACGATCAACAGAAAAAGTGGAAAAAATTGGAAAAACAAGATGGCGGCCGAGCTGTAGTGTTTTCAAATTTTTGATTTTTCGACCCCGAACCGCGGCGCCACAGATCCGAAACGGCGTGGTCGAGCATAATAGTTTTTTCTTTTTTCGACTACAATTATCCTGTATTTTGACAGAATGGGAGTGGTTTTTAAAAATTCAAGATGGCGGCTGTCGCGGCGGCCTTTTTGTTTGTGGTACGAAAAAACGCAATTTTAAAATTCAAATTTCTCACAGTTGGCAACGTCGGAGCGTTTCGACTTCTACAAAGTGATTGTGCGTACAGACTCGAGGTATGGATTGGGGAAAAAAATTACCCCATTTCTCGGGAAATTTTCAAGATTTACCCCAAAAATAAAAAAATCGAAATACGGACTTTTTGCAAAATCCGAGTACGGGCAACCACGTGTCCCACTTGTATGAATGACATTTGGGTATTTTCGGCGCCGAGGTCTGGCAACACTGGAATTTATCAAAGTAAAAGTGATTTTCGACATGGTCTTTTTTCAGGGGCGATCATTTCGGCTGGGTGCGAGCGAGATGAAAAATTTAAACGTCATCAGGAGCGGTATATCCTGTAGTTTACGGGAAAATTATGAAACTATGTAAAATGTTTCTGTGGAACAAGGTGGCGGCCATTTTGTATTCTTTTTGTGTTTTTCAAAATTTCGATCACGTTTTTGAGGCAGTTGGCAACATTTGGGAAAGTTGACATGCATGGATCGATTGTCTAACTGGACCGACAGTATCGAGATATCTAAACAGTGTTGCCACATTTGGGGTAGTTTTCGAGATTATCCCCAAAAACTCCTCCTGTAAAATTTTGTATGAAAATTTTTTTTTCCACTGATGGAGTCGTGTACAAGTCAGAAAATTAAACTTGAAGAAAATATGGAGACAGCTGATGATTGAGGATTTCGGAGACGGGTAAAGAGCACGGTCCAGGTATTGAAGATAGGTGGGGGGTGCTCGACCAAATATCATTCGAAACTTCAGCCAATTGACAGTGAGCTGAAAAAAATTTCAAAATGGCGGATTTAAGATGGCCGCCATACAAATTTATTTGGTGTCTATCTCAGAAAGTATAAAAGATGGAAGAGTGGTTTCTCGGCCAAATATGATCAGGACGAAAAGATCTATTTAGCGAAAAGAAAAAAATTCAAGATGGCGGAATATTTTTTTTCATACCAAATTATATGGCGATTAGGACTCATTGACATAATTTATTGTTCTCCTAGAAAGAGACAGAAAACGATACAATGATGCAAAGGAGATGTGTTCGGGTGTGGGATTCGAGTAGGGAAACATTATGACATTTCGGAAAAACAAGATGGCGGCCGACGTGATTCTTGCAACTCTTTTGTTTTCCAACCGATTTCGTTACAACTCGCAATTATTAAAGAAATTAGTAAACGATCAATAGAAAAACTGGAAAACATTGGAAAAACAAGATGGCGGTCGAGTTGTAGTGTTTTCAAATTTTTGATTTTTCGACCCTGAACCGTTGCGCCACAGATCCGAAACGGGGTAGTTTATATAAAGGAGATATGTTCGGGTGCGGGATGGGAGTAGGGAAAAATTATGACATTTCGGAAAAACAAGATGGCGGCCAATTTGCCGAAATGAACCGATCGAAGCATTGAAGATAGGTGGGAAGTGCTAGACCAAATGTCATTCGAAACTACATCCCATAGACAATGAACTGAAAAAAAATTCAAAATGGCGGATTTAAGATGGCTGCCATACAAATTTATTTCGTGTCTATCTCAGAAAGTATAAAAGATGGAAGAGAGGTTTCTTGGCAAACTTGATGATCAGGAAATAATTCAAGATGGCGGAGTTAATTTTTCCATAGAAAATATATGGCGAATATTGAAGAGACTAAAGTGCGTTAAGTAACATAGTGTCGGTACATCTTACGTAGTAACTAATACCTGATTTGTGGGTACACTCGCAGGGGTTGCAGACACTTATAATTTTGATTTTATTTTATTATTTTGCTTTTGTGTACTGTCTTTGTTAACTAAATGTTTTTCTATTCTAAGAATAAAACAAAGAATACTATTTTATTTATTCTGATGGTTATTGTAATAAAATTCGAATATAAATAATAAACACAAGTTAGGTAGAAAAAAGAATTTTAATTAAAAAGGTAAAAAGTATACATAAACAATAGGTAATAGGTATAGGTCCTATGAAATTGCCTTTCTTCAGTACTGTTCATTTCAAATAAAAAAAAGTAATGGCTATGTATTCTAAATTCAAATTAATTTTGTTTTAAAACCATGACATTCTTTTTACAAACTCAGTCTTTTGTATTTTCATTACATTTCAACATTTTTCGGAAACTGTTACAAAAATTTAAAAAAACCAGCGCCATGTTGAAATTCTTTGTTAATTGACCGATTTCGTTCAAAGTACATATTTAGGACTCCCTGGGGTTACAAAACAGGAAACTGTTACCAAGATTAAAAAAAATCCACGCCATTTTGAAATTCTTTGTTAATTGACCGATTTCGTTCAAAATCGATATTTAGGACTTCCTGGGATTACAAAACAGGAAACTTGTACCAAAATTTAAAAAAATCAGCGCCAGTTTGAAATTCTTTGCTAATTGACCGAATTCGTTCAAAATCTATATTTAGCACTTCCTGGGATGACAAAACAGGAAACTTGTACTTACCGAAATTTAAAAAAATCAGCGCCGTTTTGAAATTCTTTGTTAATTGACCGATTTCGTTCAAAATCGATAATTAGGGATTCCTGGGATTTCAAAACAGGACACTGGTACCAAAGTTTTAAAAAATCAGCGCCATTTTGAAATTCTTTGTTAATTTACCGATTTCGTTCAAAATCGTTATTTCGGGCTACCTGGGATTACAAAATAGGAAACGGATACCAAAGTTTTAAAAAATCAGCGCCATTTTGAAATTCTTGTTTAATTGACCGATTTCGTTCAAAATCGATATTTAGGACTCCCTGGGATTACAAAACAGGAAACTGATACCAAAGTTTTAAAAAATCAGCGACATTTTGAAATTCTTTGTTAATTGAGCGATTTCGTTCAAAATCGATATTTGGACTTCCTGGGATTACAAAACAGGACACTGGTACCAAAATTTAAAAAAATCAGCGCGATTTTGAACTTCTTTGTTAATTTACTGATTTCGTTCAAAATCGATATTTAGGGCTCCCTGGGATCACAAAACAGGAAACTGATACCAAAGTTTTAAATAATCAGCGCCATTTTGAAATTCTTTGTTAATTGACCGATTTCGTTCAAAATCGATATTTAGGACTCCCTGGGATCACAAAACAGGAAACTGATACCAAAGTTTAAAAAAAACAGCGCTAATCTGAAATTCTTTGTTAATTGACAGATTTCGTTCAAAATCGATATTAGGGCTCCCTGGGATTACAAAACAGGAAACTGTTACAAAAATTTAAAAAAATCAGCGCCATGTTGTTTATTGACCGATTTCGTACAAAATAGATATTTAGGACTTCCTGGGGTTACAAAACAGGAAACTGTTACCAAAATTAAAAAAAATCAGCGCCATTTTGAAATTATCTTTTAATTGACCAATTTCGTTCAAAATCGATATTTAGTACTCCCTGGGATCACAAAACAGGAAACTGATACCAAAGTTTTAAAAAATCAGCGCCAATCTGAAATTCTTTGTTAATTGACCGATTTCGTTCAAAATCGATATAAGGGCTCCCTGGGATTACAAAACAGGAAAGTGATACTAAAGTTTTAAAAAATCAGCGCCATTTTTAAAATCTTTCTACTAAAAGGTGCGTTGTATATCTGAGTAAATAAATTCGGTTTAATACAATAAAGACGTCAAGTCTGTACTACTTAGTACAAACGTCTAACCACATCTCGTGAGCTGCTTTAGCAGCTCGCGCACAGAGCGAAACACTAGTTATACTATATATAGCTCGATTACCACTCACTCACTGACTGACTGACTCATTGACATAATTGTTCTCCTAGAAAGAGACAGAAAACGATATAATGATGTAGGGGAGATGTGTTTGGGTGCGGGATTCGAGTGGGGAAAAATTATGACATTTCGGAAAAACAAGATGGCGGCCGACGTGATTCTTGTAACTCTTTTGTTTTCCAACCGATTTCGTTACAACTCGCAATTATTGAAGAAATTAGGAAACGATCAATAGAAAAAGTGGAAAAAATTGGAAAAACAAGATGGCGGCCGAGCTGTAGTGCTTTAAAATTTTTGATTTTTCGACCCCGAACCGCGGCGCCGCAGATCCGAAACGGCGTGGTCGAGCATGATAATTTTTTCTTTTTTCGACTACAATTATCCTGTATTTTGACAGAATGGGAGTGGTTTTTAAAAATTCAAGATGGCGGCTGTCGCGGCGACCTTTTTGTTTGAGGTACGAAAAAACGCAATTTTAAAATTCAATTTTCTCACAGTTGGCAACGTCGGAGCGTTTCGACTTGTACGGTGCGATTGTGTGGACAGACTCGAGGTATGGATTGGGGAAAAAAAATTACCCCATTTCTCGGGAAATTTTCAGGATTTACCCCAAAAATAAAAAAATCGAAATACGGACTTTTTGGAAAATTTCAGTACGAGCAACCACGTGTCTCACCTGTGCGAATGACATTTGGGTATTTTCGTCGCCGAGGTCTGGCAACACTGGAATTTATCAAAGTAAAAGTGATTTTCGACATGGTCTTTTTTCAGGGGCGATCATTTCGGCTGTGTGCGAGCGAGGTGAAAAATTTAAACGTCATCAGGAGCAGTATATCCTGTAGTTTACGGGAAAATTATAAAACTATGTAAAATGTTTCTGTGCAACGAGGTGGCGGCCATTTTGTATTCTTTTTGTGTTTTTGAAAATTTCGAACACGTTTTTGAGGCAGTTGGCAACATTTGGGAAAGTCGACATGTACAAATCGATTGGGTAACTCAACCAGCGGTATCGAGATATCTAAACAGTGTTGCCACATTTGGGGTAGTTTTCGAGATTTTCCCGAAAATGTCCTCCTGTAAAATTTTGTATGAAAAATTTTTTTTTCACTGATGGCTTCGTATACACGTCAGAATATTAAACTTGACCAAAAATATGGAGACAGCTGATGATTGAGGATTTCGGAGACGGGTAAAGAGCACGGCCGAGGTATTGAAGATAGGTAGGGGGTGCTTGACCAAATGTCATTCGAAACTTCATCCAAAAGACAATGAGTTGAAAAAAAATTCAAAATGGCGGATTTAAGATGGCCGCCATAGAAATTTATTTGGTGTCCATCTCAGAAAGTATAAAAGATGAAAGAGTGGTTTCTCGGCCAAAGATGATCAGGACGAGAAGATCTATTTAGCGAAAAGAAAAAAATTCAAGATGGCGCAATATTTTTTTTCATACCAAATTATATGGCGATTAGGACTCATTAGCATAATTTATTGTTCTGCAAGAAAGAGACAGAAAACGATACAATGATGTATGGGAGATGTATTCGGGTGCAGGATGGGAGTAGGGAAAAAATATGATATTTCGGAAAAACAAGATGGCGGCCGTAGTGCTTTTTGTAACTTTTTTGTTTTCCAACCGATTTCGTTACAACTCGCAATTATTAAAGAAATTAGAAAACGATCAATAGAAAAAGTAGAACAAATTGGAAAAACAAGATGGCGGCCGAGCTGTAGTGTTTTCAAATTTTTGATTTTTCGACCTCGAACCGCGGCGCCACAGATCTGAAACGGCGTGGTCGAGTATGATATTTTTTACTTTTTTCGCCTGCAATTATCCTGTATTTTGACAGAATGGGAGTGGTTTTTAAAAATTCAAGATGGCGGCTGTCGCGGCGGCCTTTTTGTTTGAGGTACGAAAAAAGGCAATTTTAAAATTCAAATTTCTCACAGTTGGCAACGTCGGAGTGTTTCGACTTCGTGGGGGCGATTGTGTGTACAGACTCGAGGTATGGATTGGGGAAAAAAAATTACCCCATTTCTCGGGAAATTTTCAAGATTTACCCCAAAAATAAAAAAATCTAAATACGGACTTTTTGCAAAATTTGAGTACGAGCAACCACGTGTCTCACTTGTGCGAATGACATTTGGGTATTTTCGTCGCCGAGGTCTGGCAACACTGGAATTTATCAAAGTAAAAGTGATTTTCTTTTCTTTCTGAAATGGTCTTTTTTCAGGGGCGATCATTTCGTCTGGGTGCGAGCGAGATGAA
Organism: Erebia ligea; assembly: GCA_917051295.2. Classification (NCBI taxonomy): domain Eukaryota; kingdom Metazoa; phylum Arthropoda; class Insecta; order Lepidoptera; family Nymphalidae; genus Erebia; species Erebia ligea. The sequence continues at coordinate 13,038,274 of OU785221.1, read as the reverse complement.
AAATTGAAACGTCATCAGAAGCGGTATATCCTGTAGTTCACGGGAACATTATAAAACTACGTAAAATGTTTCTGTGAAACCAGGTGGCGCCCATTTTGTGTTCTTTTTGTGTTTTTGAAAACTTCGATCACGTTTTTGAGGCAATTGGCAACATTTGGGAAAGTTGACATGTATGGATCGATTGTGTAACTTGACCGGCAGTATCGAGATATCTAAACAGTGTTGCCACATTTGGGGTAGTTTTCGAGATTTTCCCCAAAAACTCCCTCCTGCAAAATTTTGCATGACAAATTTTTTTTTCACTGATGGCTTCGTATATAAATCAGAAAATATAACTTGAAGAAAAATATGGAGACAGCTGATGATTGAGGATTTCGGAGACGGGTAAAGAGCACGGCCAAGGTATTGAAGATAGGTGGGGGGTTCTCAAACAAATGTCACTCGAATCCTCATCCAATTGGCGGTGAGTTGAAAAATCTCCAAAATGGCGGATTCAAGATGGCCGCCATACAAATTTCATCAGTGTCTGTCTCGGAGAGTATTAGAGATGGAATTGTGGTTTCTCGGCAAGAGATGATCAGGACGAGGAGGTCTATTTAGCGAAATGAAAAAATTTCAAGATGGCGGAATATTTTTTTTCATACCAAATTAAATGGCGATTAGGAACTATACAAGACGTCATTGTTTTCCAAGAAAGAGACAAAAAACGATACAATGATGTAGGCGAGATGTGTTCTGGTGCGGGATTCGAGTTGGGAAAAATTATGACATTTCGGAAAAACAAAATGGCGGCCGACGTGATTCTTGCAACTCTTTTGTTTTCCAACCAATTTCGTTACAACTCGCAATTATTTAACAAATTAATAAATGATCAATAAAAAAAATAGGAAAAATTCGAAAAATAAGATGGTGGCCGAGCTGTATTGTTTTCAAATTTTTGATTTTTCGACCTCAAACCCCGGCGCCACAGATCCGAAACGAGGTAGTTCATGTCTATGTTTGGGTGTGGGATGGGAGTAGGGAAAAATTATGACATTTCGGGAAAACAAGATGGCGGCTGATTTGCCGAAATGAACTGATCGAAGCATAGAAGATAGGTGGGGGTGCTCGACCAAATGTCATTCCAAAATTCATCCAATAGACAATGAGCTGAAAAAAAAATCAAAATGGCGGATTTAAGATGGCTGCCATACCAATTTATTTGGCGTCTATCTCAGAAAGTATAAAAGATGGAAGAGTGGTTTCTTGGCAAAAGATGATCAGGGTATGTACGATACCCTAAACGTATAAGAATGGGCAGACAAAATTGAGCTCTAATTCAATGATGTCATGGTTTATTTTACTTTGACGAAAATCTTTAACGTTTGATCGACCATTCTTACATGATTGGGGCCCAAGACGAGGAGGTCTATTTAACGAAATGAAAAAAAATCAAGATGGCGGAATATTTTTTTTCATACCAAATTATATGGCGATTAGGAACTATAAAAGACGTAATTGTTTTCTTAGAAAGAGACAGAAAACGATACAATGACCGGTACGGGAGATGTGTTCGGGTGCGGGATTCGAGTGGGGATAAATTATGACATTTTGGAAAAACAAGAAGGCGGCCGACGTGATTCTTGCAACTCTTTTGTTTTTAACCGATTTCGTTACAACTCGCAATTATTGAAGAAATTAGTAAGTGATCAATAGAAAAAGTGATAAAATTGGAAAAACAAGATGGCGGCCGAGCTGTAGTGTTTTAAAATTTTTGATTTTTCGACCTCGAACCGTGGCGCCACAGATCCGAAACGGGGTGGTTCATGTATAAGAGATAGTATGTTTGGGTGTGGGATGGGAGTAAATCCATATTTAGGGCTCCCTGGGATTACAAAACAGGAAACTGATACCTACCAAAGTTTTAAAAAATCAGCGCCATTTTAAAATTCTTTGTTAATTGACCGATTTCGTTCAAAATCGATATTTAGGACTCCCTGGGATCACAAAACAGGAAACTGGTACCAACATTTTAAAATATCAGCGCCATTTTGAAATTAATTATTGTTAATTTACCGATTTCGTTCAAAATCGATATTTAGGGCTTCCTGGGATTACAAAAAAGGAAACAGTTACCAAAGTTTTAAAAAATCAGCGCCATTTTGAAATTCTTTGTTAATTGACCGATTTCATTCTAAATCGATATTTAGGACTCCCTGGGATCTCAAAACAGGAAACTGTTATTTAAATATATTACAATCCCTGGGATCCCTGGGAATTCAAAACAGGAAACTTGCACCAACATTTTAAAAAATCAGCGCCATTTTGAATTTATTTATATATTGACCGATTTCGTTCAAAATCGATATTAAGGGCTCCCTGGGATTACAAAACAGGAAACAGATACCAACGTTTTAACAAATCAGCGCCATTTTGAAATTCTTTGTTAATTGACCGATGTCGTTCAAAATCTATATATTGGGCTCCCTGGGATCACAAAACAGGAAACTGATACCAAAGTTTTAAAAAATCAGTGCCATTTTGAAATTCTTTGTTAATATTATTGACCGATTTCGTTCAAAATCGATATTTAGGACTCCCTTAGGAGCAGGAAACTGATACCAAAGTTTTAAAAAATCAGCGCCATTTTGAACTTCTTTGTTAATTAACTGATTTCGTTCAAAATCGATATTTAGGGCTCCCTGGGATCACAAAACAGGAAACAGATACCAACGTTTTAACAAATCAGCGCCATTTTGAAATTATTAGTTAATGGACCGATTTCGTTCAAAATCGATATTTATGGCTAACCACATCTCGTGAGCTGCTTTAGCAGCTCGCGCACAGAGCGAAACACTAGTTATACTATATATAGCTCGATTACCACTCACTGACTGACTGACTGACTCACTCATTGACATAATTGTTCTCCTAGAAAGAGACAGAAAACGATATAATGATGTAGGGGAGATGTGTTCGGGTGCGGGATTCGAGTGGGGAAAAATTATGACATTTCGGAAAAACAAGATGGCGGCCGACATGATTCTTGCAACTCTTTTGTTTTCCAACCGATTTCATTACAACTTGCAGTTATTGAAGAAATTAGTAAACAATCAACAGAAAAAGTGGAAAAAATTGGAAAAACAAGATGGCAGCCGAGCTGTAGTGCTTTAAAATTTTTGATTTTTCGACACCGAACCGCGGCGCCACAGATCCGAAACGGCGTGGTCGAGCATGATAATTTTTTCTTTTCTCGCCTACAATTATCCTGTATTTTGACAGAAGTGGAGTGGTTTTTAAAAATTCAAGATGGCGGCTGTCGCGGCGGCCTTTTTGTTTGAGGTACGAAAAAACGCAATTTTAAAATTCAAATTTCTCACAGTTGGCAACGTCGGAGCGTTTCGACTTCTACGGACCGATTGTGTGTACAGACTCGAGGTATGGATTGGGGGAAAAAAATTACCCCATTTCTCGGGAAATTTTCAAGATTTACCCCAAAAATAAAAAAATCGAAATACGGACTTTTTGCAAAATTCGAGTACGAGCAACCACGTGTCCCACTTGTACAAATGACATTTGGGTAATTTCATCGCCGAGGTCTGGCAACACTGGAATTTATCAAAGTAAAAGTGATTTTCGACATGGTCTTTTTTCAGGGGCGATCATTTCGGCTGGGTGCGAGCGAGATGAAAAATTTAAACGTCATCAGGAGCGGTATATCCTGTAGTTTACGGGGAAATTATGAAACTATGTAAAATGTTTCTGTGGAACGAGGTGGCGGCCATTTTGTATTCTTTTTGTGTTTTTCAAAATTTCGATCACGTTTTTGAGGCAGTTGGCAACATTTGGGAAAGTTGACATGTATGGATCGATTGTGTAACTCGACCGGCAGTAACGAGATATCTAAACAGTGTTGCCACATTTGGGGTAGTTTTCGAGATTTTCCCCAAAATATCCTCCTGTAAAATTTTGTATGAAAAATTTTTATTTCACTGATGGCTTCGTATACAAGTCTGAAAATTAAACTTAAAGAAAAATATGGAGACAGCTGATGATTGAGGATTTCGGAGACGGGTAAAGAGCACGGCCGAGGTATTGAAGATAGCTGGGAGGTGCTCGACCAAATGTCATTCGAAACTTCATCCAAAAGACAATGAGCTGAAAAAAAAATCAAAATGGCGGATTTAAGATGGCCGCCATACAAATTTATTTCATGTCTATCTCGGAGAGTTTAAAAGATGGAAGAGTGGTTTCTTGGCAAAAGATGATCAGGACGAGGACGTCTTTTTAGCGAAATGAAAAAAATTTCAAGATGGCGGAATATTTTTTTTCATACCAAATTATATGGCGATTAGGACTCATTGACATAATTTATTGTTCTCCTTGAAAGAGACAGAAAACAATACAATGATTTAAAGGAAACGTGTTCGGGTGCGGGATTCGAGTGGGGAAAAATTATGACATTTCGGAAAAACAAGATGGCGGCCGACGTGATTCTTGTAACTCTTTTGTTTTCCAACCGATTTCGTCACAACTCGCAATTATTGAAGAAATTAGGAAACGATCAATAGAAAAAGTGGAAAAAATTGGAAAAACAAGATGGCAGCCGAGCTGTAGTGCTTTAAAATTTTTGATTTTTCGACCCCGAACCGCGGCGCCACAGATCCGAAACGGCGTGGTCGAGCATGATAATTTTTTCTTTTTTCGACTACAATTATCCTGCATTTTGACAGAATGGGAGTGGTTTTTAAAAATTCAAGATGGCGGCTGTTGCGGCGGCCTTTTTGTTTGAGGTACGAAAAAATGCAATTTTAAAATTCAATTTTCTCACAGTTGGCAACGTCGGAGCGTTTCGACTTGTACGGTGCGATTGTGCGTACAGACTCGAGGTATGGATTGGGAAAAAAAATTACCCCATTTTTCGGAAAATTTTCAAGATTTACCCCAAAACTAAAAAAATCGAAATACGGACTTTTTGCAAAATTCGAGTACGAGCAACCACGTGTCCCACTTGTACGAATGACATTTGGGTATTTTCGTCGCCGAGGTCTGGCAGCACTGGAATTTAAAAAAAGTAAAAGTGATTTTCGACATGGTCTTTTTTCAGGCGCGATCATTTCATGTTGACATGTATGGATCGATTGTGTAACTCGACCGGCAGTACCGAGATATCTAAACAGTGTTGCCACATTTGGGGTAGTTTTCGATATTTTCCCCAAAAACTCCCTCCTGTAAAATTTTGCATGACAAATTTTTTTTTCACTGATGGCTTCGTATATAAATCAGAAAATATAACTTGAAGAAAAATATGGAGACAGCTGATGATTGAGGATTTCGGAGACGGGTAAAGAGCACGGCCAAGGTATTGAAGATAGGTGGGGGGTTCTCAAACAAATGTCACTCGAAACCTCATCCAATTGGCGGTGAGTTGAAAAATCTCCAAAATGGCGGATTTAAGATGGCCGCCATACAAATTTCATCAGTGTCTGTCTCGGAGAGTATTAGAGATGGAATTGTGGTTTCTTGTCAAGAGATGATCAGGACGAGGAGGTCTATTTAGCGAAATGAAAAAATTTCAAGATGGCGGAACATTTTTTTCATACCAAATTAAATGGCGATTAGGAACTATAAAAGACGTCATTGTTCTCCTAGAAAGAGACAAAAAACGATACAATGATGTAGGGGAGATGTGTTTGGGTGCGGGATTCGAGTTGGGAAAAATTATGACATTTCGGAAAAACAAAATGGCGGCCGACGTGGTTCTTGCAGCTCTTTTGTTTTCCAACCAATTTCGTTACAACTCGCAATTATTTAACAAATTAATAAATGATCAATAAAAAAAATAGAAAAAATTCGAAAAATAAGATGGTGGCCACAGATCCGAAACGAGGTAGTTCATGTCTAAGAGATATTATGTTTGGGTGTGGGATGGGAGTAGGGAAAAATTATGACATTTCGGGAAAACAAGATGGCGGCTGATTTGCCGAAATGAACCGATCGAAGCATAGAAGATAGGTGGGGGTGCTCGACCAAATGTCATTCCAAACTTCATCCAATAGACAATGAGCTGAAAAAAAATTCAAAATGGCGGATTTAAGATGGCTGCCATACCAATTTATTTGGCGTCTATCTCATAAAGTATAAAAGAATGAAGAGTGGTTTCTTGGCAAAAGATGATCAGGTTATGTACTATACCCCAAACGTATAAGAATGGGCAGACGAAATTGAGCTCTAATTCAATGCTGTCATGGTTTATTTTACTTTGACGAAAATCTTTAACGTTTGATCGACCATTCTTACATGATTGGGGCCCAGGACGAGGAGGTCTATTTAACGAAATGAAAAAAAATCAAGATGGCGGAATATTTATTTTCATACCAAATTATATGGCGATTAGGAACTATAAAAGACGTCATTGTTCTCTTAGAAAGAGACAAAAAACGGTACAATGATGTGCGGAAGATGTGTTCGGGTGCGGGATTCGAGTGGGGATAAATTATGACATTTTGGAAAAACAAGAAGGCGGCCGACGTGATTCTTGCAACTCTTTTGTTTTTTAACCGATTTCGTTACAACTCGCAATTATTGAAGAAATTAGTAAGTGATCAATAGAAAAAGTGATAAAATTGGAAAAACAAGATGGCGGCCGAGCTGTAGTGTTTTAAAATTTTTGATTTTTCGACCTCGAACCGCGGCGCCACAGATCCGAAACGGGGTGGTTCATGTCTAAGAGATAGTATGTTTGGGTGTGGGATGGGAGTAGGGAAAAATTATGACATTTCGGAAAAAATCCATATTTAGGGCTCCCTGGGATTACAAAACAGGAAACTGATACCTACCAAAGTTTTAAAAAATCAGCGCCATTTTGAAATTCTTTGTTAATTGACCGATTTCGTTCAAAATCGATATTTAGGGCTTCCTGGGATTACAAAAAAGGAAACTTATACCAAATTTTAAAAAAATCAGAGCCATTTTGAAATTCTTTGATAATTGACCGATTTCATTCTAAATCGATATTTAGGACTCCCTGGGATCTCAAAACAGGAAAATCTTATTTAAATATATTACAATCCCTGGGATCCCTGGGAATTCAAAACAGGAAACTTGTACCAAAATTTTAAAAAATCAGCGCCATTTTGAATTTATTTATATATTGACTGATGTCGTTCAAAATCGATATATTGGGCTCCCTGGGATCACAAAACAGGAAACTGATACCAAAGTTTTAAAAAATCAGTGCCATTTTGAAATTCTTTGTTAATATTATTGACCGATTTCGTTCAAAATCGATATTTAGGACTCCCTGGGATAAGAAAGCAGGAAACTGATACCAAAGTTTTAAAAAATCAGCGCCATTTTGAACTTCTTTGTCAATTAACTGATTTCGTTTAAAATCGACATTCAGGGCTCCCTGGGATCACAAAACAGGAAACAGATACCAACGTTTTAACAAATCAGCGCCATTTTGAAATTATTTGATAATGGACCGATTTCGTTCAAAATCGATATTTATGGCCAACCACATCCCGTGAGCTGCTTTAGCAGCTCGCGCACAGAGCAAAACACTAGTTATACTATATATAGCTCGATTACCACTCACTGACTCACTCATTGACATAATTGTTCTCCTAGAAAGAGACAGAAAACGATATAATGATGTACGGGAGATGTGTTCGGGTGCGGGATTCGAGTGGGGAAAAATTATGAAATTTCGGAAAAACAAGATGGCGGCCGACGTGATTCTCGCAACTCTTTTGTTTTCCAACCGATTTCGTTAAAACTCGCAACGATTGAAGAAATTAGGAAACGATCAACAGAAAAAGTGGAAAAAATTGGAAAAACAAGATGGCGGCCGAGCTGTAGTGTTTTCAAATTTTTGATTTTTCGACCCCGAACCGCGGCGCCACAGATCCGAAACGGCGTGGTCGAGCATAATAGTTTTTTCTTTTTTCGACTACAATTATCCTGTATTTTGACAGAATGGGAGTGGTTTTTAAAAATTCAAGATGGCGGCTGTCGCGGCGGCCTTTTTGTTTGTGGTACGAAAAAACGCAATTTTAAAATTCAAATTTCTCACAGTTGGCAACGTCGGAGCGTTTCGACTTCTACAAAGTGATTGTGCGTACAGACTCGAGGTATGGATTGGGGAAAAAAATTACCCCATTTCTCGGGAAATTTTCAAGATTTACCCCAAAAATAAAAAAATCGAAATACGGACTTTTTGCAAAATCCGAGTACGGGCAACCACGTGTCCCACTTGTATGAATGACATTTGGGTATTTTCGGCGCCGAGGTCTGGCAACACTGGAATTTATCAAAGTAAAAGTGATTTTCGACATGGTCTTTTTTCAGGGGCGATCATTTCGGCTGGGTGCGAGCGAGATGAAAAATTTAAACGTCATCAGGAGCGGTATATCCTGTAGTTTACGGGAAAATTATGAAACTATGTAAAATGTTTCTGTGGAACAAGGTGGCGGCCATTTTGTATTCTTTTTGTGTTTTTCAAAATTTCGATCACGTTTTTGAGGCAGTTGGCAACATTTGGGAAAGTTGACATGCATGGATCGATTGTCTAACTGGACCGACAGTATCGAGATATCTAAACAGTGTTGCCACATTTGGGGTAGTTTTCGAGATTATCCCCAAAAACTCCTCCTGTAAAATTTTGTATGAAAATTTTTTTTTCCACTGATGGAGTCGTGTACAAGTCAGAAAATTAAACTTGAAGAAAATATGGAGACAGCTGATGATTGAGGATTTCGGAGACGGGTAAAGAGCACGGTCCAGGTATTGAAGATAGGTGGGGGGTGCTCGACCAAATATCATTCGAAACTTCAGCCAATTGACAGTGAGCTGAAAAAAATTTCAAAATGGCGGATTTAAGATGGCCGCCATACAAATTTATTTGGTGTCTATCTCAGAAAGTATAAAAGATGGAAGAGTGGTTTCTCGGCCAAATATGATCAGGACGAAAAGATCTATTTAGCGAAAAGAAAAAAATTCAAGATGGCGGAATATTTTTTTTCATACCAAATTATATGGCGATTAGGACTCATTGACATAATTTATTGTTCTCCTAGAAAGAGACAGAAAACGATACAATGATGCAAAGGAGATGTGTTCGGGTGTGGGATTCGAGTAGGGAAACATTATGACATTTCGGAAAAACAAGATGGCGGCCGACGTGATTCTTGCAACTCTTTTGTTTTCCAACCGATTTCGTTACAACTCGCAATTATTAAAGAAATTAGTAAACGATCAATAGAAAAACTGGAAAACATTGGAAAAACAAGATGGCGGTCGAGTTGTAGTGTTTTCAAATTTTTGATTTTTCGACCCTGAACCGTTGCGCCACAGATCCGAAACGGGGTAGTTTATATAAAGGAGATATGTTCGGGTGCGGGATGGGAGTAGGGAAAAATTATGACATTTCGGAAAAACAAGATGGCGGCCAATTTGCCGAAATGAACCGATCGAAGCATTGAAGATAGGTGGGAAGTGCTAGACCAAATGTCATTCGAAACTACATCCCATAGACAATGAACTGAAAAAAAATTCAAAATGGCGGATTTAAGATGGCTGCCATACAAATTTATTTCGTGTCTATCTCAGAAAGTATAAAAGATGGAAGAGAGGTTTCTTGGCAAACTTGATGATCAGGAAATAATTCAAGATGGCGGAGTTAATTTTTCCATAGAAAATATATGGCGAATATTGAAGAGACTAAAGTGCGTTAAGTAACATAGTGTCGGTACATCTTACGTAGTAACTAATACCTGATTTGTGGGTACACTCGCAGGGGTTGCAGACACTTATAATTTTGATTTTATTTTATTATTTTGCTTTTGTGTACTGTCTTTGTTAACTAAATGTTTTTCTATTCTAAGAATAAAACAAAGAATACTATTTTATTTATTCTGATGGTTATTGTAATAAAATTCGAATATAAATAATAAACACAAGTTAGGTAGAAAAAAGAATTTTAATGAAAAAGGTAAAAAGTATACATAAACAATAGGTAATAGGTATAGGTCCTATGAAATTGCCTTTCTTCAGTACTGTTCATTTCAAATAAAAAAAAGTAATGGCTATGTATTCTAAATTCAAATTAATTTTGTTTTAAAACCATGACATTCTTTTTACAAACTCAGTCTTTTGTATTTTCATTACATTTCAACATTTTTCGGAAACTGTTACAAAAATTTAAAAAAACCAGCGCCATGTTGAAATTCTTTGTTAATTGACCGATTTTGTTCAAAGTACATATTTAGGACTCCCTGGGGTTACAAAACAGGAAACTGTTACCAAGATTAAAAAAAATCCACGCCATTTTGAAATTCTTTGTTAATTGACCGATTTCGTTCAAAATCGATATTTAGGACTTCCTGGGATTACAAAACAGGAAACTTGTACCAAAATTTAAAAAAATCAGCGCCAGTTTGAAATTCTTTGCTAATTGACCGAATTCGTTCAAAATCTATATTTAGCACTTCCTGGGATGACAAAACAGGAAACTTGTACTTACCGAAATTTAAAAAAATCAGCGCCGTTTTGAAATTCTTTGTTAATTGACCGATTTCGTTCAAAATCGATAATTAGGGATTCCTGGGATTTCAAAACAGGACACTGGTACCAAAGTTTTAAAAAATCAGCGCCATTTTGAAATTCTTTGTTAATTTACCGATTTCGTTCAAAATCGTTATTTCGGGCTACCTGGGATTACAAAATAGGAAACGGATACCAAAGTTTTAAAAAATCAGCGCCATTTTGAAATTCTTGTTTAATTGACCGATTTCGTTCAAAATCGATATTTAGGACTCCCTGGGATTACAAAACAGGAAACTGATACCAAAGTTTTAAAAAATCAGCGACATTTTGAAATTCTTTGTTAATTGAGCGATTTCGTTCAAAATCGATATTTGGACTTCCTGGGATTACAAAACAGGACACTGGTACCAAAATTTAAAAAAATCAGCGCGATTTTGAACTTCTTTGTTAATTTACTGATTTCGTTCAAAATCGATATTTAGGGCTCCCTGGGATCACAAAACAGGAAACTGATACCAAAGTTTTAAATAATCAGCGCCATTTTGAAATTCTTTGTTAATTGACCGATTTCGTTCAAAATCGATATTTAGGACTCCCTGGGATCACAAAACAGGAAACTGATACCAAAGTTTAAAAAAAACAGCGCTAATCTGAAATTCTTTGTTAATTGACAGATTTCGTTCAAAATCGATATTAGGGCTCCCTGGGATTACAAAACAGGAAACTGTTACAAAAATTTAAAAAAATCAGCGCCATGTTGTTTATTGACCGATTTCGTACAAAATAGATATTTAGGACTTCCTGGGGTTACAAAACAGGAAACTGTTACCAAAATTAAAAAAAATCAGCGCCATTTTGAAATTATCTTTTAATTGACCAATTTCGTTCAAAATCGATATTTAGTACTCCCTGGGATCACAAAACAGGAAACTGATACCAAAGTTTTAAAAAATCAGCGCCAATCTGAAATTCTTTGTTAATTGACCGATTTCGTTCAAAATCGATATAAGGGCTCCCTGGGATTACAAAACAGGAAAGTGATACTAAAGTTTTAAAAAATCAGCGCCATTTTTAAAATCTTTCTACTAAAAGGTGCGTTGTATATCTGAGTAAATAAATTCGGTTTAATACAATAAAGACGTCAAGTCTGTACTACTTAGTACAAACGTCTAACCACATCTCGTGAGCTGCTTTAGCAGCTCGCGCACAGAGCGAAACACTAGTATATAATATATAGCTGCTCGTGCTGATTCACTCATTGATCACCTCTCCTGTAAAATTTTGTATGAAAATATTTTTTTTCACTCATCGTTTCGTATAGAAGACAAAAATTCATTCAGAGGCAAAATACGGAGAGAGCTGATGATTGAGGATTTCGAAGACGGATGAAGAGCACCAGCCAGGGTATCGAAGATAGGTGGGGGGTGCTCGACCAAATGTCACTCGAAACTTCATCCAATTGACAGTTAGCTAAAAAAATTTCAAAATGGCGGATTTAAGATGGCCGCCATACAAATTTCGACGGTGTCTATCTCGGAGAGTATAAAAGATGGAAGAGTGGTTTCTTGGCAAAAGATGATCAGGACATGAGGGTCCACTTGATGAACAGGAAAAAAATTCAAGATGGCGGAATTTATTTTTCCATAGAAAAGGGTATTGAAGGTAGGTGGGGGGTGCTCGACCAAATGTCACTCGAAACTTCATCCAATTGACAGTGAGCTGAAAAAAATTCAAAATGGCGGATTTAAGATGGCCGCCATACAAATTTCGTCGGTGTCTATCTCGGAGAGTATAAAAGATGGAAGAGTGGTTTCTCGGCAAAAGATGATCAGGACCTGAAGGTCTTCTTGATGAACAGAAAAAAAGTTCAAGATAGCGGAATTTATTTTTCCATAGAAAATTTAGGTATGGCGAATATTGAACAGGCTACAAGTGTACGGTTCCTTTTAAAAATTTGTTTTTATGGAAGAATTCTCATTTTGACGAATGGTACGGAGAAAAAAATATGGAGAGAGATGATAATCGAAGGTTCGGATGATAAGTGAGGAGCACGGTCAGGGTACTAAAGATAGATAGGGGCTGCTCAAACAAAAAATACTCGAAACTTCATACAATTGGCAGTGAGCTGAAAAAAAAAACCAAAATGGCGGATTCAAGATGGCGGCTATCTCAGACAGTATTAATAAAAGATGGAAGAGTGGTTTGTTCATGGCGGAATTTATTTTCCCATAGAAAATGTATGGCGAATATTGAAGAGGCTACAATTAGTGTAGAACTATGCAAGACTACGGTTCCTTTTGAAGATTTGTTTTTATGGAAGAATTCTCATTTTGACGAATCGTTCGGAGAAAAAAATATGGAGATGATCGAAGGTTCGGATGATGGGTGAGGAGCACGGTCAGGGTATTAAAGATAGGTAGGGGATGCTCAAACAAAAAATACTCGAAACGTCATACAATTGGCAGTGAGCTGAAAAAAATCCAAAATGGCGGATTCAAGATGGCGGCCATCTCAGACAGTATTTAAAAGATGAAAGAGTGGTTTTTGGGTAGAAAATTATCAGGGCCTGAAAGTCTACTGATGAGCAGAAAAAATTAAGATGGCAGAATCTGCCATCTTAATTTTTTCTGCTCATCAGTAGACTTTCAGGCCCTGATAATTTTCTACCCAAAAACCACAATCTACGAACATTGAAGAGAGTAGAAGAAGTTAGGAAATTTGCATGATTTTGAAATGGTTTTTTTTTTACAAGATTTGTTCTTTATGGAAGAATAATTATTGTCGGTTCGCCATTACGAAAGCCAAGTTGCCGAAGTTCGATGGCACCCACAAGTAGGTATACAAGGGGGTGAGGGGCGGGGGGTTGGTGGTCTTTGTTTTATGTTTTTTCCTTTATGAGAATTTTCTTTTACGTCGGACGCTTGGCGTGCTGGCGCCTCCACTGTGCGCACTAGCATAGCAGTGTGTTGTTCAGTTCAGAACACGTAGACAGTAAACCAGGATAGTATGACAGCGAGTAAGTAGACAGTGGACCGAGCGGTCCACTACGCGGTCTGCTTCAGCGGGCCGCGCAGCCACGCGCCATACTAGTTTTGATATATATCTTACGGGTTTCGAAACAAGTTCGCTACAAGTTGCGCGGGACATATTTGCCTTCGAGATTTGTTTGTCACTATCAAGAACAAAATATTATATTTTATCAGGACGACGATGACTATATATACGACTGTTGACGACCTCCCCGGCGCAGTGTTAAGTACTGTTGTTTTGATGTGGGAGGTTCTGGGTTCGATTCCCGGCAGGGTCAATTTGGGAATTAATTATATCTTAATAATATTATATTTTATCAGGACGATGATGACTATATATACGACTGTTGACGACCTCCCCGGCGCAGTGTTAAGTACTGTTGTTTTGATGTGGGAGGTTCCGGGTTCGATTCCCGGCAGGGTCAATTTGGGAATTAATTATATCTGAATTTTCTCTGGTCTGTCCTGGTGGGGGAGGCTTCAGCCGTGAGTAGTTACCACCCTACCGGCAAAGGCGTGCCGCTAAGCGATTTAGCGTTCCGGTACGAGGTCTTGTAGAAACCGATTAGGTGTATGGGTTTAATATAACTGCCATGGTTAGCCAGCATCTTAGACTGATCATCTACCAGTGAGATCGTAGTCAATGGTTAATTACTATTATTATCTTACTAATCACCTTGCTCTATAATAATCGAAAGACCAATTATTACGTTTTCAACCTAATGAGCTACGATCTCATAAGATATATTCAGTTCGTTAAAATACTTTTTATTAAATACGGACTAAAAAGTAAAAACGTGTTTGCGAACCTTTTAGATTCATCAGCTGTCCTTAATTAGTGGGATAACGGCACACGCTTCAGTATCATTCGAGGTCGGTTTTAGATTAAAGGCTGTAAAATCTCCAATTCAAATAGCAAGACTGAATTCAAATAAGGCATCCGTACTACCGGATTCAGTAGTTTCTCATGTCATTAACTATCTCACTACCATTATCATAGGTACTTACTTTGTCGGCTTAAAAAAGATCACCCAGGAAAAACCTTGCTTTTCAATCGTAAAAGCTCCCACTCGTATTTATCCTGTGCCGCTTCAAGGCTTGTAAGACGTCACAATTTTGCATCAATCAATTTTGATTATACTTTGTCAAAGATGATATTTTTCTTATTAATTAAAACGTTGTGACGTTTTATTCATCATAAAATGAATGTGTTGATAAAAATTACAATGAAATAATCTAACTTAAAATATTATTTTCGTATTTTGGTAGCTGTGGTTTTCTCCAGAAGACTTGTTCTTTTTGATATTTTGAACTACGATGAAAGATACTTTCTTCATACTACTTAAGATAATTTATTGATAGCAAAAGTTTTTTCGAAGGGGTTGAGGTTATTACAGCCTAAGTAGCATTTGAATTTCAAAACATTTCTAGTAAGTACTGACTACTGTGGGTATATCGACAGTGAAAATACTCATTCCACTCTCGAATTTAAATTGGAATTTAGAGCAGGTTCATAGTAGGGTCTCCGCCAGTCTAGGATAACACAGCGCGGGAGAATTTAAATGGGACTCCGCGCAAATCGCCGACGTCTTGGTGTGAGATTTATTTCCGTTTTTGCATTTCCCGCTCGTTTGTTGGTCTGGCCGTTCGAGAGACAATCCTGCGGTGATTGGTTGAATAAAATCTGAATTTAAATAAGGGTTAGCTTCCGCCAGAAATGTTCAACCTTTTTGCACGACTAACGAGGTGGTATTTCTACCGTGGGTATTTTACAACGTTTTCATCTTAGAAATCATGTACTCATGGGACTATTCAGTACTCATGTTCTCAGTGGAATGATAAAGCACTACATTGTAAGTAACAATTTTTAGACAGGATTAATTACATAAAAAGAAGCAATCAATTTTTAAGCTGCTCAATCAATGTCAGCTAATAATATTTAATGATATGATTAATCTTCTTCGTCGTGGTCTCAACCAATAGACGTCCATTGCTAGATGTAAGAATCTCCTGCAAGAATCTTCAGAGAACACGCGGTCTTGTGTCGCTTGACCGCCATCACCGTTTCCAGCGGCTCCCTGCAGCTACTCGCTTGAGTCCGTCCACCTATAGAGCGCGGCGTCCGACGCGACGCTGCGATTTCCGGTACGACGCCACCAATAATACAACTAATCATGTAACCCTGTAAATATGGTAAACATACATAACACCGAATATGCCAAATAAATATTCAACGCGTATTATAATTTATTATAATGTTAAAATAATTTTATTTATGATACATTTATAACTGTACTAATATTAAAAATGCGAATGGATGGATGGATGGATGTTTGTTACTCGATCACGCCAGAAAAGTGAACGGATCTGGCCGAAATTTGGCACAGAGATAGATTATAGTCTGGAATAGCACATAAGCTACTTTTATCCCGGCCACCCGGGAACCAAAAACCTCAATCCACGCGTCGAAGTCGCGGGCATCAGCCAGTTCGACGACCTCCGTGACGCAGTGTTGAGCGCTGTTGTCTTAACGTGCGGAGGCCCCGGGTTCGATCCCCGGCAGGGTCAATTTGAGAATTTCGGCCTGATGGGAGGCTTTGGCCGTGGCTGGTTACAACCCTACCGACAAAAACGTGTCGCCAAGCGATTTAGCGTTCCGGTACGATGCCGTGTAGAAACCGAAAAGGGCTATGGGTTTAACATAACGACCATGCCTCTAACAGGATAGCCCACTACCATCTTAGACGGCATCATCACTTACCACCAGGTGAGATCGCAGTCAAGGGCTAACTTGTAGTGGATAAAAAAAAAAGTTAAAAAATACACGAGTCTTGCTAGAATTTATTTTGGTAGAACTGACTTTGAATAGGTAGGTAGGTATACAAAAATAATTAACTTTAATGTTTCAACATAATAACAACAACATTGTTTACAAGGTGAGTCTATATAACAGCAAACTTCCGCTTTTCTATAATCTATGGAAATAAATATTTTTCAACGCGTTTCGTAGATACATACGTACCTGTACAAAAATCATAGGAACCGTGTTTTAAATGTGTGTGGAGTGCGAGATTGACAGCAAAAAGATGGGAGTGATAAATGAGTATAAAATAATATGAGTAAACTCCAAAAAACAAAACTGAAGTTTCCAAAATTCTTGTTGTTCGAAAACTCAGGACTCGTTGCTTTTGTTATTCTTTTACCATAAAGTCGTCGAATCTTTTGTTTGTGGTACCCGGTGAAAATTGTTGGAATAAATTTCTTTGTTTTCATAAATAGTCGTAGTAGATTAAGTTTCTTGTTACGTGCTCTTTAACTTACTTACGGCTGAGTAATATTAGAAGGACGAGGCGAAGCTGAGGACTTACAAAATGATTTCAAAAGGACGAGGCGCAGCTGGGGCCTTTTTAAGTAAATGAGGCCGTGAGTAGCTATTTCGGCCGAGACTTGTAAAGTAATTTTCTCTAATTTGCGAGGAAACAATGAACAGAATTTGTTTTCTTCTTTGCCGATAGATGGCGTTGACTGACCTTAACTTACGCTAAAACCTTGTGTTGTATGGGAAATGATCTGATTTCTTACGTACTTACGTAATGTTTTTCTTTTAAATAATCAAGCAAATTCCGAGCAAGTAGGAGAAAAATATAATATTACTAGATGATGCCCGCGACTTCGTCCGCGTGGATTAAGTTTTTTTCAATTCCCGCGGGAACTCCTTAATTTTCCGGGATAAAGAGTAGCCTATGTCCTTCCCCATGCTACAAAATATCCCTGTACCAAATTTCATCAAAATCGGTTGAACAGGTGGGGTGTTAAAGCGTAGCAGACAGGCAGACAGGCAGGCAGACAGACAGACAGACGGACAGACAGAAAAACTTTCGCATTTAATTTTAATAGGGTACAATTTAAATACAAAAATAACCAAAATAATTTTTAGACCCTAGGCCTAAGTACCAAGTAAAATATGTTAACTTCAAATAAAATAAACCGACTCTATACCGTGGTGCCTAAAGAACCACGTTTTAAGTTCCAAAATAATTACACACTCATCAGAATAATTGTACGTGTTGTATTTATATTCTTGCTGTCTGCCAAAATGGATTAATGCTCACCAAATCTTGTTTCCCTGAAATAGTAACATTAATACCCAAAATAATTATAATTACTTATTTTTAGTTGTCACACTCTCTATCATGCAAGAGCGAGCGAAGCGAGCTCCGGACTGGGGGCACTCCGACTCACTGGGGCTGGGTTATTTCCTTATCATACCACCCAGAAATAAGTCCCGTCGACCGGGCCTTGGAGGGGGTGAGAGGGAGAGGGTGAAGTCTAAGGAGTTTTCTAGCGTCCCCACTTCCTCCCCCCTACTCCCCCTCCCCCTCTAAAGTATGTATTTTAGCCATTTGTTGTAACATAATATTGTGTTTGGGATACGCAATATTATATTTGATATTCAAAAAAATTGTACGATTGACCGTATTAGCTTTTTTGCCTCCGTAAAACTGACTAAATAGAAAGTCATGAAATAAAATATTGGTAACATCTATTTAGCGATAATATAAAATATTTGGTCTGAAAATAACTTAAAAGGCGTTTATAAATCTTTATGGCACAGAATATAAAGGAATATAGGTTCATTTCTAGAATACTATAAGAAACACAATTTGGTGAGCATTAATTAATTCTGGCAGGTATTTCGAATTTTTTAGTAGTAAAATAGGTAGTTTTCTGGTAGGCGTTAAAATACAAGCCAATTTAATATAAGTTGTGTCTTATTGTTCAAAAGTAGGTCTACGTTTAACTCTTGGGTTTTTCAAAACTAAATGCACCTCAAACATTATAATATTTTCCAATGTACCTTTTCCTGTTATTAAACTTTTTGACTGTATTGAAGTGTTATCCATTTCGCTATTATTACAAGTATAATTTTTAAAAGCGCCTTGGTCTGAGAAGAAGATCACAAAAATTTAGTAATTTTAAATCAAAGTACTGGAAACCTGTATTATTTTGCACAAAATAGGTCATTTATTATTTACCTTAAGATACTAAAGTATATTAAGTTTGAGATCGCGTCTGACGCAAACTAATTGAACTTTGACTCTCTACTAAGTGTTTGAAAAGTCCTTGTAAAGCTCTCACAAGCCTAATTATTTACCTTATTCAACAGACAAATCGGTCTCGAACCGAAGCTATTAAAGTTATTAAAAGCGATAAAATACCGAATATGATCTTAAAAATCCAACTGCGAATATTCTGACAAAAATTGGCATGTGAGAGATTTGGATCAATAATACACGGTATATTTAGTAGAGATTGTCTTTGGGAGGTTCTTTAAATTTTAATTGAGTCACTTTTATGTTTTGTAGTCATTGTGTTGTGTCTAATAACTACGAGTATAACCAAATCACTTATTATGCTTACTACTCTTTATCAATGTTGAATCTTTCATATTTTTTCAATACACTTGCTCGCAAAATGCACTTACAGAGGCAGAAAACAGGGCTTGTAAGTTAAATTTACTGCCCTCGTGCTTTTTTTTTGCAGAATTTACTGCCCTCGTGCTATTTTTTTGCAGTTTTTTTTAATTTTTGTAAGGCCACTTTATTTCTAAATAAAAAGTTTTCTTGAAAGAAGGTTCATAATGATATTGACTTTGTATGTAGAAAACTTAAAAAATAATAACATTTAGATGTGGATTGATGAAATTAAAAATTGTATTTAATTTAGTTAATTAAAATTGTTTTAAGTTTTATAAATCAAAAAAGTAAAGGCTGAATAGTCCAGGCTGATAGTTAAGAGCTAGAACCTAGAGCCATGAAGCCAATTAAAAAAAACGCAATTACAACAACGCGCTATAGATAGGTACTACTAAAATCTTGAATCTTTAAAAGTTTCATTGAGTTTTTCTTATAAATTATTAAATAATAAGATGAGTGGTTTAAGTGATGTGTAATAATAAAATTAAATCAACAATAAGGTATTTTAGCTGTGAGAAAAGTCGCGCTTGTAATAGCCGCCGAAAATCTCGACTAAGTATGGGCGTGAGAAGCCATTTTCTAGTGAGTACCTAGTTCCTACCTACTCGACTTTTAATTTCAAGTTTTCTCACAAATGTATTGAAAAATATCGTGTGATACACGGGCGTTAAGGTTTTAACAAACTCGTGACGATGGTCAGCCCTCGACTGGCGTCGTCGGGCTGACATTAGTCAACTCGTATGTAAAACCCTATTTACCGCCCTTATATCACAAACTACTAAATTTACGTCACCACCCTTTATGCTGTGGCTCAAAAAAGATAAGCGACATAAGTATGTAGTGGATTTTCAGCGAAAGTTTTTTTAATTTATTAAATATATTACGGAATTTTTAAGATTGGATACCGAATTTTATGATACGGTAGTTCCGTACTATTAGCTATTAGGCGGAAAGAACTACTAACACGCTATCTGTTCTATTAAGATTGTGCCAAATCCAAGACTAACAACATTTCCCCGATCGTGGCATTCTTACTGCCCGGTTAGTAATTTATGATTAAGAAAAAAATACGTGTGTAATATTGAAATTATCCTCCTTCTTTGAAGTCGGTTAACAATACCATCAGCCTTATAATTGCATTAGCATTGTAATTTGTTTTAATAAACGAGAAACGCAATTCTTTTACAAAATCTCCAAAAATTTTATAATCTCCTAACTTTGCCGAAGAGGCGGCCTGAGGTAGACCGTGCTTAAAGTTTTCAAAGGTACAATATATTTCAACCAAATTCATTCAAAACAAATTTCACTCGTACAGTGCTGTATTTATTTATGCAAAAGTTTCGAATTTCATTAAACCAATTCCAAGGGTTAGAATGTAAGGTATTTAAGGTTAGTATCCTAAAGGTACGTGAGAAATTTTAGATTAGGCAATAAGACAAAGGATGGATTCTCCAGCCCTTCTAAACATGGGCGTTATAGATTCAGGGCGTTCGTTGTTCGTGCGAAATATTTCATATAATTCACTTTGTAATCAGGGCACTTTATTAATGAAGGTGTTTTTAGAGTTTCGCAATTAAATATGAATAAATAAGTATTAAATTTTCTTCTACAGAACATAGAGAATTTGCGATTTGTATTATTAAAGCTACCCCGGCTTTACCCTTTTAGTAAGGAGCAGTGTAGCAAGACAGTTTTTACTCTCTATAAACTTTCCTGTACTATATGCTCTACAAGACTTAGAAGACTCTAGAGACTTAAAAGAAACAAACCCTTTGAGCTAGTTCTCAATAGCGATTAGTGCTTAGTGATAAGTGAATAGTGAAAGTGTAGTGTAAGTGCTGCCTTAAAGAACACAAGAACATAGTGTCTTTAAAATTGAATAAAGAAAGACTAAGAGGCGTCAATGGACTACTTCTTAGTATATAAGATAATTTATAAGTTTAGGTTAACGTAAACGTTTGAGTATAGGTTGTATAATATACTATATAATATATTATACTCATTATAATGGAAAAAAAATATGCTCTACAATATTCTGTGCCACGTTGTATCTAATCATCAAAAGATGATACAAATAAAGACTACGTTTAAGTAGTTCTTGCAATTCACGAGCGCGCATGAACCTTGCTTGTAGCACGTAATAGTAGCTTGTAGCAGCTATGCACATTGCGTTAATGGGTGCGCCTTCCGAGCCGTCGGTCGTTCGCGCAATAACGTACACGCACAAATTTTCACATATACTTATGTATACAGATAGTACTTCGACACAAACATGAGCCACGCGCACTCGTAAATTACTAGAACTATAACATCATCATCAATATCATAATCATCATCTCAATCCATCGCCGTGAGCACAAGTCTCGTATCTGAGTGAAAAGAGCCAACCACGCTGGTCAAATGCAGATTGCCTTACCTCACGCACCCTAAAGAACATTATGGAGATCTCTCAACTGCGAATATTGCCTTACAATATTTTCCTTCTGCGTATAAGCAAGTGATATTTATTATTTACTGAATTGCGTAAAATGCACGTAGTTCCGAAAAGTTACAGGTGCATGCCCGAAACCCCAGCCTGAAATACCTCACACCACCTGCACCAAGTTGTTATTAAGACCCATAATATATAATATCTGTATATATTTAAATCAAAAATTACTTCGCAATACACAATAATTGTCCTTTTCTAAAAAGTTCTGGGTAAGTACTTAAACCAGAGAATGGAGTATTGTGAACCGCAATAATGTCACAAACTTCTATTGTTATTTTTAACCAGCGTTTTAATAAAAATAATGTCGTCTATAGTCATTAAACAAGCAAAGAGCAGACGAAAATATGACTATCTCAAAAAACGTTGAAGCGGACAAAACAATCGACTTTGTTGATAAAAGAACAAAAACAACAAGGTTTTCCCGAGTTTTCGAACAAGAAGTATCGTTTGGAAAGTTTCTTTTTATTGAAACGGCGGCGCTAGGAACATTCAAGTGAAGTACTAAACACAGGCAAAAATATTTACCTACCTAGTACCTGGTACTTTGATAAAAAAGATGAAGTTCAATAAAAATGATTGCAGGAACACTCAAAAATTTAAAAAAATGTGTTAACTCTATGATTATTGATGATTATTGTGAGGTTTGGAAATTTATTACTTACTTCAAACAAGGAGGTGCCCGAATCGATGCCAATATATTATGTACTAGCTGATGCCCGCGACTTCGACCGCGTGGAATAAGTTTTTTTAAATTCCCACGAGAACTCCTCAATTTTCCGGGATAAAAAGTAGCCAAAGTCACTCTACAGGTCCTCAACTATACCCATGCCAAAAATCACGTCAATCCGTTGCTCCGTTGCGGCGTTATTGAAGGACAAACCAACAAACCAACAAACCAATAAACCAACAAACCAACAAACCAACAAACCAACAAACAAACACACTTTTGCATTTATAATATTAGTATGATATTTTTTGGGATTCGCCTTTAAAAAAGGTAATACGTTAGACTAAGTTTCATCAGGTTTTACATAATGAATTGCTTACTGATACACTCTGCAGAGTTGCTAAGGAACTCCTTAGTTTAGATTTAAATAAAAAAAGTCTCAGTTATCAGTCAGTTAATGTTAATGCTGTATTGCTTTAATGAAAGCTAACTTTAATAGTATCGAATGCATTACTTAAGTCCCTAATGAAAGAATTATTTTTGAACCGAGTATGATAGGAAAGCTGGTATTAATGGTGATGAATCATGAATCATTGTCAAACTTTTTTAAAGAGCTTTTTTACTGTTAATTTTTGGCATAATGTACCATAAGGATAATTACCCTTTTACTGACCCTCATGTTTGGCCCGCTAATTAGCAAAGTTAGGCGACCACACGCCCGCCAAAAAGTTCGCAAATTTAACTTTACCAAGCGTTCAGAATCTGGGTACAAGAATATTCCAAATTCATGCTTTTGTTTTATTTTTGCCTTTCATAACAGGATGAAGAAAAATGAAATGATAAAACACTGCGGTAATAATGCGGTGGAATATTTGTGAAAAAATTCAAGAAATTCGCGTTTTTTTACTACAAGCTGAGATTATAAATAGTTATACCCCTTCTAGATTAACCCTCTTTGCTAGTAAGACTGCATCGTGACTTATCGCTCTAAGCCCAAGCACATTCAGTGCGGCAAATCATTGGCGAGTGTGATAATATTGTATCGCATTTCTTATGCCAGGACTGCAGCTGACGGTAGCAGTCGGCTTGCCATCGAACAAATATGACATGTGGATTGCACATAATATTTTGTATTTTGATATAAGAGTAGGTATAATGCTAAAACAGTTCCTTATTACTATCCAAACTACTATAAATGAAATAGTATGATACCTGTCTGTCTGCTACGTTTTCACGGCCACGATCAACCGATTTTGATGAAATTTGGTACAACGTTAGGTTGTATCCCCGAGAAGGACTTTGTAACCTGAAAAATCAAAGAGTTGCCATAGGATTTAAAAACCTAAATCCACACGGACGAGTATATTAACAAATAAATATTTATTTAGTAAATATATTTCTTGAAATATCTTTTTCTTTCCAGTTTTTACGGCTTAAAATATTTTTGACCTCCGACGTGCAGGCTCGTCCTAACTACTGCGCCAGATTCAGTATATCGTAAAACCGTACAGAAGATGAAAGCAATCTCAATCTTTAAGCTCGATAGATGGCACGATGTGAATAAATTGAAATGGATTCCAATAATAAAAGGAACTAAAATCCGTTGATAGGAAAACTCATCAAATGAGCAAATTCAAAAGCTTTTCATTCCTAACGGCGCGAGTTACTTTTTTTTATTTCCCGAAGTTGGAAATAAAAAACGTAACTTGTGCCGTCCCATAATGTTATATGTAGGTATGTCGAGCGTATCTCAAAGTTGTATATATACTTCGCTGAAAATCCGTATCTAATATGAAAAAAGTTTAACAGCTCTTTACAAGTTAAACGTTAAGTGGAAACATAAAAGTTAATATTGTTATAATTTTTATAAAGATGGTTTGGAGTATTTTTTTATAAAATTTTAGATTACGTTGATATTATCACATATTTAATTGTGTAGGTATGCATTTGTTAAATTAAGGTTTAGTTTTTTATATTAATTAATTTGCAATTAAAATGATTGAAAACGGACAAATACCAATATAAATAAAGACCTAAATATAGGAGTAGCCTTAAAACTGCGACATTGTATCTACCTATATAGATAACAATTGATTGTCAATCCGTCCATCCACTACCAAGTTTGAAGTCTAGGTGAGAGTCCAAATACCTCTTTTCTCTATATTCAGGAGGGCACGCAAAATATCATTATTTGAGTAATATAAGCACTTTAAGCCTTTAATGCTATAATTTAAGCTTATAATGTCAAGTGGGAACGCGTAGAAATAGAATGACGTAACTATAATATGAGGAAAGGACGTATCTCCTTAGGCTGTGGTAATAGTTAGTTTTCTGTGGTATGGAAACCTCTATCATTATTTAAGAGGGTCACGACTTCATTGGGTCTAATAAGTAAAACACAACCATACTAGACGCAACGCAGAATCAGCCTAAAAGGTATATGGTCCAAGCAGTCTCATATGTCGAGTTAACGAGAATATAACTCCCTATTCACACACAAAGAACTTGTAATTATATACCCAGGAAAAGGTCCCAAGGGCTACAGCCCTCTACAGTCTGTAGATGCGACACATTTATTATTATTTATTATTTGCAGCCTGTTGTGTCCCAATGTTGGGCAAAGGCCTCCCTTTCCTCCTTTCATTTATCTCGGTCCATAGATGTTTGGGGCCAGTCCTCCATAAAGGCACCGAGGTCCAGCCGCGCCTCTGCCTTCCTCGACGTCTTTTTGAGTTTGGTGGCACCCAGTGTATTGTAGCCTTTGCCCACAAGTCGTCGGACATGCGCATCACATGTCCGGCCCAGTCCCACTTCAGTTTTGCTGCTTTGTCTCCAACATCTGTGATTCTTGTCGTGGAGCGTAATGTGGTGTTTTTAACATGATCAGTCCGTTTTATTCCTAGAATACTGCGCTCCATTGCTCTCTGGCAAACTCCGAGTGTGGACTTTTGATGATCCGTCAAAGACCAAGTCTGGGCACCGTAAGTGAGGATGGGGAGAATGCACATATCCATATTTATTTTCCTTTGTAGGATTTCGTATAATTATTTTATACGAAATCACACAGCATTGACATAGATAAAAAGCAATATTCAGACAGCCGCAGTTATTTAGAATCGAATCCAACAAAAATTTCCTCTCAGAATAAGAAAGGCCTCGCCATAGTCCGCCAAGTGCAGAGTGGCAAAGTTCACATACCTACATTTGAGAACTTTCGGGCATAGCGAGTGATATTTAATTACTTAAAACGCACATTCTCAGAATACTTAGAAGTTAGAAGCCCGAGAATCGAACCCCTGACCATCAGATCAGGAGGCCGAACGTCTAGCTAGGCCCTAGGCTATCACCTAACAAAATATACCTCCCTACCAATATTAAATTGCTAACGTATTATAGGTGACTTCATTCATGTGATTTAGATTTCAAACTCAAACTCAAATGTTTTTTATTCAAATAAACTTTTACAAGTGCTTTTGAATGAACGAGTTAATCTTCTATTGGTTCGGAATTCCATTCCTACCGAGAAGAACCAACAAGAAACTCTTTTAAAAAAAATAATTACATCAATGTGTATAGTGTCAATTTGCCAAAAATTAATACACTTTAATATTATGTTTCTCTCCTTAGTCACGGGACTACTAAGCAGGTACGGATCTGCCTGCATTTTACAGCAAGATTACAAAAAAAACACAGACCAAAATATATCCACTTGAGGACTATAGATATAAACACAAGAACAGCGGCATATTATGTTGATACATAGATATAATAGTGGTACCTAATACCTATAGCAATTATTGTATCACGATATTTACTGACTGCCTGACCCTTCGCTAAGGGAATGACCGTAGTTCTTCTTGGTTTATTGTTTTAGCGCCTACCTACTCTTAATAAATTAGAGTTTACTAGCTCACGGTACTTAAGTTGTTATCGTAATTTCCAGTCTCACCTTGATTTTCTTTGAACAACAATGTTGTTTAATCGGGGCCTACTTAATATTCTGAGCTACATTTCACAGGCCATCGGTTTGTATAGTGAGCAATTTTCATCAAACTCTACATGTTATGCTAGATGAAATAACGTCAGTTAAGAATAAAATATTACCCTGAATAATTAGTTATTAGCATCATGTTCTTTTAAGGAGTTTAAATAACCATGTAATTATGTACTTTTCATTTTATTTATTCATTTAATTTTGACAAAGTAACTTTTACATATTATTATTGACTTCAAATCCTAAACACATCACAATCTAATCTAAATCTAAAACAATCAATCTAAGCAGATAATATTATATTCAATTTCATAAGTAGGTAGTTGTTAGCGTAAAATACCTATGAGCTCAAGCTAACCCTCATTAACATCGCTATGAGCAAATGCCAGACCGGTTTTGTGTACGAACGATAATAGGGATATTTCCTACTAGCTGATGCCCGCGACTTCGTCCGCGTGGATTAAGTTTTTTGGTTTCCTGTGGGAACTCCTTAATTTTCCGGGATAAAAAGTAGCCTATGTCACTCTCCCTCAACTATACCCATACCAAAAATCACGTCGATCCGTTGCTCCGTTGCGGCGTGAATGAAGGACAAACCAACAAACCAACAAACAAACACACTTTCGCATTTGTAATATTAGTATATGATGTCAATTAATTAGTGATGATTAAATAAAGAGGATTCTAAATGACGCCAAATCCACGTCTCATTATATTATTAACTTTAAGTTTGATAACTATTTCAAACCTTCGTAAAGTACTAAAAATAAGTGCGTCGAATCTTGATGACGTCACAACTCACAAGTCAGTATTTCTGATCGCGCGGTTTTGGACGCTTTGATGATGCTGATTTGACTAGCTGCTGTTGTCAAATACTATAATAATATAGTAGACAGAAATGCGGACAGAAAAACTGGTACAATATGACGTGATGAAAGAGAATCAGTATCTAAAGGCCTAAGACTCGACTCATATCTAAGGTCTCTTAATGAGTCTAAAATTAAAGGTTAAATTTATAAAAAATGCTTTAAAAATAATCAATTTATTTTATTACTCAAAGTTAAGCTGCTCACTTGACCGAATGATACTCGATAAATAAATAACTACGCCATAATTATAGACTCCAAGAAAGGCAATGACCCTACCAGGTATATAAGTCGAGGTAATGAGAAAATGGCTCCCTATTCAGACAAAGAAGGTAAGCGTAAGAGTATATAAGCTTTTATAAGGTATCAAAGGACTTTACTGATAACATAGCTTTTGATGTGCTATGTATGAATTAGTAGTTTTCTAATTACCTGCCTTCTGAATTTTCTTTTTAAATAGTAATTAATCGAGCTCCATGAATATGGCCAACGAATAATTCATAGGGATTTTTAAGCCATCGTCAACATCATCGTCACCGCCAATCTGTGGATATCCACTATTGGACATAGGCCTTCCCTAGAAAGTAGCGACCACTTACGGCTCTTAGGCTTCCTTATCTAGACATTTCTCGCCACCCTCTTTATATATTGTCAGTCCATCGTGCTGAAGGGCGCTCCATACTAGTCCATACTACATTATTATGTTTCTATGTTTATACGCGGTTTCTACTCAAGAAATTTTTGGCTCCAACGGCCATCGCTCTCACGTCAAGCATGGTTCGGGTTACGTCAGTGGCCTTTGTTTTCCAGCGGATATCTTGCAATTTTATACAGAACTATAATATTTATTGCGTTACATTTTATTACATAAAAATTAGTGCTACTTTCGCATTACAGTATAATGTGTTATGAATATTCTCTTCAAAATATTTTGAAAATGGTCTAAAATTGTATAGAGATATTTAAATTATGAGCTGAAAATGTACCTTAAGGTGAAAGTTTGTCATAAAGCTTTTAACCGTTGCACACTTTGAGCTATTAGAGCAGTTTAGATTAAGTTTTGCATTCCTAGGACCTGTAGCGGAAATTAACGCGGTTCCTTGAGCTGTTAGTCTTAATACTCTGGGAAATATAAATTGTACTGTCTCCACTATCTTCAAGATATTTAGTTATGTAATTTAACTTCAACGTGCTTTTAACTTTAAGAGGTAGACGATTTTTGACTAAAATTATGTTGTTTTAGAATACCAAAATAGAATTAGCTTATAGGTCGCCCAAGTGGTCTTAAATATTATACGTATACCTTTATTGAGATCCTTTCGAGAGATGCCCTATTTATTGGAGAATACTTAATATTATCCGTTTTGTACTACACTAATTAACAAACTTACGCGGCAAGTTTTTGTAAATCTTTAACTATACTAATATTATAAATGCGAAAGTTTGAATGGATGGATGGATGTTTGTTACTCAATCACGCCAGAGCGGCTAAACGGATCTGGATGAAATTTGACACCGAGATAGATTACCGAACACATCAGATTAAATAACAGAAAGACTATTTCATCAAAAGTATCGCAAGCATGCATTTTACGAATTGTCTGCAAAAAATTAACTCCCCCGAACAATGACGTCTAGCATTGTAAAAACAAAGACCCCAAAATCAATCGCATATGGTACCTACCCAAACACCACGCACTCCGAATATAAAGTTTTAAACGTGCAGACAAAACATTTTTAATTCCGACAACAGCAAAAAGGCCCTGCTTCCAAACAGTTGAGATTAATATCGGATATGCGTTTCCGTACGACCGAGTATTTTGTATGGAAAAACTATGCATGAACGCACTATTAATTTTTTTGAGTGTACATTCGTATCGCGACGTCATATTTTGTTTAAAAGCGGCTGGGATTTCCATATTTTCGCGCTAATCTCAGATTTTATGGTGAATTGAATTTTTTATTTTTATTTTCGTTCAGATTTTTTTTTTATGGAAATTTATCAATACCGTAAAGAATTTAAGATAATTGTTTTTTATGCAAATCTACAATGGTTGTACCTACCTACATGCTATTTTTACTATAAGTATGTCATTATTTTTATGGTTCAATGCACTTTTAAGGGTCGATTTCTCCAACTCTAAATAACATTATGAATTAACCTATTAATTTGAAATTTGGCAGAATTCCTATCTGACTGATCTGAGAATCTGTCAAAACATCAAATTAATTCGTATAGGTCAAACGTTACCTTTAAGTTGGAGAAATTGGCCCTCAATAAGGTAAAGTGTGAAATGAAATGATATTTTATTTATTTCACGTAGCACAACTTGTGCCACTGATGGTAAGTCAAGACTCTACCACCTGTTCGGAAATATAATTCCACTGAGAAGAGCCGACAAGAAACACAGCAGTTGCTCTTTTCATAAAAAGGAAAATGTTACACCTTGTAAATAATATACAATGCATACATTAAGTAACAAGTATTACACTGATTTGTGGGTTGCTGGATGCGAAGCCGGTTGCTTCAATGCAACTTTATCACTAAGTAAATCATCAATAGTATAATAACCTCAACTTAACAGATGCTGTTATGGCAAATGGTGTATGTTGAACAATCAGAAATTAAATCGAGTTACTATCCAGATACGACCCAGCCGAGCGATCGCGTAACTTCTGCATCAATCATTGATACATCGCAATCACCTCTGATTGGTTAACACTCTTCCACTATTGGACTTAATCCATTGACGCAGCAAGAATGCCATAAATTCAGCCAATTACAACAATTGATACTGTAACAATGATTGATGCAGAAGTTACGCGATCGCTCGGAGGAGTCCTGCCGAGCGATCGCGTAACTTCTGCATCAATCATTGATACATCGCAATCACCTCTGATTGGTTAACACTCTTCCACTATTGGACATAATCCATTGACGCAGCAAGAATGCCATAAATTCAGCCAATTACAACAATTGATACTGTAACAATGATTGATGCAGAAGTTACGCGATCGCTCGGCAGATCACTAGCATAGCCTAGCTAATTGGGGTAGACTATCGTCAATTAGGACTTGGGGAGCACTTTAAGGATAGATGCAGTGACGGAGGTAGACCTACCTATACATAGTGCCCAAGAATGAACGTATAACAAGCACACGTAATGATGGTGATGATGAAGAAGCAATTATTACCAAATCCGCTGACTCAGTAACAGATACCGTGCCGAGTGCCGGTTTATATTGATGATAAATACTTATCCAATAATCATTTCCAATAATCATAATTTTGACCTCCGTGGCGCAGTGTTGAGCGCTGTTGCCTTAACGTGCGGAGGTCCCGGGTTCGATCCCCGGCAGGGTTTGGAAATTTATAATTTCTGAATTTTCCCTGGTCTGGCCTGGTGGGAGGCTTCGGCCGTGGCTAGTTACCACCCTACCGGCAAAGACGTGCCGCCAAGCGATTTAGCGTTCCGGTACGATGCCGTGTAGAAACCGAATAGGGGTATGGGTTTACTATAACTGCCATGCCCCTAACAGGTTAGCCCGCTACCATCTTAGACTGCATCATCACTTACCATCAGGTGAGATCGCAGTCAAGGGCCAACTTGTAGTGGATAAAAAAAAAAAAAAAATCAAATTCTTCTTTAATTGAAATCTTAATTAATTGAAATTTTCAGTATACCATACTGTCGATACAAGAGTCAAATTGATTTGGTGCTAATGTGAAGACACCCGACTTCCTGTATGGGGTCACGGGATCAATCCCCGTGCACGCACCTCCAGCTTTTAAGAAATTAAATATCACTTGCTTCAAACGGTGAAGGAAATCATCGTAAGGAAATCTGCATGCCCGAGAGTTCTTCAAAATGTTCTCAAAGGTGCGTGAAGTCTGCCAATCCGCAATTGGCCAGCGTGGTGTACTATGGCCAAACCATTCTCATTCCGAGAGGAGACTCGAGAGTAGTGAGCCGTCAATGTGTTGATAAGAGAGAAAGAAAGAGAGTGAGAGGTGCTAAATAATATATTGATGCGTGATATTCTTAGATATTTTAGTTATTTAGAATTTCAAAATTTCAATTCCAAAATTGTACAATGGAACAAAATATAACTGTTTTTGCTATTGATCAATGGTTTTTGCAATAATTCCCTGAATGCTCCATAACCGATTAAGAAAAGCGCTCAAAAATATTTCCTAGCAGTTTGGTCGCAGTTCCTTATTTCTAGCTAAATTGTCACAGATTAACACCAAAATAATTGATATTGCAAGGACGTCTTCGTCCTACGTTTTTATTTCAATGAAATATTATGTATATATCTACCATCGGATTTAGCTATAGCTATCTGGTTTGTCCTTCAATCACGCCGCAACGGAGCAACGGATTGACGTGATTTTAGGCATGGGTATAGTTGAGGACCTGGTGAGTGGCTACTTTTTGTCCCGGAAAATTAAGGAGTTTCCGTAGGAATTAAAAAAACTGATTTCACGCGAAGTCGCGGGCATCAGCTAGTTATTAATAATATCATTAGCACCAAAGATAAACACCTAGGTCAGTATCACACGGGCCACTAATCGCCATATGCCGGTTATTGATGACTACCCAATTAATCTTGCTCAGCCCAGCCTCCTAGCTTTGAGTTTACCGATTCTGTGCATTCGAAGTTTGAAACTATCGCATATTTGTATACAAATTAATCCACAGAGAAACTACCATGTCACATGTAATTTGACTTTGTGCAACCTAATCCAATTAAAATCATTGCTTTAGATTACTTTACATTAACTTGTAGATTACCCAGGATTATATTACAATAGATTTTATAGGAACCACTTTAAGGTCGATGTGTGATTTGATATTTGATAGATCATAGATTTTTAACATGCATTGGTCGCTGCAGTACGTGGCAACTGGATAGGATAGATTTAGAAAACCTTTTTAATATTTTTAATATGATTGCCAATTTATTAAAAAAATTGCGAAATGCGAAATTTACGTTAATGTGTTTAACATTTAAACGTTGTGTAAAAAAAAACATAAAAAAGTCAATAATACTCTCTCTCTCTTAATCTAATAGTCTCTTTTTGTTGAATTTTTGCGAACTTTGAAACGTACTAAATACCTTGCTAAGGCGTTTTAGACCTTACTGCACGCAGTGTTATAAAGAATCTAATTTGAAAACTGGTCATTTTCAGACCGCGACTGTGGTATACATCTGAATTGATACGAAACATTACATATTATTATAGAGGTTCCATCAAAATCATTATCGAAATCCAACTGTAATTATTTTCCAGACAAGTCCACATAACCCACTAATCACCGAATAGCGGTTATTGATGACTGTTCAATTAATCTTGCTCAACTCTGTCCGCTTCCAAAACTTTGAAGTGAAATAGCGATGAAAGATTTAAGGGTTTAGTGCTAACATCTCCAGCCGAAATATTTTAGAACTTCTTAATTGGGTATTTGACAACTAGTCAAATCAGCAACTTTTTTTCAAACGTCAAAACGCGGGCTTAGTATGGGATTTTGTATGAAATTCTGAATTGTGACGTCATCAAAGTTCGACTCACTTGTTTTACTTTAATCGATAGTTTAAAATGGTCATTCAACATAACCTAGGACATGGTTATATTAATATCATTATAATATCATAGGACTTTTATTATCATAGGACATTTTTATAGAATGAGTGTCACTGGGTGTACCTAAAATATTATAGACCATGCCCGTGATCTATTAAAGTTTGATATACGAGTAGGTTTGTATACCAGGAACATACACTTGCTAAGTTTTTTTCCGGAAAATCCATTGACTTCCATTCGATTTTTATAACCTAAAGACCTAAGACGCAGGCATCATAAAGTTGTACAATTTCATGTTTATATACAGTGTTGTTTCAAAATTCAAAATTCAAAAGTGTTTTATTCAAATAGACTTTTTACAAGTGCTTATGAATAGTCGAATGAATCTACCTCTATCTTTAAATCTCTAATCTATCTCGCTAGCGTTTGGTAATATTTCATGCGGATGTGGCATTCTAAGCCCTGGGCCAATTTGGCTCGAGCGTTTTTTTATACGAAGCCTTAATAAATTGACGTTACAATACAGTAAGGCTAGGACTACACTGAGGGGCCTTGATTCCAAAAATTCTCTATTACATTTAAATTGTTATAAGATGCCAAATTTTTATTGTAGACTAGATGATGGCCGCGATTTCAATCGCGTGGATTAAGGTTTTTGATTCCCACGGGAACTCTTGAATTTTCCGGGATAAAAAATAGCCTATATCCTTCCCCGGGATACAATCTATCCCTGTATAAAATTTCATCAAAATCCGTGGGACAGGTGGGCCGTGAAAGCGTAGCAGACAGACACACTTTCGCATTAATTATAATATTAGTATGGAAGTATGGATTTTGTGTACACTGAAGCATAGGTATTTAATTGATTAGTTCATGCACTTTCAGTTTCCCGTGTGTTATTTAACAAAAAACCTAACCATATAAACCAACAAGATTTCTCGATGCTTATAGAAGGCAAAGTTAAGGACATAAAACCGGGATATAGAACATAAAACCGGATAGACTTATGACGGGCCCAGTTTTACGAGCACTTACATAGTGTTATGAATTTACGCTTTATTAGCGTTGGCCAGCCTAGGATTGATGGCATACATGATCCTTGAAGTTTTTATGACCATATTATATCCGGAATATAATATTAAATGCTACAATATATAATATGTGATCGAGAGTGTGGAATTAAGGACATAATGATTTCTAAATATTTTAAAGGTTAACAACCATTAGTAATTCAAAAAATATATAATTACGAAAATTCAACCACTCGGTTGGACGAGCTTATAACAAAGGGGACAAACAGTAAAATGCATGTTTAGTTAATTCCTCTCGCATATGCATATTATTATATTGTTGCATATTGGCTTTAAGAAGACTGTATTGAACGCATCAAAATATAAATGATGATTTCATGTTGATGTGATTTCGGCATCGAAATAGAATGTGTACTAGGAGTATAGGTACTAAAATTCTACATCAATGGATTTCGGCTTAGGCCCGGCGCCCATTATCGGCATCGGCACGACTGAGGATTTTAGGTGGCAAATAGCAATATACATTAACATAATGACAATAAAGTAGAAATTTCCATTATATATGGTCGTAATAACAAAAATACCGCTTCGGTATGCTTGAGGCTGCTGTATCGGCAGCCTTAAGAATGCTTCGGGATGCTTCGGCATCCTTCGGTACGCCGCCGGCGCCGAGGCACCACTCGGGGATAGCTTGCCCGGACGTATATCGTTGCTTCCAAAGGTTGTTCACCCAAAATCTTCTTGATTGATTAGATTTCTCTTCTTCTTCAGCAAGAGCTGGTATGAGCACTAGATCCCAGTCCACCATAAGTCATAAGTCATAAGTCATAAATATTTATTCAATTTAGGTAGATGCACTACACTTATTGACGTCCAGTTACATAAAAATACATATTAAATACAACTCGGACAACTAGCTTGTAACAACTCTGAGACTGTTTTGACGAGAAATACGATATTGAGACGCTTCGGCAAGCTACAGGACGGTGCGGCATGCTAAAGGACGCCTCGTCATCCCTAAGAACGTTGCAGCATGCCAAAGCATAGTTTCCGACAGTGTGCGCTTGCATGTAGGATGCCGAAGGATCCTGTTCCTTGCCGATGCCGATAATGGGCGCCGGGCCTTACGCAAGACTTTTGTGTAGGTACTTTTGGAATTGGATATTTGGCAAATATTAAAATAAATTATTTTTTAGTGATTGTTAAATATAGGATCTCCCAAAAGTCGTAATATCCACGTCCCCTGTTAGTTTTGTGTTAAATAATTACCTACTATTCTAAACTATCGACTAAAGTAAAAATGTGCGTCGAACTTTGATGAGTGACGTCATCAATATTTACTTATGCAAGCAATATTTCATACAAAATCTAATACTAAGCACGGGTTTTAACGTTTAAAAAAGTTGCTGATTTGACTAGTTGTCAAATATCAAATTAGACGCTAACAGTAAAATATCGTAAACGGTACTTCACTCTGTAATAAATATATAGAGATACTAGCTGATGCCTGCGACTTCGTCCGCGTGGATTGAGGTTTTTCGGTTTCTCTTTAATTTTCCGGGATAAAAAGTAGCCTATGTGCTATTCCAGACTACAAACTATCTCTGTGCCAAATTTCATCCAGATCCGTTCAGCCGTTGGAGCGTGATTGAGTAACAAACATCCATACATCCATACATCCATCCACTTTCGCATTTATAATATTTATATGATTCGCAGCATTTCCCGGTAGCCAATAACTATCATCCACCTTTGATACAAAGTAATTGGGTCGGTAGAAGTGTACCCAATAACTGAAACAAACTTGCACCCTTCGCTTTAGTGACTTCAAAGGCTAAACAAATTGCGAATGCTTCCATAAACTACGAGTAGATATCTGTTACTAAATTGATTCGCAATCAAAACTGAATTTGCTCGCCTCTCACCCATGTACGATTTCCAATGAATTGAATTGAATTGAAGTCCATTATTAAATTGGTTCAGCCGGGACTGGCCCGGGGGTTTCTTTTAAAAAAGTCTATAAAAATCAGCAACGTGTTTTTTGAAATGCGGAATGTTTAGTACTTTGCTAGCGCTTCACCTTGCAAACTTTAAAAAAATTACAGTACCTCCAGGTAGTAGTGGTATTAAATTTTCGTAGTGAATCACATAAATATCATCACATAATCTGAACATACTACCGATTCCTAATTATTTCAGATGTATATTATTTCTTAATGTGCCTGAAAATTCAAATTCATATTCATAGCTTGTTTTATGCAGAACATTGTTACTTAATATGAGACCTCTTGTTTCGACTCTACCACCGGAAGATAGATTCTACTGAGATGAGCCGACAAGAGATGCTCTGAAATTATTGTGAGTACCAAAAACAATTGGGTATTTGACAAGTATTCAAATAAATTATTTTTTAGTGATTATTTAATAGAGGATCTCCCAATTTAAGTCGTAATATCCACGTCCCCTGTTAGTTTTATGTTGAACTAGCTGATGCCCGCGACTTCGTCCGCGTGGATTGAGGGTTTTCGGTTCCCGCGGGAACTCTTTAATTTTCCGGGATAAAAAGTATTCTATGTGCTATTCCAGACTATAATCTATCTCTGTGCCAAATTTCATCCAGATCCGTTCAGTAGTTACGGCGTGAAAGCGGAACAAACATACAAACAAACTCACTTTCCCATTTATAATAATAGAGGATTACTATTTAAAACTATCGATTAAAGTATATATATATATATAAAAAAGTGCGTCGAACTTTGATGACGTCACTATTAAATATTTCATACAAAATCCCATACTAAACACGCGTTTTGATGTTTGAAAAAAAGTTGCTGATTTGACTAGTTGTCAAATACCCAATTATTGCCAATTGGTATGGCGTAGGTAACTCGTTTTTTGAAATCTGCTAAATAAAATATACCTAATGCTAGAATTTCAAAATCGCGCGAAAGCGATACCAGCCGATACTCGTAGTTTTCGTGTTATTAACACAAAATTCATAAAACTGTGCCATAAAGTTTGACCCGATTTTCCGAGAATCCGGTTTTTATGCTTTGTATCTTTATTTTATGTTTTCAAGTTTGTCTGGTGATGAGAATCGAGGGACGACTTTGAAGGTTCGTTTTATTATAACAAGTACAATTTTCATTTTTTGTATAACATTTCTTTAACGAAGCGCTAAAAATATTCTAATCTAAATAACTGTCTTGTTCTGAATCATGATCAAAAAACCACGAAAATCTGTATCATAATATCATTAATTAATTATTGACCGAGCGAAGCGAAGGTCTCTGAGTCTACTTGAGTGAATTGGCACTTGTCCGTCCGTCCGTCCGTCTGTCCGTCCGTCTGTCAGAGCCTTATAGCTTCTGAATTACTGAACGTAATTACTTCAAATTTAAATATAATATGTAAACCGATGGCCTCCCGCCGAATATGGTTTAAAAAGTTATAAAAATCTTTATTTCAGGGGGGCTCTCAAAATGGGATGCCATTCCAGCACCTCAGACTCAAAAATAATGTCTACCGAAAATAGCATTTTTGTACTGCTCAAAATTCATCAATATTTTTTATTCAAATAGACTTTTTACAAGTGCTTATGTCAAATTAATAGTCAAATGAATCTACCACTGGTTCGGAATTATATTTACCTATAGCTGGTAGATATATACCTACTAGAAAATATGTTGCTTATAATTTTAACCCAAAATTAAAATTAGGAAATATTTCTTACAAAATAAAATTATAAAAAGAACGTCAAATTGTCTTTTTCATTTTAATAAACGAAAAATAAAAAATGTACAGATAAAAAAGACCTCTCTCGAGACATCAAGTTTGTTGTAAGGCCGTTTGCACACAAAGTTCGGAGGATAAAGTTTGACTTTCGACGGTGGGGATCGGTATTGATTTAGTTTGGCGGTTTTCCTAGGTTTAGTTATTAGTGTAAGCATGTCCAGATATTGTACTTAGTTTGAGTTTTAATGGCTTTAAGATATCTATACCATCACGTCTGTATTTAGTTGTTAAATTTAACAATTGTATAATACTAGATGATGCCCGTGACTTGGACCGCGTGGATTTTTTTCATTCTTGAGCGCACTCTATAACTTTCTGGGGTAAATTGTAGCTTGTGTTTATTCAGGTAATAACGCGATCTCCATTCCAAAACAGGCAAATTGGTCCAGTCATTGTGGTCCAAAAGAGAAACAAACATCGAAACATACAAACTCACAAGCACACAGACTAACAAACTTACAAACAAAACTGTCATAATAATATTAGTTAGATTGACGTTTGAATAGCCTTTAGAAAATTTTAGTTTTCGACGACGACGATGAGAACCCATCCAACCAATTTTTTCTATTAATTTTTTTTCTTACGAAACCTTTATCTGTCACACAGTAATAGGTTTTGTAAGAAAAACCATTCCACTCTACCATTTTATGAGTAAAGGGGTCATGGCATGTACAGCATCGAGAAATACAGTGCAGTGAAAGAAAGAGGGGTTTAGAAGACAAAAAAATTGGTTGACTAACAATTCGCATCATTCACTTGTAAATGGAGCAAACAGTCTAGGCAATAGGTATGCCAAATGTCGTATGCCTCTGTCAGGAACGTTTTGGCCTATCCAGCATTCTCTAACTCAACTCACTGAGTTAGAGAATAGGGAGACAGGGCCTAGTGTGTATTTGCTTTAAGTGTTACATCACCCCAACATCATTCGTGTCAACTCACCTCAAAGCGATCCTCATGCTAAGTGCATCTTAACGTTTTAAGATCCGTCTTTAAGTCTCCCTCAAGATGTTTGTTTACGACTTTTCGCATTTTCGGACTCGAACGTCCCTTTTGTAGGATTATCCTGATATTCCGGAACTTGGAATGGTATCATAAAGCCATATTTTTAGTAGGGATTTATTGGATGACTTAAAGTTTGTCATTTTTTTATGAATATCGAGCTAAAAAAGTATGTAATTAATTTTAGAAGTACTTACCAGTTCGTATTCTTCAAATTCTAAAACAATGGTTTTAAAATATTAGATTTATACTTCTTCTCTTTAAAATGCAAAAGTATGTCTGTCTATCTACTACATTTTCAGGACCCATCAGCAGGCTGCTGTACTGATAAAGGCTGCTTTTTATCTCGGAAAATTAAAGAGTTTCCATATTTTTTTTAAAACTTAAACTGAAGCGGATGAAGTCACGTTCGTCGTATTGTATAATAAAAATAATTTAAAAAAAAAATATTCGCCAGCTCTTTGGTCACTGAACGCCTGAAAAAATAAATTAGGCTAGGTACAGCTAAATCCGCTATGTCAAGAATCATGAGATTTTGGTTTTATATCTAACATTTAAACAACCGCTAAGAATTAATTTCAGAAATTCCTCCCAATCTAAGCCGAGGCGGGTCCGCTTGTTGTCATAGTAAAATACAAGTGCATTCGATCTTCCGAAACACAGAAACTAAAACCAGTTGCGGTTTGAATACGAGTATTGGACTCAGGCTTGTTCCTTGTAACTGTCTAAAAGGGAAATAGTCTTAAGATATAACCCCAGTACAGAGGCGCGGCACGTAGCGGCATGTATTCGTTGTATGAGGTTGTATCATGTATGGACCTGGGCCCACTTGAGGGATGCGGCCCTGTACGTACTCATTACTCATATTAATAATATTTACCGCTACGTGCCGCGCCGCTCCGTGCATCTTACGAGTATTGGACTCAGGCTTGTTCCTTGTAACTGTCTAAAAGGGAAATAGTCTTAAGATATAACCCCACTAGAGACGCGCGGCACGTAGCGGCAAGTATTCTTTGTAGGAGGACATGGCATGGAGATGCACTCTGCGACGCGGCCCCATACAAACTACTCCGTATAATTTACTCCGTACATCTCAAGTGGGGCTAGACATTTATCGATAGGGACACATCTCGGTTCCGTTTTAGTATTTTTTAAACAAACAGACTTATTCTTATGGCTTCAAGCCAAAATTTGAAGAAGACCTTTGAGCATAGGAATTAACACACAGATGAATTAATACTTAGTACTTCATTAGATATACTAAATAAGGTACTTTTTTTTAAATGTGTGTGTTTGCAAATGATTTATCAGAATTAATATTACACTGTAGAGATTGTCTAATTTAAAAATGAACTTGCCTCACTATAAATGCTCGCATCTTTTATGCACTAGTTCACGTAGAATCCATAGCCATACTAATATTATAAATGCGGAAGTGTATCTATTCATCTGTATACATATCTGCTATATTTTGACGGACCATCACTGTTTGTACAGCGAAGGATTCAACCCGGGAAGGCTAATTTTTAGCCCAAAAAATCAAAGGTCCTACGGGACTTGCAAAATCTAAATCCAAGCGGGCAAAACCACGGTACAGATCTTCTAGTTCATGTCTAAATAGCTGACAACTGAACGACTAACGGCGACATCCAGTTTCTATGTATTCAGTATTCACCTAATTTGCATCTGAGCGTAAAAATACTAGAGGAGCATTCATATTATTTAGAATTAACGAATTTAAAGATGTCTAGCGTAATATTGTTTCGTTATTAATATTGTTTTATTTTGTTACAGATAATACCAATCAACATGTCTGGAAGGGCCCTTATTCTGTTTATGTCCATAGCAACATTCAATATCGGTAAGTATTTTTACAACTTTTGGAAGCTTCCAAGCATCATCGAGAACGAAAATAAAACAATTATTTATTAATTTCGGCCATGATGGAAAAATATAATTGGACGAAAAACGAATTTCATCCAATGTTTTCCCAGTTATTCAGGCTCTAGCATAATGATACCTGAGTGCTTAATATGAGCGAGTATCAAAAAGGTCGGATTCTTGACTTTATTCTTTTGTTGACCAAAATATTCGTACAGTGACAGTGCTTAAATCCATACTTCCATACTAATATTATAAATGCGAAAGTGTGTCTGTCTGTCCGACTGTCTGTCTGTCTGTCTGTCAATCGGTTGAACAGATGGGCCGTGAAACTACGCTTTCACAGCCCATCTGTTCAACCGATTTTGATGAAATTTGTTACAACGGTAGGTTACATCACGGGGAAGGACATAGGCTACTTTTTATCCCGGAAAATTAGGGAGTTCCCGCGGGAATCAAAAAAACTTAAACCACGCGGATGAAGTCGCGGGCATCAGCTAGTTTACTATAAATGGAAAGCGCACACTAGCGCGATAAAGCGTTGTTTCCATCCGAAGCAGACGTTTTTTCCAGTCTGATCCCTCGTGTATTTTCACTCTTAGAGAGATAAAATAATGATTTGACAAGCCTCTAGCTTCACGACATGGTTAAGTAAAACCACTGCTACACCAGAGCGTCGACAGGAGACCAATAAATGTTTCTGCTAGCATAAACAACTCAAGTATACGTACATTGTGTTAGATTTGCATAGCGTTCCCGCAATGACGCCGTTCAATTTGGAACGCTCAAAGTTTTAATTACGGCGCGAAATTAATTTGAGATTAACTTTGGAATACCAATTTATGTTTCTACATTCATACCGCTGGAATTGTTACACTGCAAATTTTCGGTTAACGTTTTTTTGCATTGTTACGTTTTGCATAGTGAAATTCGACACAAATGAATTTTACAGAAACTATTTCGACGGAGTTTACAATTGAAGTTAATGTGATTTGCTTCTAGCTCGCCAACATGTATTGGAGCAGCGTGGTGGGTCTAACCTCTAATTCCCTCTCTCCTATGAGAGTTCCTGATGGTAAGTGATGATGCAGTCTAAGATGGTAGCCGGCTAACCTGTTAGGGGCATAGCAGTTATATTAAGCCCATACCCCTATTCGGTTTCTACACGGCATCGTACCGAAACGCTAAATCGCTTGGCGACACGTCTTTGCCGGTAGGGTGGTAAGGTAAGAGTGGAGGCCTGTGTCCTGTAGGGGCTGTAGTGGTGGATTCTAGCTCACCTAAATTTTCATGCAATTAAAAAAAATTAACGTCTTTCTATAGGTAAGTACTAAGTTTTATGTAAACAAGAGTGCCTGTATGTATGTCTGTTAGCTTTTCATACCATCCGTTTCTCGATTTTGACCATAGATAGGTTGCATCCTGGGGATGGGATATGGGTAGGTACTTTGTATCCTGGAAAATCAAAATTTTTCACAGGATTTAAAAAAATTAACACTACGAAGTCATGAGTAAGTAAGTAAAGTAGTAACTAAGTACCGTTAAGTTACTGCATTGAAAATTGAGTGGTCTATTTGTAACAACGCATGTCAGTCAATTGCGGTCTCAGAATAAGAAGAAATAAGAAGTGATTGCGGTAAGTGTGCAACGTTAATCCATTGTCTGTTCAAATATTCGAAATCCAGTCTGTTGAAAGGTTCTTGAAACACAAACTTTTCCTTTTCATCTGTACCGACTAAAAAAATTAAGCTTTGTTTACAGTTCCTCTTACAAACGCACCGCCCGTATAAATTTTAATGAGTCCATCTCTCAAAGCATCCTGGTTTATCCTTTTATTTGCGTATACTAGTATACACATCTGTTACATTTGTAATCACAAAATATTTGTTATACTTACCTAAAATGAGAAAATTTATTTTTCCTCTACTTTAATAGTTCATGCTCCTTCAGTTATTATATAACGAAAGTACGAGATCTTAAGAGTTAATAACTTTCAATGGTATCCCCATTTTTATGCATCTTAAAAATACTCACACTGCCAATATCTTATGTATACATTTGAATGGTTGTTTGGTCTGTGATTTAAATCGTATTGCACTCGTAGTACTATTACAGAATACCTAATAGGACAAAACGTCATCCTCGTGGGTCGGAGGGGATAGACCCATTTTTTCCTGTACAGAAAATCTAAGAGAAACTCTTTGATTTTCCGGAATAAAATACAATAGCTGCCTCCAGGACATAAGCTATCTTTGTGTGTTTTGGGCCAAGTTGAAGTCTATCTTGTGGTAGACTGACAGAATTTGGTACTGAAAATTATGCCAACTAGGAAATACTGTCCTCCGTCTTGCCCCTGTCACCCGGCAACACTGTCGGGCCTAAAAAATGTAACAGATAAATCGACAAACAGATCGACAGGCAGATATACCATTATCGCATTGACTATAGGACGATAAAAGTATAGATTATTTCTTTTAATATTTGACTATTAATAATCTTTTAATATTTAAAAGAATCGGATGTTAAAATGTAAAACGCCACTTTTTATTGCAGGTATAAAATTCTACGGAACATAT
The DNA here is from genome assembly GCA_917051295.2 of Erebia ligea. Lineage (NCBI taxonomy): Eukaryota > Metazoa > Arthropoda > Insecta > Lepidoptera > Nymphalidae > Erebia > Erebia ligea. The sequence continues at coordinate 12,995,354 of OU785221.1, read as the reverse complement.
AAAATTTGTATGTGAATCTAAAGCGACTCGATAAAATTTTATAGGCACTCTCCGACGTAGTTACGGGCAAATGAAATAAAGACTTATTATCTTCACAGACTTTTAGAATAATATTGGAAATTACCTCATAATTTCAACAGGTCGAAATTTTAATCAAATAATCAAATAAATATTATAAATGCGAAAGTTTGGATGGATGTATGGATGTATGGATGTATGGATGTGTGGAAATTTGTTACTCAATCACGCCCCAACAGCTGAACGGATCTGGATGAAATTTGGCACAGAGATAGATTATAGTCTGGAATAACACATAGGCTCCTTTTTATCCCGGAAAATTAAGGAGTTCCCGCGGGAACCGAAAAACCTCGATCCACGCGGACGAAGTCGCGGGCATCAGCTAGTTTCATAATAAAAATTTGCATAGAAAAATTAAGCTGATAAGCTGGTAAGCGATTCCAAAACATTTTGTATGAATTAAACGTGAACACTGACGGTGGGCCTCGTCCACAAATTAAAAGTCGCTCAGCGGGCTATGGAGCGGGCTATGGTGGAAATCTCTCTCAGGGATAAAATCCGGAACGAGGAAATACGTAGAAGAACTAAAGTGACCGACATAGCTCTGAGGGTTAGCAAGCTGAAGTGGCAGTGGGCAGATCATATCTGTCGCAGAACCGATGGCCGTTGGGGCAGACGTGTTCTGGAGTGGAGACCGCGTACCGGTAAGCGCAGTGTAGGACGACCTCCAGCTCGCTGGTCCGATGACCTAAAGAAGGTGGCGGGAAGCGGGTGGATGAGGAAAGCGGAGAACCGAGGCTGATGGATGGATGGATGGAAACGTAATCTTAAAATCTAAAGATAACAGAAATATTATTCTTATTTATAGGCACCTAGTATTACTCTAATACATTATTATGGCGCCTGTCTTCCTACTAAAGTCAATAAAAACCGCTGCCCAACGGAGTTTTAATGTAACTGTTACGTAATGGTAATTTTAGTGACATAGCATTATGTATTTACTTACCAAAATATTTACAATTTCTAAAACATAGATTGATATTTCAAACTTAATCCCGAATTAATTTCGAAGCGTAATTAAAACTTTAACGTTCTAAAATAGCTTAATTTTGGGAATCTATGCAAATCTAAACACAATGTACCACGTTTTACTGTATGAAAATAATTAAACTAGGTATGTGTGCCTATTCTTGTTGAAAGCTTTTTACGCGTTTTAAATATTACCTATATAACTTTGAAAAATTCTAGTTTTATTATTTGCAATAATAATCTATATCTATACTTATAATAAAACTGTAACAGGTCCAATTCTGTACATTGAAGATATTTTGAAAATTTTTTTTGGAGGGCACTCATTATTCGATACTGAAGCCAAATCTGTAATTTTTTTCATTTTTGTCTGTCTGTCTGTCTGTCTGACTGTCTGTCTGTCTGTCTGTCTGTATCTTGGCCGCGCATCACGCCGAAACTACTGAATGAATTCAAACGAAACTTAGCACGATTTGAGCCCATATTACGAGGTAGGACATAGGATACTTTTTATCCCGAAATTCTACCCCCGAAGGGGTGAAATAGGGGTTGAAAGTTTGTATGAAAGTCCTTAATTTCTCAAGTTATAGCCTTGAAACTTGATATATGAGCTGCGGGTTGAAAATGAAAACATATGTGTTTCACAGTTTATCAAAATTCCACCCCCGAAGGGGTGAAATAGGGGTTGAGAGTTTGTATGAAAGTCCTTAATTTCTCAAGTTATAGCCATGAAACTTGATATATGAGCTACGGGTTGAAAATGAAAACATACGTGTTTCACAGGTTTTCAAAATTCCACCCCCGAAGGGGTGAAATAGGGGTTGAGAGTTGGTATGAAAATCCTTAATTTCTCAAGTTATAGCCATGAAACTTGATATATGCGCTGCGGGTTGAAAATGAAAACATATGTGTTTCACAGTTTTTCAAAATTCCACCCCCGAAGGGGTGAAATAGGGGTTGATAGTTTGTATGAAAATCCTCAATTTCTCAAGTTATAGCCATGAAACTTGATATATGAGCTGCGGGTCGAAATAGAAAACATATGTGTTTCACAGTTTTTCAAAATTCCACCCCCGAAGGGGTGAAATAGGAGTTGAGAGTTTGTATGAAAATCCTTAATTTCTCAAGTTATAGCCATGAAACAGCATTTGGGCTTTCGTTAAAATATGAAGAAGTACGTGTTTCACCATTATAGGGGGATTATACCGTGGGATAGTAATATAGGCTACTTTTTATCCTGCAAAATTAACTGAAAAACTTAGTCCACGCGGACGAAGTCGCGGGCATCAGCTAGTAAGTAATATGAACTGAAGATTGAGCATTACGATTGCAAGATGACAGACCCTAATAAATAAATTAATAACAATAACTCGCGTTTTAGCGCAAAATCACACAATCATTTTGTCTATTGGGAGGCTTCGGTTGTGGCTAGTTACCACACTACCGGCAAAGACGTGCCGCCAAGCGATTAAGCGTTCCGGTACGATGCCGTGTAGAAACCGAATAGGGGTATGGGTTTAATATAACTACCCATACCCCTAACAGGTTAGCCCGCTACCATCTTAGACTGCATCATCACTTACCATCAGGTGAGATCGTAGTCAAGGGCTAAAATGTAAAAAAAAAACACTACGGACTGGGTACGAAAAAACGTTTGCGCAAAATAAACACTTCGGTGTGGCACGACGTTTTTTCCGGTCACCTGGTAAGCGCGCTTCATATACCATTGAATGATGCGTACGTTTTATTTTGTCCGGTCCGTAAAGGATTTATGCCCATAAGAAAGGTGAGCAATTCCTTACGAGTACTCCTTGATGAATGCACCTTCCTATCTTCGTCGTGTTTCTGTGACGTTGACATATTGCGCCATATATTTTGGCGGCGCCATACATTTCCCGTTAATCGATTATAAAGCCTTGCTATTGATACGGCGTTAACCATAATGCTGCTTTTGTTGCAGCTATGAATGGATTTCGCATAATAGAGCTGATTTATTGCTAGTAAGTTAAGTAACACAATGCATCATACTGGAACGGTAAGCAATTTTTTTGATACTCATAATATTTCATTTTTAAATCTTAGTTCTTTTTGGCAGGACAAAAAGCGGGGCTACAAACATCTTACGTGATAACAAAAAAAAAAACGCGCCGAATTGAGACCCTCCTCCTTTTTTGCAAGTCGGTTAAAAAGCATTCAACTATGATAACCGTTACCTCTACTATAGAAGGAGTGAGACCGAATGCATGTATGTAATTATTTTAATTAGTGTTGAATACCTACTTCTAAGAAGGTATTCGTAGTTCAGTCAAATTGGGCTGAGCTGTAAGCCGTGCCGTGAGACATTTTGTGAGGCATGTTTGAATTCCTCTCACGAAATTCGTTATATAGATTTTTTACTAGATGATGCCCGCGACTTCGTCCGCGCGAAGTAAGATTTTTTGATTCCCGCGGAAACTCTTTAATTTTCCGGGATAAAAAGTAGCCTATGTTCTTCCCCGGGAAATAACTTATCCCTGTACCAAATTTCATCAAAATCGGTTGAACAAATGGGCCGTGAAAGCGTAGCAGACAGACACACATTCACATTTATAATATTAATATGGATATGGATTATATTATAGACCCTAATTAAATATTAGAATAATAATGGGGTTTAAAATAATTCCGGATTGTGTCACTGGATACCGGATGGTTATTCCCTGTTATATTCAAATTTTCTTTAGTTTGAGCATTCGCCGTGAGAGGATGAGATCGTAAAGAAACACAAAATGGATGTGATGTTGCTAATTTTCCTCACAATTTACTTGCTCTCAAGTTTTCAAACACATTTTTAAGCTAAACGCTACTTGACTCAGCGCTCGTTCTTCACCTATAGTCTAGGCAATGGGGCGGTCGGTTGTATGGAGACCCCCACATTGAATCCTCAGTCGATGAAACTTGGCAGGGTTTTAGTATTGGATGATCCAAAACTTACACAAAAATATCCACCAAAAAAAAAAACCAGAAGTTAGGTTTTTATACCTAAAAGTACAAATAGCTTAATATTTTGAACTGAATAATATCTCGCTCCATTTTTTTTTTACCAGACTAATTAATAGCCTTATTATGAGGTACTCGATAAAAATCCAAAACATTATTTAAACGGACCTATTTTTTTTTAAAGTGGTTTCCTTTTTTTGTCCGTAATTTCGGCAAAAAAATTGCTCATTCAATTTTTTATTTTCACATGTCCTTAAAATGCTGTTTAGCATAACATATTAAAAAATCCAACAAAATATTTATACCAAAATCAATTTATTTCACTTCAAATTAAAATTATTTATTACTCGGTATGGAAAACTTCTCATACCTATTTCTTTTCTTTATTATAGTAAGTAGGCAAATTTACACTCAAAACCTAAATATCCAACAAAATATCCATGCAAAACACCGAATTAAACCGAACGTATGAAAACTAAACTGCGCTTACGCGATAATGTATCTTAATCCTTCTTCTATTGGGTATAGTTTAGCGTGCGCGAGCGAAGCGTTGAAATCACAATCTTATCATCATAATCTTAATTACTCCAGTGTCCATACTACGGGTGGATATGGTTGTCGTCACTCGTTAGCACTTACTGTCTTCTACAATGCAATAATAGCAGGCACTGGGCAGCACATCAGCGCGTAACTTCTGCATCAATCATTGTTACAGTATCAATTGTTGTAATTGGCTGAATTTATGGCATTCTTGCTGCGTCAATGGATTATGTCCAATAGTGGAAGAGTGTTAACCAATCAGAGGTGATTGCGATGTATCAATGATTGATGCAGAAGTTACGCGATCGCTCGGCAGGTTTTACATTAGGGCTGCGATATTTTCGCACTGCCGGCCGCCCCTATTTCTATGGCGCGTTAATTAATTTCCATGATATCTTCTAAGATATTCATCTGAATCAAATGGTGTAAAGGGCGAATTTGATCTATATTAAATACTTGAGATGACTAACCATTTTATTTTGATATGGATTAATACAATGTCAGGAAAAAACACCTTCGAAAGAATCAGTTGAGTAGTTTTTGAGTTTATCCATAACAAACAAACAAACAAACAAACAAACAAACAAATCTTTCCTCTTTATAATATTAGTTTAGATAAGCAATATAGCATTACAGAAGATAAATTCAACATTAATAAAAAACACTAACTGTAACGACTTACCTTCAAGGTATATTTCCATAGTTTAATTAAGGGCCCATAAAAAAACTTATTTTTGAGCTTTGTTTGAATAAATATTTATTTCTGGTTATCCTTAACACAGATCTAAAAAATCTAGCTAGGATAGCCAGTTCTTGATCTTGCAACATTTTATCTAGGTACATTTTTTGATGTAAGCACAATAATATTGTAAATCTTCAAATAGTTCCAAGATCAATTATAATGTATCGATAGTAACATAATGATTAAAAATAAACAACTTATTTATTTATTATTATTATTATTTAATTGATTTCTTCTCATTACTTCTAGGATTTGAGAAAATTTACTAATTATATTATGTTTAAGTTGGTATTTTGCACGCCAGAAATTGGCAAACTGCATAAAGCCTTATTACTGTAAACATATTTAGACTTTTATTGTAATTTGTAAGTATATATATAATTATATATAATAAATGAATTGTACGCCATACGCCAATTTAAGTCACTGGGCTGCTGGGCATATTCATAAATGCAGTTAAGAACCATTATCTTGCAAACTAAAGGCAACAAAAATTATTCTTCAAGCTGAGTCGAAATAAATATATTATAATACTTTTCAAAATTAACCCTTATCTAATAAAATATACAATAAATTAGTTTAGATATCGATAGTAACATTTCTTGCCATGTAAATAATAACTAAGCATGATAAATCAAGTATGGTAACAATAACTATACATTGAGAAATTAAAAGAAGTCAGTAATATACTTAATTTTTATTATGTTTTAAATTTAACTTATAATAATTTCGCTTCCATGTAAAGAAAATGTAAAAGTAACGCAATCCAAAATATGGCCCTTACGCTTATCAAATAAATATTAGAATCACCAGAAATATGTAGCAAAATGGAAGTTATCCTCAACATGGCACTTCGGAAATTATCCTCAAAATGGCGGCACTGTTCATGCTTGGTCTACTTGCCGGCAGTCTTCTTGAACATTACATGACGTTGTAGTAATTTGACGTGACGGTGACGTTAGTGGGCGTAATTTTGCGCATTGTAAATTCAACCGTCGTGTCCCGCACTTAGGATCTAAAATTCGCTTGTGCGAAATCAAGGTAATTTGCTCAAGAAGTTTAGTGTGAAAGCCAGCAAAGCTCTTGTTGCACAAAATACAAAATTCTTCCATAACGATACCGCGTTTCAACAACTAAAGAAGTTGAACGCGTTTCAAGAACTGTTAGTGAAGATTTTATTTGAAGTAGAATAAACAAATACGTGATGTGACACACATATTTTTAAATACGTTCATTCTAAATATGAATATTACGAATACAAATTAACAAGGAGTTTCTATGTCTTCCTAATACACCCCCGTAATTTTTATTCACATCTTATTCACATATCAATAGGTACAGTATTCCTAACACATGTAGAACACATTACAAAAGTCCTAAATTTATCCATACTAAATGCGAAAGTATGTTTTTTTGTTGGTTGGTTGGTTTATCCTTCAATCACGCTTCAACGGTGCAACGGATCGACGTGATCTACCTTTTTGTTCCAAGAAAGTTAACAGTTCCTGTGGGATCTCATGCTGATTTTTACGTATTTTGGATTCAATCATACGGCAACGAAATAACAATTCGACGTGATTTTTTAGGACCAGGAAAGTAACATGGGCTACCTTTGTCCTGGAAAAACTAATAGTACCCGCAGGATAACATGACGTCACTTATCACGTATTTGTCCTTCAATCGTGCCACCCAAAAGCTACTCATTAACGTGATTTTTGCATGGATAGAACTGAAGATTTGGTAATTAATATGGGCTTCATTTAATCCCAGAAAATGTATGGTTCCTATTTTTCACGCATTTGGCGCATTCACGCGTTCAACTACGCGGTTTGTCAGTTACAGTTTGAGTTTTTGCGCTGATATAGTTGCGACAAAAAGTAAAATAGGTTACTTTTCGTCGCAATGATTAAATAGATCCCGCAGCATCTTATTAAATAAGATTGAAATAGATCGCGTAACATATTATTTTATGGGATCTTTGCCAAAAAAAACAAAAAAAAACTGCTTCAAGTAGACAACCATCACTTTTTACCATTGAAAATGGTTATCAGATGCAAATCGCCTGAGACGTATTTTTGGCCATAGCTCCGAGGATTTTAGGAGGATCGAGATGGGAATAGTACCAAGAGTTGAGGAATTTATCGAGACATATTGTGTGAATGTTTGAATTTTGAAAATCGGTTAGTAACTTTTTTTGGAATTATTTCGAAATTGTAAATATTTCAGAAAAAAACCGACTTAAGAAAAAAATAAAAAAGGGTCCCAGGGTATTAGTTTAGCTACAAAATGGCGAAAAAAATCTGAAAATCGGTTAATAATTGTGACCTGTAGGTGGTCCCTTTAGATTTGGAGTTGTAGAAAAACGGTTATTTTCGTATATAAAAAGTGATGTAGCTTCTATCATTATTGACCCATCGTAATGGTAGTGGTGTTTAACTTTAAAGATGCGGATGCAGGCGAGAAGTGCATTCGAGTTGGAATTTTTAAAATCAGATAATTCATTTTTGAAAAATTTTGAAGAGATTTACGTATTCATTTTCAATGCTCCGATTCTTGCGGGGACTGCGAAATCTGTGATTTTTTATAGCTATTAAATCAGGCACTTGCCTGTAAAAACCCATATTATACTTGCTCTAAATCTTCTTTACTTTAGTTTTTTTCGGAGATGGTAAAGAATTTTAATTTTCTTTAATTTTGTAGTTGATTAAAATAACCATAGATGCAGATAAGTAATTTAAATTGTAGTGTAGTAAATGCTATAATTTGATTTTTTCGCTTTGTGGCCAACATCGCTTTATTGCCATCTCTATTCTGGTATACTAATGAGAAAAAAAAATATCTTTCTCACTTTCTTTGCATCGTTTTGAGGCAAAGAATAACAGCTCCAATTAGACGATTACAAATGAAAATCTCGTTTACACTACAAAACTTCTTTTAAACATACAAAAACTTCTTATTATATTCGGTAACGCGGTGCGTCTAGAGTTGTCTTCTATATATATAATGCACTGTATGTCCCGGGAAAGAGATGGCAAAAAAGCATTGTTGGCCGCAATGGGAGAAAATTATCATATTATATTTTATTTAATAAACTAGGTACTTAAAGTTACTAAAATTTAACTTTCACATAAGTAATATTATGTAAATTTTTGTTATCTACTTAATTTTTAAAAAGTACAGAAGAATTCTTAACAGGTTTACCAATATTTTTTTTGGAAAGTAGTTAAGTAAGTATATCGAAAAAAAGTTGTAGCCAATTCGTCTCCGTGGATTAAGTTTTTTACTTAACTCCTTAATTTTCCAAAATTACCTTCCCGGAATACAACCTATCTCTGTACCAAATTTTATCAAAATTGGTTGAAAAGATAGACCGTTAAAGCGTAGAAGACAGACAGACAGATACACTTTTGATTTCATAATATTAGTATGTATAATAGTTTTCAAATAAAAAGCTTTCAAAGATCGCAAAAAAATTGTATGACCCCTTAAACAACCAAATGCGAGAATACCCTTGGATACAGTGCGAAGACACACCAATTTCAAAGACCATTTTGTGTTGGGACGTTAAAATTGTTACTTTACGGCTAGGGAAATACAATCGAGAACACAATGTAATTCCATAATCATCACTGTGAGGCTAGAAACATTATATTTTAAAGCAGTTTTCGTTGCACAAACCAGTTTTAGAGCAATCAGTTACTTTAACGCTCAGGCAATACGGTTCAGAACGCATTGATCGTCATACTGATTGTCATTTGCAAAAGCTTTTGATTGAAAATTGAACTGTCGTATCAACGAAATACGGTCGGTTATCGAGTACAGGCTCGCGTCGCTGTAGGCATATTATCTCGGTCTCAGGACGTCACCACGCTCCTGCTTTCCCTGATTAATGAAATACAAAATATTTCTTTAGAAAATGATTTTAGTTTTTAATGCGTTTGATTTTATTATATTTGATATTTTCATAGTTGATAGGAAAAAAAATATTGTAATCGTATCAATAAAAAAAATTGACGGAGAAATTTTTCACTACGAATAAAAAGGTAACTTTTGAAAAAAATATAGACTGATAGTATATTTGTTGGATTTTAAATTTTTAGGTATTAAACGGCAATAAAAGGACATTCCAGTGAAAAGTTTCAATGAGCAAATTTTCCGATGCAAGTAACATTAAAAAAACATATTTTTTCAAAATTTGATTGTTTCATCTTCGAGTATTTGTTGGATATTTCTTATTTAGTTTCCATACCTTTACATGAATGTTTCAAGTGAAGAAAGTTTTGACGGATCATTTTTGCGGACCAAGATATTAGACATAAAAGAGTTTAGGTAAAAATACCTAACTTCTGGTAAAAAATTTTGTTGGATATTTATAAAATACCTTTACGTTATGATACTTTATCATACTGTAAAGTTTCGTCGTCTGAGGAATTATTGTTGGGGTCCACTAGCTTCCTTTCCTAGACTACTAAGATGTCTGCCGTTTGATTGATTGATATTGATCCCCTTTTTTCATTTACGTGTAAAATACGTACGTACAGGGTACGTTTTTCTATAGACTATACTAGCTCTTGACTTAAAGGTGATTCTCATTATATATAACTATTATGGTAACACAAACTTATCTGTCGCTAGTAGATGTAAAAAATAAAATAAAACAAAAACTATACAGGCATAACAATTAGTTCCAATGTTGGCCACCGGGCCACATAAGTTTGACGGACTATAATAAATTTTGACATTAATGTGGTCTACTCAAATAAATTATATAAAAAAAATATTAGAGAGAGATATGAATATATCAACGTTTCATACGAAATTACTTTGAACAAATATTATACTGTTTTCATTCGCAGCTGTATGCTTTCACCTTTATAAAGGATAAAAAGGGGCTTTGAGAAAAAAACCCTTTAACCCTATTCGTTCCGATTTGCTTTATGTTGTCTATGGGCTAAAACGAGAATTCTTCAGCGTAAATAAAATTCTATTTTCCCAATATGCCCTTTGTTTGATGTTTTCCATCGAATGTTAGAATACTTCTATCCCTAAAATTATTTGACATGGAAAACCAGGACTTAATTATTAAACCCACAAAAAGTTTGTGACGGTTATTATGTGTGTGTAAACGTAGATATTGTGTTTTGAAATTTTTGTGATTCGTCTATTAGTTTTTTTTTAATTTGATTTAACCAAGAACAATTTTAATTGTACAATGTTTCTTGCAAATAAACGATCGATTGATTGAAGAAAGCAGAAAATAAGAAGGGGTATACGTATTTCGTGAAGAAAGACTGAGCGATAGCATTCTTAAGATCAACAATTTACTTGTTTACACAAAACAATTTTGTTCCTATGGCATTTCGTATGTGACCACCTCGACCGTACTTCAGAAAATTCGGCATCAGCATTTCGTTACTAATACGAAATTTTCGTATTAGGTGATGATTAGTTAGATGTGAACTGTTAGGACAAACTGAAAAAGGCTTAAGGTGGACTACACGGGTCTGCCCGCGAAATTCAAATTTAATTTGGTTTTTCGCAATTTATAAACTAATACGACAAAGTAGGCTTATGGCATTCTAATTCCGCCAATGGCAGTATCATCTTCACAGGGTTATATAAAAATCTTTATTTGAAAGTGTCCAGTTTAAGTAATTAATCAGATAATCGACTAATAGTGAGTAACTCACATCCAACTCGATAGTCTAACTAATTTCTTAAACTGGACACTTTCAAGTAAAGATTTTTATATAACCCTGTGAAGATGATACTGCCATTGGCGGAATTAGAATGCCATAAGCCTATTTTGTCGTATTAGTTTATAAATTGCGAAAAACCAAATTAAATTTGAATTTCGCGGGCAGACCCGTGTAGTCCACCTTAATTTAACATGGCTCAGCATTTGCATTATTTAGGACTGAGTGCATTCTAGGTTGATCCGTCATCACTCCAACCTCATTATATTAGTTCTGAACTATTTTTGAGAACCCATACTAGCTTCCCTAACAAAGTTGCGTGAACAAAGCGCTACAAAACATGTAGAAATAATAGATAAGAAAGAATAGGCTTAAGGGAGAACGTTTTCCTTTTACCGTATTTCTTTGCCTTTATGTTATCTGCAGGCCAACACTCTGTATAACTAAATACAATTCTATTGTTTCAATACGCTCTTTTTGTGACGTTTCCACGAACATCAAGCCGTATCTCATGTAACACCATTGCTTTTAGAAGTGCTACTACCGGCTATTGGTTATGTATGGAGTGCAAATTGAATGCAATGACACCCCGAGAGCAAAAACTTAGATTCCAACTAGATATAGAGAAGATTTCCAACTACTACATACGAGCATGACTCATCAAGCTCAGGTTCAAGTTATTTACTCAATTTTTTTTTTAAATCCACTAGAAGTTAGCCCTTGACTGGGATCTTACCTGATGGTAAGTGATGATGCAGTCTAAGATCGTAGCGGGCTAACCTGTTAAGCGCATGGCAGTTATATTAAACCCATACCACTAATCGGTTTCTACACGGCATCGTACCGGAACGCTAAATCGCTTGGCGGCACGTCTAGACAAATTTAAGGTTACCTAATACTTAATCATATTGAATTATACAATAATAACTTTCTTAATTAGGAGAAAAAGTAACAGGAGTATTTTTTTTTCAAGATGTACGTGATATGATAGCAAAAACATGTTAGGTATATTATTTTCATTTGTCACAAAATCACGAATAGGTTCCTTCGTTTCACAAGGCAAAAAGATAATATTTGCTAATGAGAAAAAATATATATATAGTACATAAAAAATACGCAGCGTTTATAAAGATGGCCTCATTAAAATTTATACGGACCGCTGCGTTCGTAAGAGCAGTTGTAAACAAAAGCATGGTTTTGTTGTCGCCTCAGCGGAAAGGAAGTTTTTGGTTCAAGTACTTGCTAAAACAATGTTAAATCTCATGTCTCGGTTGCAGTGCTGAGACTGACTTACACTCTACATTATTTTCGAAGTCTGCACTAACTATAAAAATAGTTGTTCAGACTGACAGACTGACTGAATAATGAAAATCTCGACTCTGTGACTTATCGGCATTTTTCAAATTACAACGGGCCGCCTTCAAATAACCTACAATATAAGTTTTGAATTTTTTGTTAATTGGCCAAGAGTAAATTGAATGAATCATACAAGTAAATAAAAATTTATTTAATTCTTTCAGTGCTTTTGATGTCGGTTCAATTTTTAAAAAAAGTTTTATTAGAGTATAGGTACAATAGGGGTGATGCCTGTATCAAAAATAAATTATTTCTAACTGATTATTAAATAGAGGGTCTTCCAAAAGATCTAAAATTCTCATCCTCGGTTAAAGATTTAAGAAAGAAAAAAAGTGCATTGAAATTTTATGACGTTACAACTGTGAATTTCATATAACTTCCATACTAGAAGTGCGTTTTTAAGTTTGATAAAGAGTTGCTGATTTTATTGAGTTGTCATCATCCCTTTTATACAATTAGTAAAGCGTGTTTTTGTTTTTAAGATACATATTATTAATTTATTTATTACAATAATAATTGTAAACACTAGCATTTATTAAAGTTCATAGAATCATTAAAATTCATACTGACAGTACTTACAGTTGTAAACAAAGCTTCAATGTACGTAGCTGGTTCACATGAAAGGAAACTTGTGGTTCAAGTAGTAGTAAAACAATGTTTAATCTCCCGTCTCAATGTATGCTGGATAAACATTTCAGCGGCAACATTGCACTACAAAATTAATGCATGCCAGTCCATTTTATGAAGAACCCTTGGCCATATTATGGCTAGGTTGCATCACCATATTTTGACGGACACGTAACCCTTTTAAGTACATAGCACTAACGAACGTTAGTCAAAAAAGGAATTGATTCACCATTTTTAGTATGGAGTACCTAACACAAGTAAATTAACAGTCTTACGTGTGTTAAATTTAAACGATACGAGTAGTTACGATAACTAATGGTTTGAATCAATTCCATACAAATCGTAGTTAACGTTGTCGCACTGTAATATTCGTAAAAAACATCAATTTGCATGGACAGAGGTTAATAAGTGTAGCTAGGCCCTAATTCTTCTTAAAGCGTTTTTTCCCTGATCAGTTTTTCATATTATCCCTAAAAGTTATTACGCAACTGCGAAATTAGAGTGTAGCGGCATGGAAAATTTACGCTACGCTAAGAACGTTACGTAATGCTACTTTCTTGTGTAGTAAATAAATATAACTTTCAATATCTGGCTCATTAGACATAAAGCTTAGAAGCTATTTAAGTTAATACTCCTCCTTCTCGTTTATCTAAGCAATTTCCAGTCTGTTTATTATTTTGAGCCATAATAATATTGTTTCATTGGCCAAGTTATAGGCTAAACGTACTACTTAAAAGTAATGGCTACTCAATTTAAGACTTGACGCAATTTTCGCTATAAACAACAAAAGTTGAAACACTATGGACCCGACAGGATAAAACGTCTGTGCGAGTCATTCGCGTCGGAGAGTACCGACGGTGTGTCCAATCACGCTAGTATGTGCAGATCCATACAAAAAAAATACGCGTCAGGGTCTCACCAAACCTATCGATGCTATACCCGGCTTGAACCGGTCAGATAAGCTTATTATGTATACGGTATTTAGAGTGAAATTGACGTCGTCCGCCTTAGACGACGATGGGTGTGCGAATTGTCCGAATTTGGCCTTTTCGTTTCCTCCGTGTCCGGAGAGCACGTTAAGCCATCGGTCCTGGTCATCACTAACATCTGATAATAATCGTTAGTACTTAACCTAAGAGGTGAAATAGTATACTCTTAGTGGAGGCGTATGCGGATGGACCTGGGAACCCGCCGTTTTATCATCCTAAGAAAACCCCTGCCATTATTTGATAATAGAATGGGATCACGTCCTTCAGCAATAAGGAATACGACGCAGAGAGAGAGAGAGAGAGAAAGATATCAAAAACTGTTTGTTAAACATTTCTAGACTAGAACACCAAGTAATTTAATAAAGCTTCCCAAAAGGCTTTTATAATGAGCCTTCTCATTATAAAAGTAGGACTTAGGGCGCCTTCAAATTTGCCGCAAACCGTAGCGCGGCCGCAGCGCGGCTGCAGCGCTGCGGCCGCGTTCCTGTCGCGAGGTTCGAACATCATAGGGTTGTACCTATATTTATTTTCACGATGGACTCTGACGAAGAAACACTACGTTACTATTAATACGAAACAACGAAAATATAAAGTAGTTGTGTTAACAATACATAATAATATTATACTTACATGCTTCATTTTTTTTACTTGGAGTCTTGTTTGTGAAATTGTCAATAAATTTAATGTATTTATCCGTTTTCGCCGGAACTTGCATATCCTTTCTATTCTGTACTGTGTGTTATTTAATCCTTCATCTCCACCTTATTTAAAGGAGAAATTTGAATTCGTTGGCCGTCCAGGAGAAGTTCTCCGTACTACAAGGAAACTTGTTTTAAGGACGCCTACACATAATTCTTCTTTCTTCCATAAATCCTTTTCTGTACAAGCTGTTAAGTTGTGGAATGCTTTGCCTCTTGAAATCAGAGAGGCTCAATCGATAAATATCTTTAAAAGGCTTGTAAAAAATTACTATTTGTCGCAATAATAATATTATTTGTATAGTAGTTTATTTATTTTTTATATTTTGATACCTACTGTCCCATATTTTATTTTATGAGGTTTACGTTTAGTTATTTATATATTTATTTATTTGTGAGTATATATGTATATTTATATGTTATATTTGTAGTATTTATGTTATATTTATTTTATATAATATGTATTATAATTTGTAGCATTATATAAATATTTTTTATTTATTTTGTTATTTCAGCACCATCTACCGGTTGTATTTGTAGCTATGTCCTTTCACACCATTGGTTGCCTGGAAGAGATCGCTATGTAGCGATAAGGCCGCCAAATTGTATACTTACTTTGTTAGTAGCTAAGTTTTCTTTTTTATAATTTCCTTTGTGGTGTACAATAAAAGTGTATTCATTCATTCATTCATTCATTTCTTCCCAAGCCTTTTTCTTTTCGATTTTATTGCTGTAAGTACTTGTCGGACTTCGAATCTCATATTGCTGGACGACTCTCAACCTCATCGATAAATTCTTCTACCTGATTTTCGTTCATGTTTAGACTTGAACAAAAATACGTGCGCAGTCCCGTCACTAGTCGATCGATGAACTGATGCGCGGCCGCAGCGCGGGTGCAGCGCTGCAGTCGCGTGTTTTTTATTTATATGGATTTACAAAGCAGCGCGACCGCAGCGCTGCAGCCGCGCTGCTTCCGCGCGGCACTTTGCGGCAAATTTGAAGGCGCCCTTAGTGCCTCATACCACTAAATTCCGCGCTGGTGCTGCCACGTCGAGTGCCTAATTGCTTCTTTGCCTTGTATCCAACATACTTTCTCTATTAATCTACTGTAATTATATTCGCACCTTATTTATAACTATACTAGGTTTTGCCCGCGATTTCGTTCACGTTAAATTCGATTTTGATTGTTTTTTTTTAAATGCAGAATAGGCTTAATGAAAAACAATGATGAGGTTTAGGTTGAAACGCGCTTGCCTTGAAGGTACTTACTCAAGTAAATGTACGTATGGCAGCGATCTTTTATATGTAACTAGACGTATGGTAAATTTCAAACCCCTTTTGGACGTACTTATGGATTTAAATTTTCAAAAATCCTTAGCTGTCTGTATGCCAAATTTCAGCCTGATCCGTCCAGGGGGTTGAGCTGTGCGTTGATAGATCAGTCCGGCAGTGAATTTAGGTCTTTTATTTAAATCCCGATCGAAGAGACGTTAGTTCTCTTTGTGTGTTCTATCGTCTCTACAATGGAGAGTGCTCTGAGGAGCTATTTAATCTAATACCACCTTCCGTGTTCTCCAGTCGCACTCTTCGTCGCAGAAACAAATTTCATCCTCACCACCTGGATGCCTGGTCTTCTTCCACCACCCGCTATTCCAGGTCATTTCTGCCACGTACCTGCAAATTGTGGAACCAACTTCCATCTTCTGTGTTCCCTAATGATTATAATATGGGGCTCTTCAAAGGGCGGATAAACAAATTTCTCAAAAGCCAGCAACGCATTGGCGGTTCCTCTGGTGCTGCAAATGTTCATGGGCGGCGGTAATCACTTACCATCAGGTGACCCGCCTGCTCGTTTGCTCGCTATATATATATAAAAAAAAAAATAAAAAAAAAAATAAAAAAAAAAAAAAAAAAAAAAAAAAAAATCCCGTGGGAATTCTTTGACTTCACGGCATAAATAATACAGCTGATTCATATAATTTTTTTCTTTATCAGTGACATAAAGTTATATAGATTACATTAAAAGTAAAAGCTCTCAGACACGTATGTTAAATAAAGCCTCAAAAACTTTGTTACAGATATAAGGCTACAAGAAATGTTTACTTTGATTTTTGCACCATTTTATTTCTTACCGCGAAAAGTAGAATTCGAAATACGTCGTGCAAGGAGCCGATATTAATCAATCATCTGACAAACTCCTCGCGAAAAACTGGCGGTGAGTCAAATGGCGCATAGGTGAAAAGAAAAATACTAGGAAAAACTTGTAAGTGAGAAGAAAGTAAGTAAATAGGAACAGGAATTTGCTTCATCACGCACATCTAATAACGATTTTAGTTACTTCTTAGTGCGGTTACCTTTTCTTTTTGCAGACGAGGGGAAAATGTATTTTAAGACACCCAACTTCTACTAAAATCTTTAACCTACTAAAATCCTCTCGGTGGCCAAAGTCAGCGCATGTTGGGAAGTTCTGAGATCTTTTTTTAATCCACTACAAATTAGCCCTTGACTGCGATCTCACCTGATGGTAAGTGAAGATGCAGTCTAAGATGGTAGCGGGCTAACCTGTTAAGGGCATGGCAGTTATATTCAACCCATACCCGTATTCGGTTTCTACACGGCATCGTACCGGAACACGTCTTTGTCGGTAGGGTGGTAACTAGCCACGGCCGAAGCCTCCCACCGTGCCAATTCAGAAATTATAAATTCCCAAATTGACCCTGCCGGGGATCGAATCCGGGACCTCCACACGTAAGACAACAGCATTCAACACTGCGCCACGGAGGTCGTCAAAGACCTCTTAGGAACGCATCGGTGACTCCACGCGCGACGCCCGTTGGGCTCATCTCAGACAGAATACAGTGCCCTTGTTGCAAACTTGTCTGGTCCGGAAGCCAAAATTGGAACTTTACGACTGTTAAGTTTTAGTTTTTTTTTAAATTTGATATTTTATAACAACTTTAAATGTGATAACAGCGACGCTGTCACCGGGTCAGATAAGTATGTGGCACTATACCTACGACTGTGGGTGAGGTATGGCTGCTGGCCGCAGCAAGCCACCATCTTCCCAGAGTCGCAAAAGTGCGGTTACCTACAAGTTTTTTTTTTTAATCAACTTGAACATAACTTTACTCGCGTGTTTGCATCAAATTGTACAATTATTTTGTTTTTATTGAGTTTTGGTACACTTATTTTGATCTAATACATATTCATCAATCTCATTACATATTTTGTAAAAAATAATGTTAATAATTTTAGCCATTTCGCGTTATATAAACAGACAAACCTGTATTTTTTCTAAAAAAATATTGAAAAACGAAGATAACATAAAAATAGTACATGGAGAGTATGATATGATGAGATGAGATCTCTCATCTCATCATATCGTATCACAAGAGATCTCTGCCAACTATTACAGTAAATAGATTGAATAATGTTTCAATTTTTAATTATTAAAATCATATTATTATTATACACAACAATGTGACAATGGATTAGGGCTCTAGACTTTCTTTTGTAAAGTTTATTAATATATAAGTATAATATGCCAAATGAGATCTCCTATCCGACGACTGACTTAGCCCGTTTGTGATATAACATAATATTATCCTAACGTGGATTCATAAAAATATTATTATTATTATAGATTCATAATATTATTATAATATATTTCGTAATGGGTACTAACAAGCCGTTTCGTAACTTTAAGTGCTTAAGCAAGTTATAAATACAGCAATTTTAGCACCTCCAAAAAAGTTTTTGGGCAATTTCCATTTATAATAAGTAAATTACCAGCGATAAATCAGGTCTATTATGGAAAAGCCATTCACAGGCGCTATGAAAGCAGCATTATGGCAAACGCCATATCAATAACAAGGCTTTATAATCGATTAAACGGGAAATGTATGGCGCCGCCAAAATATATGGCGCAATATGTCAACGTCAGGGGGATACGACGAAGACGGGGCGAAACATTTATCAATGCGTATTTATGAATTTGTAACTGTCTTTAAATTTTACATATTAATCTTTTATTTTCAGTTGCATGTTTTGTGTATCCCAGCATTAAATGTTTGTTATCTCTGTGTCAAATTGCGTTAAGAGGCCGTAATTCTCGCCATCGGTCAATTTTGGAATCTGTAGGTATACCGCACAGTAGACCTTTAGGCTGCACTCACACATAGACGACATAGGTCGGTAAAGATACTTTGATACTTTGCGTAGTCAAGTTCGTACGTACGTGCGGTCGTACGATCTGCAGAACCATTTTACACGTGAATTTGATCAGACTTTGATAATATTTTTTGGTCATATAGGTATTTTATAGAACTTTATTTTTTTACAATCAAATAAATATTATAAATGCGAAAGTTTGGATGGATGTATGGATGTATGTTTGTTACTCAATCACGCTCCAACGGCTGAACGGATCTGGATGAAATTTGGCACAGAGATAGATTATAGTCTGGAATAGCACATAGGCTACTTTTTATCCCGGAAAATTAAAGAGTTCCCGCGGGAACCGAAAAACCTCAATCCACGCGGACGAAGTCGCGGGCATCGGCTAGTTTGTTATATAAATACTAAACATTCATGGTAAATCTTATTTTATCAGTAATTTCAAACTCTTAAGAAATACAGGTTATTGTGACGCGTAAATTTTGATAAATCATGCACATTGATTTGATTTTTAACTAATTTTGTATAGAACTTATAAAAACGAATTGCATCAGTCCAATTTTAGGAGTGTGTTTATCATATTAGTATTTTTTATTAGTCATTTATTATAATTTTTCGTGGATTTATATTGGTCAAAAGTGTCACCCAAAAGTGTAAAAATGGTAAACGTATTCTGCAAGAATGAGAATTTCACAATTATATTTCAATAAAATTACTATTTTTTTTGCAACAGTCTACTAAAGAGTGATTAATCTTTAATGTTTTAATTTTCTTTTTGTTATAATACTAATATTTCATGCACAAAGCTCATCAAAAGTTCTTAAAATGTCGGTTTACGGGGTTACGGACTGTCAACATCGGTTGAATGGTTGAACCGCGTAAAGGTGATACGCAAAAATAAGTCATAAACTTAGTTGACTTGGTTCTGGATTTCAAGGAAGATGCATCCAACTGAGTATGAGAGTAAAATGTTTTGAAGAGAATTCATGACCAAATTAAACTTAAGAACAATTTATAAGCAGATACCAATATAAAACCAATATAAATGTTATTGGAAAAATAAAACTTACACAATATCGAAATGAATTAACAAATTAAACTAATAGCGTCTATATATTTTCTAGTACCAATAAAAGTTTAAGTCGAATACCGAAGAATTCTGCCGGTTTTCAAATAAATCATCGCCATTAAGTGCTCAGGAGAAAGATTTCCGGAGAAAAATAGACGAAGAATTGTTGAAAAAATGCATCGCATTTTAATTTTTATTGCATGTACCGAAATTCCGTGAAAAGTTTGTGTTGAGTCAAAGATTCGCTTAATGAATTAGGCAAGCAATTCTTCGCTAATAAATTAGCTTAGATTCTTAGCAGATTATTATTACTTGTCTCCGGTTTACCGTTTAGTCTGATGAAATTGAATTCCAAATTGAATTTGTAAAAAAACAAATGACTCTCTTTTTTTCTCAATTGTATCGTAGGTATCATCAAGTAGGTAGGTATCATTATCAAGTACTCTTATGCCAAGGATCCATAATTCTTAACATGCATCTATTTACATTTACCTATTTGCTACTGTTTAAATATAATTTCCACACTTAATTATTATTAAGCACATTACAGCAATATAAGAAGAATGTAATAATTATTAACAACCCAATAAATAAACTATTTTATTAGTTTGTTATTATTTAAATGAAGCAGACGTAGTATAATTTCTCAAAGTGTTTCTGAAGGTGAAGTGTTTCAAAAAACATAAAGCAAGTAGCAAGTCCATTGCAAAGGTAAAAAATATGTTTTCCATTCAGAGACGCCAATACGATAGGCACGGGACCTAATAACAGAACATAACTTACTCTTTGACGTTCACTTCATGCATTTTAATGAGGAGCATCCACACAAACATTGGACTGCATACGTTCCTAGTTTTTATTTTGAATGTTTTTCGAAAAAAAGCCCGGTTGAAAGAGGGTTTTGTGATACAGATGACATGCGAGCTCGAAAGCTCGTTATATTCCTTGATATTTTTATTCAAATTGAAATACCGTTTCAGTTTTAGAAATGTGACATTTTTGGCTGCTAAAAAATATAGTTCGTTGAAATTCTGTTTGAATTCGCCGGACCCTGCGCTAATATTAAACATTCTGTGCTATATCTAAGTAAAAGATAGATCATAGCTGAAGCGGAGTTACTATCCTGCTGAAGGGTAAAGATTAATTTGCAATAATTACTCTGTAATAAATAAAATATTAAAAATAAATAATTATTTTTGATGTTTGACCAGGCATGGGTACAACATAGCAACTAAAATAGGAATAGACAAACTAAAATAACAAAACCTACTTATTTTCTTTTTTTGTACCAAAATGTTATTAAATACGTAGAAAAACAGCAACAGCAACAACATCCACAACAAGGAAGCACTTATCTCTATAAGATATCTCTAGTGGTAGGTAGTAGTTGACTAAGTAGTTTTATGGCTTTTTTTCAGTTTGGACGTTAGGATAATTAATTAGTTAAGTTTATGGGGATCCATAAGATGGATAATGGATGAATGGATGGAGGATTGATAAATGCCGTCACATAATTTTGAAAAGGATTACGCAAAAATTGTGTGAAATTAACAATGTAAAATCAAAAATAAATGCACCAAAATATAAATATTACACCAAACAATAAAACTCTAGTCCAGAAATAAAAATAGCGGACGTTTTAGTAACACGTATTTACGAGAGAATGCAATTTAAATAGTTCACCTTTTATTTCGCCAATTCACGAAAAACGAATGACAATTGGACACTTCGCCCGTCGATAGTTCAAATAAAAATGAATTCGTTCGACGAAATTGACTTAGGTACAATGCACACTTATTCCGAGATTTCCGTTTGCAAATAATATAACTTAGAGTTAAAAATTAATTTTGTGTACAGATACTGAACTTTTATAGAATTTGAATCGTTACACGAGCTTTGGTTGTTTATTACTATGTATGAGATAAGACACTACAAATATTAATACTAAAATATAATAGGACCAGATAAAAACACATTTATTGCGACAAAGTTTCCGCTAAATAGTTAACTTAAAAAATATAATATGAATTAAAACGTCAATGATCACAATGAACAGAGAGATGATAACTTAGTATGTATAGTAGTAATGTATTAGTATGATAACAAAGTACTTATTTCATAGGTCTAAAAAAAGTACACTATTATTTGAAGTATCAATAAATGACTCATACACGGACAAGTATGGTTTTACCCGTACTAAGCAAACCCTGCCAAGCACTTTTATTTTCATTTTCGCGTGTACGTGATACCACTGACACAGTTTTCATTCAAACTTGTACAAACTTCAAACTAGGGACTTAGGAATTGGCGCGGGCATATAATATAAATGTATATGTCCACAATAATTTGTCTCTACCCTCGCCACTTCATCATTACCTTACTTTTAATAAACAAAAAATATACCTTATTTTATATCAAACAAGACAAACACTATGTCATAAATTTGGATATTTGCCAGAAATTGGGATATTTAACATTCTATTTCTATTTCTATTTCTATAGTTCCTATTTAGCAAGTATCGAAAAAAAAATCTTGTTTTCCAGGTATGCTACGTAACGTACTTATAAAAGTCATACAGATTCATTTTAAAACTTATAATTATACGTTACACTAACTTTAGGAAATATGTTTAATTAAAGCAGTTTTATTCCCGAAGGTACAAAAATATCTTTGTTTGAAAAAGCTAAAGTTAGAGAAAGCTTTCGAACTTATAGTTGGAAATTATTCCACCAGCGATATATCATTTCAATTAAAAATAATATTGAAATTACATTACGTTTATCGCGAATTTACTTTATAATTATCCTGACATTTACGATCGGCGTAACTGTGATAACAAGCAAACTTATAATATATAAATCCATAGTAATATTATAAATGCGACAGTGTGCCTGTCTGTCTGTCCGTCGGTCTGTCTGTCTGTCTTTTCGGCCCATCTGCTCAACCGATTTTGATGAAATTTGATTCATCCCGAATTGAATTGAATTGTATTGAATTGAATTGTATCCCGGGGAAGGACATAGGCTCTTTTTTATCCCGGAAAATTAAAGAGTTCGCGCGGAATCATCTAGTATTTTATAAGATCTATTTGCTGACTTATAAGATACAGTATATGCCAAAAGTATAAAGAGGCTTGACAGTGCATCAAAAAATCAAACATTAAAGTTAGCAGCAATCAACAAACAATTCCAAAAAAAAATCTTTGTTATTTTAAGGTAAAAACGTGATATTTTGAAAGTTCTACGGAAAGTTTGAAGGATTTAATAAAAATCATTCCATATATATGAAGACCTTATTAATGGCAATTCTGTACTCGCAATCCCCAAGAAATTTCGCGCAAAAGCAAAGTTATACCAAATAAGAAAACTTTTGCCTTTGTGTTATCGTGAAACAGCAGGAATCACGATGTTTATTTACAAGATCATTATCTAGAAATAGTATGATAGGTAAAAAATATTTTAAATATTCTGCAAGACAAAAATAAGTGTTTTGAAAGAAAGGAAAGCAGATTAATCGCCAATTGCAATAGTGTCACAGACAAAACAAATAATTATTACTTACAACAATAAATTGTCTCTTGTCGTTTTTCGGGTTGTGCCGTACGTGATGCGGTAGGTATTTCTATGCTTGTTATGTGTGGCACAGTTTGAAAATAAATGTTTTTTCTTTCTTTCTTTCTTTCTTCGTTTCTGTGCCTGCTATGCATCTCTAGACTTCAATTGTTCTCACACCTAGGGCATCTGGAAGAAATCCACATTTGTAGCGATAATATGTCCTTGTACACGTCCTTTCTATATTTAAGTTTAGTTTTAATTTGTATTTTTTTGTACAGAATAAATAAATAAATAAATAAATTGATTAATGCTTCAACCAAATACTCCTAAGTATTGCACCAAAATACGTACGTACGTTGTAAAAAATATAGCATGATCATATTGCGTAAATTATAGTATGAATAGATACACACACACAGATTTCTATGTACTAGAAATCATTGTATATGGGTGTATCGAAACAATAATAGAACGAAAGACAATATATTTATATTGTAGCAATAAGATATAGTATAGTATAATATAAAAAATAAATTGATGAAAATATATTTAGAGTCCCACAAACATATCTGACCCGGTGACAAGGTCGCTAGTAGATATGAAAAATGTGGGAAAAATACAATAAAAACAAAAACTTAACAGGCATAAAAAATAGTTCCCATTTTGGCCACCGGGCCAGTTATGTTTGTGGGACTGTACTTAAGCTATTATGTCAAAATATGTAATACCATTAAAAATACCCACCGAATTGAGAACCTCTTCCGTTTTGGAGATCTGTTAAAAAGGAATTTATCTGTTATTTTTGACCGACTTCCAAAAGGAAAGGTTCTCAATTCGGCATGTATTTTTTTACATTCAAGAAAGCGTGGATAAGAATAAAGCATAAAAGCTTCTATATTTAAATCGAACTTACCTCCCCATGGCCACTTCAAATCTCCAACCCCTTCTAAAAGATTTATATTATCATGTTCTTAACTATTTAAATAGACTTCCCCCAAAGCTTTGCAATCATATTTTATGCACGAGTAAGATTGAAACTAGATCTCCACCTGCAATTATCTATTCCGTAAGTAAACATCGTTATTAAAATAAACACTGCATTTTAAAGCCAACTTCACCGAGCGGATGCTTTGCTTTAATGCTCCGTAAACATTCCTGTGTTCACGTCAATCACGGTCCAATGGAATCGTATCATTTAATGCGGATGAGTAGCGGTAATATTATGCAAGCGCAATTTTATAAAATGACTCTAACGCTTCCCTATGAATTAAAGTTTTGTTGTAATCTATACTATGCTGCTAGACTAATCTATACTAATATCATAAATGCAAAAGTTTGGATGGATGGATGGATGTTTGTTACTCAATCACGTCAGAATGGCTAAACGGATATGGCCTAGAATAACCTATAGGCTACTTTTTATCCCAGAAAATTAAAGAGTTCTCGCTGGAACCAAAACGACACGCAGACGAAGTCGCGGGCATCAGCTAGTAATAAAATACAGGGCCCACGTTTTTAATCAGATTAACTGATTTTTATTTCTTTGAGATAAAGTATAATACAACTTGCTACCGCTTGTGGCTTAGCTCCAGTGGGATTTCGAAAAACCATAATTATTGTTAAAATACTTCAATAAATTCGATACAATTTTCAAACATAATAGTGAAAACTGAAAAGAATGTTCCAATTTAGGTGTACGCATAATATTTTTGTGAAGAACATTTCTAAACTAAAGAATGAAGAAAACAAAGAAGTTAATATATTTTGTAACGGAAAACCCTTATCTAATGCTATTTTTTTATGAAAGCCCTCTCTATTAAATGTTTTGGTCATCAAAACAGAATCAAGATTGAGTTTATCCAAAAGCATATTCGTGTTTTTCTTATAGTGCGTAAGGGATTTGTGAATATATTGTAATAGGGTGAAACTTTTATGAAATATTTGCTTGTTCTCGAGCATAATATTTGTTACTAGCAGGCCCGGCTTTGCTGGGGTGGAGTTCTTACTAAAAACTCTGTATTCAAGCTCAAGTCTTCTAGACCCAGCGTTTTGAACTACATATTTACTTTAGAGTGGCCCCTTTTGACTATACCTATTATTAATATAGCCACGGTCATGGTCCACGTGGATTTGGTTTCTAAAAATAAGGACAAACTATTACATTTTTTGGATCATAAAGTAGCCTATGTCATTCTCGTTAGAGGCCCAATTGTCTAAGCAAATCTTAATCATGTGAGAGCATGAGGTATCTATGAACTCCTCAAACAGGGCGAGTCATCCGTTTGGCCAAAGGTTACAATTACGATTTCCTTACAAATCGAGGGTAGTCCTTAGCTATACCAATGCAAAAATCAAGCGCAGCAACTGTGCGCATTGCTCATTATATACAGTCCACATATTCAATTCATATACATAGTATTGTTGACCATTAAAGGAAAGTTTAACCTTATCTTCAAGACTTTCTGTCGTCCTTCAACTTACTATCCTTACCATGTGCATCGATCCTTTGCAATATTTTCGCGTTGAATAGGCCATAACTAATACCCATTCGGTGCCCAGGTTTTTGTTTAAAAAAACAAAATACCTATTGGGTTTTTATTAAAACAGGACCCAACAGGCACAAATAGCAATGAGTATATTTGTAAAGTCTTGAAATAATTATTTGAGAAACTATACTTCTATACTAATATTATAAATGCGAAAGTTTGTATGGATGGATGGATGTATAGATGGATGTTTGTTACTCAATCACGCCGGAACGGCTGAACGGATCAGGATGAAATTTGGCACAGGAATAAATTGTATTCTGGACTAACACATTACTTTTTATCCCGGTAAAATGAGTTCCCGCGGGAACAAAAAAAACCTCGATCGACACAGACGAATTCGTGGGCATCAGCTAGTTTCCCATAAAGCAAGTTTGGCCTATCAAATCCATTCCATTTGTAATGTCCGCAGAGTTAGCCGACAACAATGAGGCAAAGTTTCGTAATTTAGGTTTAGAAGTTTGCTTGTTAGTGAAGTTTCGTTGACACTGCGGACAAATGAACCGACAGTCGATAGGGGTTCAAAAATTTCGAATAATGTGGAACTGAATAATCATATTGAAAAACTTTTATCAAAACTTTTCCGACGGTGGAAGTCTTATTCAGTCTTATTTCGTAGTTTAACGAGTCGGTCTTGTATAAAACAACACACCATAATCATAATTAATTTGCGAAGATTTATGGATCGAACTATTGTTAACATAAATAACATTTTCGTAAATTCGAGATTCTATCATATTATTATTACATTGTTATATTTTAGGTTGTGTTTTGTTCTGTAAAATATTAAATTTAAATATTTGCTTTCCGGGCATTGAATAAAGTTTTCAGCATTTGAACATTTTAATTCAAAAAATTCTCTAATTAATGAATTTATGAGTAATTTAAACCTTTCGTATCGTTAATTTCAGACTATTTTAGGTAAAGGTATCATTTTTTATTGCATTATGAAGTGCGAGAAACGACGCAAAATTATAAGCATCTCACCTTAATTCCTACAACAAAATGTGTACTTACCTGAATCTAGCCTAAGCTTTTCGCGTAAAATTCCTCTGAAATAAACGGGCACTAAAATGTAATGTACAACGTAATTACTATACTAATACCTATTGTTTGTTCACAGATGCTCTCCTAGTCTACAATACAAGGTCCTCCATTGTAGAATCCCATACGCATGGAAATTTAACGAATAGGTATGTCCATTTTGAACCTTAAAATGTTTCTAATAAAACTGTTCTCCAGCAGTCCTCGTTCCAGCTTTGAATATCCGTCGTCCATTCACATTAATTTAAAACGATTTGATATTCGATCTTAGATACATAGGAGCAAAGACATTTTTCATCTGGTACATATTGTCTGGTACAGTATTCAGGCCGCAAAATGTCACCAAATTTAACAAAAGAAAATCTAACCTATTTAAACAAATATGCATTTTACTTGAATACCATAAAGTCGTTTTTCCATTGCTACGTTTAATAGTTTCGATATTATAATGAGAGGTTGTATGTAAAGGACTTCGCTGATTTTTTTTAATGAAATGTTTGCTTTTATGTCCCTGGGTACATTATTATCCAAGCATGCTAGTATCTAGTTATTTAACCCAGTTTGGTGGATAAAAGTTTTTTCTTGTTATTTTAACATGACAATATAATAAAAAGCAGCACTGCTGAACAAAAAAATGTTAAAATTATTCATAAAAAAACAGAAATATATATTTATAGAAAGTAGATCGCAATAATTACGATGAACTTCTTTATATATAAATATTTAGGAGAACAATGATGTCCGTTATTTCATCTCCATGAATTTTGATTAAAAAATAGCCTATGCCTTTCCGCACCCAATCTGTACCACATATCGTCAAAATCAGTTAAAAAGATGGTCCGTAAAAGCGTAGAAACCAAATCTTTTCTAAGCGGGTCTACGTCATAATAGCTTACTGCATGCCAAATTTCAGCTGGATTCATCCAGTGGTTTGAGCTGCGTGTTCATAAGTCAGTCAGTCACCTTTTCCTTTAATATATTTAGAAGTGTGAATTTATAAGCTTTTAAACATAAAAATTCATATAGTAGTAATAATTATCTTAAAGGCTTTTATCGATAGGTAATATAATATTTATGCTTAGTTAATACCTTCTGAGTTCCAATACTGACACGATGAAAAAACACATAATATAACCTTCAATCTAAGAGGACAATACTATTAATTGGTAAACGTCGGAAATAAATAATGTCGGATATCTTGTAACGACGAACGGTATCGAGGTAGAGCTCCAAGATGGACTTAACATCTGACAAGCTTTGTGTAAGGGTCACACCACATTTTATTTACCAGCACATTTTGATCAACCCACAGAAAAAAGATAAACTTGTAATAAATATATATAAAGCCACGTGGATACCTATCAGAAGCAAGGCTTTACATAATTAATTGAACTATCGTACCCCTTCCAAGTGAGCTAAATTTCATAAGATAGCATAGTCATGTGATCAACATGTCGCAATCCTATCTGGTAGGAACAGTCTTATTTTCCAGTATAAAAGGTTGCTGTTCTCTTCTTCCTAATGTAATTAAGTTAACGGCCCAACTTTTCAACCGATTTTGATAAACTTTGGTATGGAGGTAGGTACTTAACATCCTAGGGAAGGACACAGGGTACATTTTATCCCAGAAAATTAACGAGTTCCCTCGGCAATCATAAAAAAACTTAATCGACGCGTTTAAAGTCGCGGGTATCATCTAGTTTATAATATTAGTATGGATTTGATCATGCAGAATCCATACTAATATTCATACTAATATTATAAATGCGAAAGTGTGTCTGTCTGTCTGTCTATCTGCTACGCTTTCACGGCCCATCTGTTCAACCGATTTTGATGAAATTTGGTACAGGGGTAGGTTGTATGCCGGGGAAGGACAGGCTACTTTTTATCCCGGAAAATTAAGGAGTTCCTGCGGGAATCAAAAAAACTTAATCCACGCGGACGAAGTCGCGGGCATCATCTTGTTTCACATAATCATCAAACATAGCTGGTTTCATCCTCACTCCGGCCTTTCTCCAAATGCTCACTTTACCAATACCTAGCACTAAAGCACTATTAAAATGTGGCGCTGGCTCGATCCTACAGGATAGTACGTAAGCCGATTGGAAAAACTTGCAAACTCCACTTCGTCGACTAATAGGATTTACTGTACAAAGATGTGATTCCTCTCGAATACTTGTTTTTCTAACGTAAATACTAATAGATTCTTCCTAAATCCTTTTCCTACAGTTGAAAGACGATTGTTCCATTTAACGTTACGTTCTTTTGTGTATTTAAGCTGATTATCTTTTCTTTTTACTGTTTTATTTACTTTCAAGTTTCAAGCGTCGATCCAACAGCCAGCGTTCTTATCAGAGTTCTTTGGAAGATGTTTCGATAGAACGTCGCGGCCAAGTACTTTCGTAAGTGTAGATATCCAAGCCATCGCATAGATTACAGAACTTTAGGTTTAGACCGTTAGCAGCAATGTCACAATAATGTAATATAAATTATTTAATCTTATAGTAATATAATATTCATGTTATATTTTAAAATATTAGGTAATCAATTTACTTAAGTTATGCTGAATTAAGCGAATCACTAAAATTAAATGTCTTTTTTTCTTTACAGATTTCATATTAAGGGCACCTCGCTGTTCAAAAGTAAGTCACACATACAAAATTGGTATATACTTTTAGAATTATTTAATTATACTTACTTTAATTAAGCAATTTACACAAACACAGCCGTAATGCCATTACAGAGAGTACCATAGACCAGTGCTGCCACCGTAGACCATGCAAGCAGTGATACCATGTACAGCTCGCTTTAAGTTTCCATCTAACAACACTTTAAATTTTAAACGTATCAAAATTTATTCAGTATTTTTTGAGTTGAAAGTTAAGTAAAAACAACTATTCCATAACCTTTCTATCATCTTGCAGTGCAAGTACGAGTTACTCGTTAACCATTATATGGTGAATCTTTCGATTATTATGTTTTTCAAAGACATTGTGACTATAGGTTTATATCTCTATGCTATCGGTACTTGTGACGTCACCAAGGATATTAAACCAGTGATAAGACAAATTCACAACGGTTTTTACTTTACCCGCTTTCGCAACATGACATACTACAAACTACAACACACATTGTTTTTGTGTTTGTATGCTTTCAAAATTCACTGACGACCAGAACGAACGTTCTACGTACAACCATCATTACACGTAGAGCCATAACAATGGCGACAAGGTCAAGCTCCTTTCACACTTTTATTTCCACTATGATGATCTCTATGGTGTTATTTAATGCATTATTATATTCAGTGAGCAGTAATTTTACTGCCCAGTGAATATCGGTTCTTTGAGATCCAATGAAGTAGGTATTCTTTTCATTTTGTCTTTCACGTAGCAATATACTACTCTGTCAAGAAAGTACCGGGAAAAGGTCTATAATACACAAAATGTTAATTATTATTCCAAATTTATTGTATCTCCTTCAAAGTAGGCCCCCTTCGGAAATAATACACTTACGCCAACGAATAATCCAATTTTCAAAGCATTTTTTAAAGGCATTTTTCGGAATCGACTTCAGTTCTTGCCGCGAATTCTCTTTTATGTCTTCTATCGATTGAAAACGGGTGCCACAAAGTGGTAATTTGAGTTTTGGAAAGAGAAAAAAGTCGGCCGGAGCCATATCCGGTGAATACGGTGGTTGTTCGATGGTATTTGTTGAGTTTTTGGTCAAAAATTCATTCACAATGATGGCCTTGTGCGATGGCGCATTGTCGTGGTGCATCCAAGAATTTTCTTTCCACAAATCTGGCCTTCATCGTCGTTTAAAATGATACGAATCGATTCTTGAGACACAGAAAGTTCAGCAGCTATCTCTCTCAAACTTGAATGAGGATTTTCAGTCACCATTTCTTTCACATTAGCGATGTTAACTTTAGTTGAAGACGTTGATGGCTGACCAGAGCGAGGCAAATCTTCCACCACATCTCGACCACTTTTGAATGCATGGTATGCACGTGTTTTTGATAAAATCGATTTCCCGTAAGCTTTCTGCAACATTTCCAGCGACTCTGAACACGAAATTCCATTTGCGATGCAAAATTTGAGACAAACTCTTTGTTCGATATTTTTAATCATTGTAAAAATCGCAAAACACTATTGAGATGAACTGACAAAATGGCGCACTGTAAACAAAGTAAATAACAATTGACGCTCAAACTTCGCGGCAATATAGACGACAGTTGTGCCAACTTAGCGACAAAAAAGAATTTTTGAATTGAATTTGGAATTAGAAACAAATGATGAATTCCTGGTACTTTTTTGACAGAATGTATCATACTTCAAGCCGTACTGTAACTAACTCACACTGACTTGTGACGACTAGCCCTAACCCTAGCCTGAACCTAGAAAGCTGAAATTTGGCAAAAAGATTCCTATTATGATCTAGACAAGGAATAAGGCCCAATACTTTGACGACCTCCGTGGCGCAGTGTGTAGCGCTGTTGTCTTAACGTGCGGAGGTCCCGGGTTCGATCCCCGGCAGGGTCAATTTGGGAATTTATAATTTCTGAATTTTCCCTGGTCTGACCTGGTGGGAGGCTTCGGCCGTGGCTAGTTACCACCCTACCGGCAAAGACGTGCCGCCAAGCGATTTAGCGGTCCGGTACGATGCCGTGTAGAAACCGAATAGGGGTATGGGTTTAATATAACTGCCATGCCCCCAACAGGTTAGCCCGCTACCATCTTAGACTGCATCTTCACTTACCATCAGGTGAGATCGCAGTCAAGTGCTAACTTGTCGTGGTTAAAAAAAATTATTACGGGCGCGAAGCCACAGGCGGGCGCTATTTCATAAGTTTCACTTAAATTGAAAATAGTCCGATATAACTGATAAAAACACGAAATATTTCAAAGGTGCACATTCCCGCTATTCATGCTTAACATCCATAATAAACAAAAGGTAAAGAATTTTTCATTTCACTTCGAGACTTGGAGAAATGAAATTGAAAAACAAATCATCGTTAGCTTCCCTCTATATTGGGTTTTCCTTCGTTATGTAAATTAAATAATTTAGGATCAGAATATTTTCCTTTTCTAAGTTGGGATGAAATATTTTTATGTATTATAATTTAGAAATGCCGTTAATAACGATAGGAATACAAATTGAATGAGTATTTTTCAATAACGAATAGACAATTAAATTTTTATTAACGGACTAAGTACACACTGTATAATCTTGGGAACGAATAAATTGGAAGAATAATATTGGAATCTTCTGCAAAAATATCTAAAAAATTCATTTAGATTTCATCAAGCAAGACGGTTTACGCGAGGAATAGAGAAAGCAACTCGTGCGAAGCTGAGGCGAGTCAGTTAATCAGAGTATAATTAACTAGCAGATGCCCGTGACTTCGTCCGCGTGAAATAAGTTTTTTAAATTTCCTCGGGAACTCCCTAATCTTTCGGGTTAATATATAGCCTATGACACTCATAAAATATAATGTGGCTTTCTATTGGTACCAGAATTTTCAAAATCGGTTCAGTA
The DNA here is from genome assembly GCA_917051295.2 of Erebia ligea. Taxonomy (NCBI): domain Eukaryota; kingdom Metazoa; phylum Arthropoda; class Insecta; order Lepidoptera; family Nymphalidae; genus Erebia; species Erebia ligea. Next base: position 12,962,752 of record OU785221.1, on the reverse strand, counting down.
GATCCAGAGATTACCCCCTACAACCTCACAAACTCACAATCTTTACCTCTTAGCCTTATATAATACTAGCGATCCGCCCCGGCTTCGCACGGGTAGCACTAATAATCCTAATCTATATAATATAAACTATCCTATCTCTCAAGTTAGATCGAACTGCACATGGTGTGCGAATTTTATTATAATCGGTTAAGTGGTTTAGAAGTCCATTGAGGACAAACATTGTGACACGAGATTTATATATATATAGATTAGTATAGAATTATATAGCAAGCTCTACCACGCGTCCGTCTGCCTGGATATTTGTTTTAAAATATCACGTTATATAGCTTCAAAGTGATAAGGCCCCCAATTGTGCCATTGTTTATTTTCTATTGTTTATATAATATTTCATTCATTCATTCACGTATGTATACTTTATATTCATAGAATACCTTGGAGAGGGAGAATCCTTGCATAGTCCAGCTAAAAGCTCGGGCAAACTGTCATAATGGGTTCGGGGGTGTTACTACCTAAAGCAGTATTACTTCAAAATTACAGTTTTATGTCGCGTACCTTGACGTCCCTAAAATAAGGGTTATAATTCTAAAACACGAAGGTCAACAAATATTGAAACAATACGGATTTAAGCGATGGTACTATGTCCCCAGCTGTTTTGAACATGATGTTGGGATATATATAACTACAGATAGACGAAAGTTATAAGATAACCTTTGAAATCGTGTAATTTAAAAATCACAGACAGACCACATCAATTTTATTTATGATTCGTATAATATTTTACCTGCAATCTGCGTAATATACCCATGATCTAGTAGTTGAACTAATGTAAAGATCAAAGTCATTAAAACATAGTAACTTTAGCAAGGCGCTGCAAAGTAAGTGCTACCGAATGAAGTGGATAAGCCAAATAAGTTTTCCAAGTTCGGCACTAAACACTACGCTCAGCAAAGGCCGGGCGCTTTTAGCTAGGCTTATAGAAGCTCCGAGGGGCTTAATTTGCGGCTGATTTCGTACTCGGATTTGTATAGGCCAGCGAAGTTTTTATAGAAATGGGAACTTACGAATATAAATCACTAGCTGATGCCCGCAACTTTGTCCGCCTGGTTTGAGGTTTTATGGTTCCCGCAGGATTTCGTTCATTTTCTGGTATATAAAGTAGCCTATGCTATGTGTTACTCCAGGCTATAATCTATCTCTGTGCCAAATTTCATCCAGGTCCGTTCAGCCGTTCTGGCGTGATAGAGTAACAAACATCCATCCATACATCCATCCATCCAAACTTTCGTAATTATAATATCAGTATACTCGTAGATATAGATTGGGCATATTTTATGTTTTCGCTGCAGAAATGTCTTTGATTTGGTAAATTATCACAAGAAATTCCGAAAATACATATTATTTTCATTATTAAATATAATATGCTTACATAAATATTAAGCATGAGCTATTAATATTATTTAATTTTGATGAGGAAATATTTTTTATTTAGGTAATTAACGCTCTTTTTAATAGGTTTGCGCTTGACAACTACAATGCCTGGTAATTGGTATAGAAGCTAGGCGTTGATGAGGTTTAGGTCCTTACGATCGCACTTGCCAGTAAAGTGAAAAGCTGTAGCCTTGAAAATACTCAAGTTATAAGCGTTAGGATTAACATTATCTATACTAATATTATGAAGAGGAAAGATTTGTTTGTTTGTTTGTTTGTTTGTAATGGATAAACTCAAAAACTACTCAACCGATTTAAAAAATCTTTCACCTATAGAAAGCTACATTATCAGCGAGTAACATAGGCTATATTTTATTTTCAAAAAATTAGAGATCCTTACGAAAATTGCAATTATGTGAACGAAGTCGGAAAAAATCCTCTCTTCTGAGAGCCTTCGTGGCGTGCGCTGCGTAAATAGTTAAAGTTACACGAAAATGATGTATGGTGGTATTGTTTCTCTCAAAAAGTTCTAAAAAACAGTCCATGATAGCATATATCTATCTTTTTAGGGTTGACTCACAATAACCATTTTTATAGCTATATTGGGTATAGACTATTAGTTACTACTATTACCTATTCTGTGCTATTAGGACTATTAGTGCTACCCGTGCGAAGCCGGGGCGGATCGCTAGTATTATATAAGTACGTACATAGCATATATTAATATGGAACGTGAAAGAGGAGGAGTACCTCATAAAATTCATAACACTATAAGACATTGTTAAAAACGCAAGAGAATACTGCTAAAATCAAAACATTTGGCTTTTATGCCTTTTTTTGTAAATTTTAGTAATCAACCGCTGTGCGTTTGTGGTTGAAATTTAGCAAAACTGCATAAATCCAGACCTATCCCGATTGGGATAGATTTTGGCGACCAGCTTATTTTCGTTATAGAGAATTTGCATTCTATGATTGTGACAAAGGCTAATTCTATTAATATATATTCAACACATTATTTCGTGATTTCATGATGGTTATTCCAGAATTGTAACGAATAATAATTGGTATAATTGGAAAACTGCACCAATCCGGATCTGTGGATCTACGGACCTTTTTTCGCAAAACATTTTCATTATTGGTGAACAAAAATATCGTACAGTGAAATTAATTTTAAGTAAAACCCTTAGGTAAAACCAAATGGTTCAAAAAAAGCTTCGTTTTTCTTTACACATACCTACTAATGTACTACTACCTACTAATATATTAATTAAAGAATATAAACACTTCTTAGCGGTAGTCGGAGCCTTAATTCTGTCACCCCATTTCAGTGACTTGATGACGTCATTGAAACTTGGGATACCGTCTAAGTTCTATATCGCTAAAATCGGGGATCAAATGAACTTAGTTATGACCCCCGAAGGATAAATACATGGGGTTCATTAATATAATTTGGTAGAAATATGTACTTGAATACTATTTATATAATATTTCAGGTTTATTATCCAGTCCGGTTTTCGGTCTAAATTATCCCCACGACTTCATCTGCGTGGATTAAGTTTTTTTTATTCCCGCGGAAACGGGTTTCTGGGTCCCGGGATTTAACCTATTTCTGTACCAAGTTTCATCAAAATCACTTAAAATATAGGCCGTTAAAGAGTAGCAGACAGACAGACAGACGCATATACTTTCAAATTTATTTTATTAGTAACTATGGATTTCCAAATATTTTAAAGACTTTTTTTTGTCGAAGTAGGGCTTGCACTTTGTTTAAACTTAAAATTTCATGTTATATCAACTTAATATTTTTTAAGGTTCCGTAGTCAACAAAGAACCCTTCTTTCCTTTCCCGTTACTTCCCCTATACGTAAAAAAGGGATGAATAGTTTTTTTCTCGCCTATCCCATGGTGTGGGGTGTCGTTAGCTGATAGGTCGTTCAAAAATTACAGTGCTAAATTTTGTTACAGTCAAGTGTCCCACCCTCCTCTGCCACCTAACCGGTCGTTTTAGGAAATGTAAAAAAAATCATGTGAGTAGTAGATTATTTAACAAGTAATAGTCGACCAACTTATAAAATCTCCGCATGTTGTAACGGGCCACTACGGAACCTCACACTGCGCGTGGCTTGACTCGCACTTGGCTGATTTTTGTTGGTTAATTGTTGTCTATTCGTTTTTCTATCCCCTATTACGCTTTATGATAATAATATTATATTTAATATCATCCTTGACTAATATTTACACTATAATATAATAATTAGACAAAGAACTTGTTTACTTATTCATAGGTTATAGATTTACTGGAATCAGTGGGTTGGATATTAGTAATCTTGGCTTATATTCAGCATAAATTTCCGATTAAGCCATAGGCTTCGGTCGGATTAGATTAGTTAGTAAACTACAAGCATTCAGATCTATGTGAACATATTATAATACTAGCTGATGCCCGCGACTTCGTCCGCGTGGATCGAGGTTTTCCGTTTCCCGCGGGAACTCCTTAATTTTCCGGGATAAAAAGTAGCCTATGTGTTATCCCAGACTATAATCTATCTCTGTGCCAAATTTCATCCAGATCCGTTCAGCCGTTGGGGCGTGATTGAGTAACAAACATCCATCCATACATCCATCCAAACTTTCGCATTTATAATATTTATATTTGATTGGATTGAGTAGTATATCAAGGGATTTGATGACATAGGTACATAATACCTAACTCTAACATGCCTTTGTATTTTAGTTTTACTTTTTTTATACGTACTTAGCTTTCCATTTTACATTCTTCTCCTTTGTCTTTGTAAAATGTTATGCGGATTTATTAGAATAAAGAGCCAGTGTTCTTTGTAAGGTTCCTTACCAAACCGGTAAAAAGAATAACTCTTATGGTGCGACTTTGTCTGTCTATTTGTTTGTCGGTCTATCATCTTGAGTGACCTTAACCTATGGCCCTTCGAGTCAGATCTGACTGGAATTTTTTGTTTGCTGCAGATGGAAAAATTAAAGAAACATGTCAGGTTAAACCATATTAATATTGTCATAAAACCTCATTACCTCATATTTTATTTTCACATTTAGTCTTCGACCAATACCTACCTACTATGTGAAGAGGTAAAGTTACAAAACTATTTTTTCTTCCGTAATACAACAGTTACATAATTTAATCATCCTCATTAAATAAAGACTGTTTATTACTACAACATCTGTAATTCCACGAATGTAAAATTCTCATTAATCAAAAAGTCGTTCACTGAAGTGCTCCTTAATAATATTTTAAAATCCGGGCCAGTGCTTTCGGTGTCACGCTTACATTCGACCATCACAAATTCATTAATTTAATTAAAATATAAAATGAACGTAAAATAAAGAGGGCATAATAATAATTAATTTTAATTATATTAATATATTATTTTGATGATCTGAAATATTTTTCAGGTCATAATAAATTTTATTTTAAAGGACAAGTGAAGGATCGATGTGTAAAAATAATATAATGTGTGTATAGGTCCTGTAACAAAATATGGGGAAATCCCTCAAAATCGATCAATCTCTTTAACCTCAGGCAAACATCTAAAGACAGTTTAGTTTACTAGGCGATTGTAAATACCTCTTGATTTTCACGGAATAGATTGACAACCAAAATAAAGTAAATTGTATCTAGTCAGAGAAACTGTACCATAAGGATACCATTACATTATTAATATTATCAGTTCTGACCTAATAGCCATTATAACTTAAGTGAGAGCATCCATGGAAAATTTCTATCGTGGGAATAAAAGAAAGACTGATCTAATATTTCTAATGTATTCTGGTAATGATTTTCGTCGTCATAGTTCCAATAAATAGAGTAGGTCGCCTAGGAGAATGTCGGCGTACATAGATAAAATGCTACTTGTATAACAGCAGCGGCTCCCAGCTTGCTTGAAATCATCCATCGATCTACTTGAAGGTCTTATTCACAGCGTTTTCCGGTACAAGGACACGGCACCATGGGACCTTAACATCTATTGGGTCTTTGAGCTATGTAATAAGCTATGTAGTAATTCATTTGTCGGTAGCAGTATACGTTTTTATAATAAACTCCCAGAAGACATATTGGAGATGTCTCTCAACAAGTTCAAAGTTTTTGTAAAACGGAAACTAATTGAAAAGTCTTATTATAGTGTAGTCACGGTAATATTATGTATAGTCTTGTTATTTGAATGACAGGCAGCCATGTGTATGAATTGTTCCAGCGGCTAATTATGTTTATTATAAAAATAATTAAGTAACTTATAATTGTGAGATGGTGATAATAAAAAAAACCCCGTCTGAGTTTCTTGTGGGCTCTTCTCAGACCAGGGCGCGTTTGGAATCCTCGTAGCTTTAGTCTTAAAATACCGTTGTAAATTATCACCATCAACTCTTATTCTTTGTAAACGTGACGTTCAGAAGGTGTACTTTGTAGGTACCAATTTTGAATAAAGATTATTTGTGTTCGAGTTTGAGTTTAATGGTGTAAGAATGGTAGATGCTTAAAACTTTCAAATTCAAACTCAAATATTTTATTTTCAAGTAGACTTTGACAAGTGCTTTTGAATTGTGTGAAGTGAATCTACCACCGGTTCGGAACGCCATTCCTACCGAGAAGAACCAGTAAGAAACTCGGTGGTTGTTCTTTTGAAAAAATTAACTTACACATCAATGTGTAGATACTTAAGTACTTAACCGCTGTCCTTAGCATTGCTGGAGCGAGTCGAATCCATGCTCTTTTATCATTTACATAATCTTCAACAGTATAATACACTTGTATTCAGGAGCATACTTTTAATGGATTTCTTAAACTTGTGTAAAAGCATGTTTAAAATAGGTTGTAGAATTCTTTATTTTTATTATTTTACCACCTACGTCAAACATGCAATTTCCTTCTGCCGAATCACGGCCGAATAATAATTAATCTTCAGTTCTGTGAGCCGCCATATCGTTTTATGCACGGTGTAATTAATAACAGCAGCGTCCATTCCTCTTATGAATCGAAAAGCTTTGGAAATTTTCCTCGACGCATAAAAATAACGGATCGACTTGATTTTTGGCATGGATATAGTTGAGGACTTGTAGTGTAGCATTAGGCACTTTTTAAAGGAAGGAAGTTGCGTTCATCATCTACTTGTAAAGTATAAATGGAATTATGATATTTATAATATTTTTACAAAGTTAAGTTGCGTCTCGGGGTAGAACAAAGGCTACTTTTATCCCGGAAGATTCACGATTTCTCGCGGGAAAAAACCTTAATCCACGCGGACGAAGTCGCGGGCTTCTTCTAGTGACTGAATAAAAAATCTTGTAACAAAAAAATGTTGTACAATATGCAGGTCCCTTAGCCCTGTTTTAATCAGGGTTCAAAGGTTAATGACCTTTTTCAAATCTGTCCTACGTTACCAGTACCAATGCACCAGTATAACAGTTCATATAAATAAAACATAAGTTGAGATGGCAAAAGCAGCCAAATATTAAATCCTTAGCTTACTGCCCCGCGCGGCTGGCTCGCTTTGTGGCTGTAATACCTCGGTCTGGCTAATGGCTTCTGTATGCATTCTGTATAGGCAGAAATGTACTTGCATCTTATTTTTGTATTTTGGTAAACATAGGCAAAGTCTATATACGTAGACCGAAAAGGACAAATTAACTAAATGAAATTATTTTCATGTTGAGTTTTAAGACTTTTTAAAATAATTAATCTAACTCTTGATTTAAAGTGATGATTTATTTGTCCGAAAATAGTTACTAACAGGTGTGTTTATTCAGCATAGTGCAATATAGAGCAATTTTAAAATGCATCTCTCTTGAATAATATCATCGAAAACCTTTTGAAATTTTTAAAATTAATCCAATTTAATTCAGTATGATACTGAATTAAATTTCATAGAACAGTCTCTTCCCACACTAATCTTCTGTAGAACTTACGATTTAAACATTATTAACAATGCTACGAATAACAATATAATAATTATTATAAGTCCTTTTATTGCCTTAACATTTGGAGTAAACAAATACTTATTTCCATTATGAAACGTGGTACACACGAGTTCATATTTCTTTGTTTCGTGAAAATGAAATCACTGAGCACTGAGCCCATCGTGTGACGGGTCGTAATGAAATCATATTTTTTGTAGAACAGGTGGATTCGGCATTCGACTTAGTGTTTTATGAACATAAGATAAAGTATGTAATAATTAATTATCATATTCTTACTAAATTTAAAGCGAAAGTTAATGTGTGTCTGTTCGTCTGTCTGCTACATTTGACCAAATAAATAGTACAGAGATAGGTTACATCCCGGGGAAAGACATAAGCTAGGTATATTTTAACCCGGAGTATATAGATTTTCAAAAACCTAAATCCTAACCTAAAAAAAAAATTATGGTACTTTTTTCTTTTTTGACTAACTCTTGTTTTGACTTAATTAAATAATAGTAAACGAAATGTAAATGTTAATGGAAATGAATTTGTGAATGTTTAATGATATGGATTGTAACGACATTTTATGTAATTCTTTTGTTTGGGAAATAAATGGCTTATTTATTTATTTATTTTTTTTAAATCCACGTGGTCAAGTCGTGGGCAACCTCTAGTTCTATATCTATAAAGTGAAAGCTGATTTCCGAACTGGTGGTAGAGTAAAACGTATCACCAGTGATACATACCTTTATCATACTAATATTATAAATGCGAAAGTGTGTTTGTTTGTTGGTTTGTCCTTCAATCACGCCGCAACGAAGCAACGGATCGACGTGATTTTTGGCATGGGTATAGTTGAGGACCTGGAGAGTGACATAGGCTACTTTTTATCCCGGAAAATTAAGTAGTTCCCGCGGGAATCAAAAAAACTTAAACCACGCGCACGAAGTCGCGGGCATCAGCTAGTTAGAGCATGAGTTGGAAAGAGAACATTGATAACATCATCATCTGCAATGAATACTTAATTCGCTAAATCCGAAAAACATACACAATAAATACTAGGACTCTAGGAGATATAGGAGCACAATACGGCACAGGATAAGATAGGTAAGCTGAATAATAAATCCGAGGCTTGCGGTCTGTTGGCTGCCAGATTGCTCTGTGCGCGTAATACCTCTGTTTGGCTAATGGCCTTACCAAGTGCATTCGCTACACGACATATAAATTGGATACGTATTATGTTTGTAGTATACACAAGCCGAACACGAGTAAACCGGTCTTCTTTTTTGCAATATGTAATTTTATAAAACTTTTTTTATTTTGAAATGAAATCTCATAGGGATGCGAAACATTTGAATTTCACGTATGAAACTTGATGTGGTCAGTAGTAACAGCTAACGACTGATATTAAATGAATAAATATTTATTCATCGAGTAAAAAAGAAACATTGAACTATATTTCAATGTTTGAATCATATGCATTAAATAATAGTCAATGTTTTTTTGACAATAACTATGTTGCTAATGAAAACCGGTCGACAGATTACAGATTTAGTGGATTTGTTTATTTATGTCACCCGTAAAATTATTAGTTTAGTTTCATTAAAAATAAGGTTATTTATTTTAGTTATGCTGTGCATTTAATAAAATACTAATCTTTGTTTTATTTTGATTCCTGTGTAACAAGATATATGCTTGTATTTGTATGACATCATCTCATGTCGCCCGAGATCCACGCTAACGAGGTACTTTGAGTCCTTTTAAAGCACTAACTAGGGGGTCGCACATAATTTAAAGAAACTGTATAGGTATCTAAAATTTTATCCTTATTACATTTTATAACAGGATAATTCATATAGATATGAAGCAGCCCCATTAATTAAGATATTCGCAGTTAACATAAAACTTGAGATGACGTCATTGGCCGCTATATATTATGGTGCCAGCGACTAATTGATCCACGAGGATTTAAGATTATTTATATATCACGTGAGAACACTTTCATTTTCCGGGATAGAAAGACGCCTATGTCACTCTTCAAGTCTTTATAACTGGAGTAAAAAAAGTCACATCGATCCGTAGCTTTGTTGCGACGTGAAATACTATCACACTTTCGCATTTATAATAATGAAGACCGGTTACGGATAACTACTTCCTAAAATATACTAAGCACATTAGATACATAAAATAATTCCCTGACTTCTCAAATCAATTAAAAGTTAAAATTCCACATTTAAATATTATTGATAAAACGGATCCTAAATAATTAAAATGTAAATCCCGCTTAACTAAGCTAAGCGCTCTGATTGGCTCCGTCCATTCGAACCGCCGAAATCCGGCCCGAATCGAATAAATCCGGATTTGTATAGTTTCGAAATTCACAACTTTGCTATATACTACTACATTACAAATTTCGGTTAAATTATCGTGAAACGTACCTACTATGAATTGATATAGCATTTCTTGTGAATCATTGATATACACAAGCTATAAATTCATAACCCTATCAAACATCAAACACTAACCCATCAAAGATATTATTCATTTTAAATAATAAAAGTGATCATTACCCATGCAACAGCTTACAGAAAAATTAGGTCAATGGAAAATTCTAGAAAGACCATTTTTATTATTAAAATCAAAAGTTTTTTTTTATTCAAACACACTTTAATTTGTTTGCAGAAGTGCTTTTGAATCGTCAATTGATCTACCAAGCTCAGGTTTAGAGACTCTACTTTTGCTTAGGTAGGTACTCTTGGGAGGATGAATAAAATCATACTACCAACTAATTCGGACCTGCAAAGTCGTCCATCCAGATACCAACTTGGGGTTAGGTACAGATACCACTCAGCGCAATCTATTGATACGTGGTTTCTAGGCCATGCAATTCTCGCGTTCTTAAAGTACCTAAACATAACTTTGACGACCTCCGTGGCGCAGTGTTGAGCGCTGTTGTCTTGACATGCGGAGGTCCCGGGTTCGATCCCCGGCAGGGCCAAAATGGGAATTTATAATTTCTGAATTTTCCCTGGTCTGGCCTGGCGGGAGCCTTCGGCCGTGGCTAGTTACTACCCTACCGGGAAAGACGCGCCGCCAAGCGATTTAGCGTTCCGGCCGTGTAGAAACCGAATAGGGGTATGGGTTTTATATAACTGCCATGCCCCGAACAGGTTAGCCCGCTATCATCTTAGACTGCATCACCACTTAGGTACCATCAGGTGAGATCAGTCAAGGGGTAACTTGTAGTGAATAAAAAAAACCATTGGAACACCTGAAATCACCACACATGAAATCTACAAATCCTTATATAACTTTACTAGCACCTGTGTACCACTGCAACCCTAATCCGATTGCATTTGCCTAATACCTAGCTGCGCTAACATAGCTTATCAGCATACTGTATTTCCTATTATTTTGTACCTACTCTGTTTTGCATACATTGTTATTTATACCTCATCAGCGTTTCAAATGTAATCATAACTCTGTCCAATATGAAAACTGAATATTGCAGTTCAAAATTTTAATTAAAATTATTTTCATGATAAAGCAGATGAGATCTATACTAATATTATAAATGCGAAAGTTTGGATGGATGTATGGATGTATGGATGGATGAATGGATGGATGTTTGTTACTTAATCAAGCTTGAACGGCTGAACGGATCTGGATGTAATTTGGCAAAGAGATAAATTATAGTCTGAAATGACACATAGGCTACTTTTATCCCGAATAATTAAAGAGTTCCCGCGGGAATCGAAAAATCTCAATCCACGCGGACGAAGTCGCGGGAAATAGCTAGTTAATAATATGCTTTACATTTTGCATTCATGCATTATCACGTTTTAGTGTAGACAAGCCACCTAGCTTTTACTTGAGAAGGTATACTCTCACGGGACAACGCGTAGAGGCAGACTTTGCTTTTATTATTACAAGATGATGCCCGCGACTTCGTCCATTGGATTTTTTTTTTATTCCAGTGGGATCTCCTTAATTTTCCGGAATAATAAGTAGCTTATGTCCTTCTCCGGATGCAACCTAACACTATACCAAATTTCACAAAAATCGGTTATAAGCAGCCTACAGCTTAATGACCTTATCCAGAATGCCTAAGCTATCTCTGTACTACGAAATCGGTTTAACAGATAGGCCGTGAAAGCGTAACAGACAGGCAGACTGTTTTAATATTAGTCCCTATAGGCATAATGATTTCTGTGTTAACAGTAGTTTGTAGAACAAATATCTGGAATTAAAATATAATTAAGATGATATTTTTTTTTTTGGGCCTTTTTTTTTTTTTTATTGAAAACAAAACAATAGAAATTAAAGCTAGCTAGCCTAACCTAATTACTATATAAATCATGCCCGCGTGGAATGGTGGCGAGAATACTGGCTGCATTTCCGCGCTGGACAGCCAGGCTGATCCTTTGCGCAAAAAATGAGCCAGCCCTTCTGTTATGTTATGGTCTCCAGATGATATTTCGAATTTTTTACAGTGTCGACAATTTCGTATTTTTTACATGCGTCGCGTGCTAAAACTGCACCAGTCACAAAGAGTGCAATCTCATTAGTGAAGCAAGCTTTTTTCATGTCGCTGACTCCACCATTTTTAGAGAGAAGACGTCGAAGTAATTGTGCTGAGTGTAAAGATATAAAAAAACGGGCCAAGTGCGAGTCGGACTCGCGCACCGAGGGTTCCGTACAAACCTGTAGTAAGTTTTAAATTATTAAAAAAAACTACTTACTAGATCTCGTTCAAACCAATTTTCTGTGGAAGTTTGCATGATAATGTACATCATATATTTTTTTTAGTTTTATCATTCTCTTATTTTAGAAGTTACAGGGGGGGGGACACACATTTTACCACTTTGGAAGTGTCTCTCGTGCAAACTATTCAGTTTAGAAAAAAATGATATTAGAAACCTCAATATCATTTTTGAAGACCTATCCATAGATACCCCACACGTATGGGTTTGATGAAAATTTTTTTTTGAGTTTCAGTTCCCCCCATACTTGTATGGGGACCCCCAAAATTTATTGTTTTTTTTCTAGTTTTGTGTAAAAATCTTAATGCGGTTCACAGAATACATCTTCTTACCAAGTTTCAACAGTATAGTTCTTATAGTTTCGGAAAAAAGTGGCTGTGACATACGGACGGACACACAGACAGACAGACATGACGAATCTATAAGGGTTCCATTTTTGCCAAATTTGGCTACGGAACCCTAAAAACACAAAACTCCTTAGTGCTGTTATTTTCGAATAGTTTTAAGTGATTTTAAAATGATATAAATAAACTTATTAGCACCTCGGTTGTCAAAAAATGAACGCGCCGAACGTTCGCTTCATTCGGGCACTAGTTTGCCATCCAGTCGTGAAATTCAAGACCAATTTGTGTGTGTTAACACATCGGCGGTGCGTTCATTTTTTGTTTAGATGACCTCTTCCCAGCGACGTTCAAGCACCAAAATGAAAAATGCACTTTAAACCAACGGTTCCACTTAAGCGTCCTACATTTATGACATGCGTTAGGGCGAAAACTCACTAGGGAACGGTCAGGACAAATCGTCCGCGTCATTTACTTTTACATGTAGCGCGCATACTAGGCGACAGGACTAGGCGTCGTTTCCTTCCGACGTGGAAGTTTTGTCAGTCTGGTCCTTAATGTGTTTACGCCTTTAGAAATCGCCCACAGGCCGCATAAATTTCCTAGCGACTAATAAATAGACCTTAGTTATGACCGTTATTAACACGCGATACCTACATGTCCACACCTACAATATATTTTTTTTTTTTTTTTTTTATTTATTTCACCCAACTTAATTCTATCATTACAGGTTAGGTACCTAATGCGATAGAATAAGCCTTACATTATTTACAATAGAAATATACGAATAATAAAAATATACTTAAATAACTACATTTACATACCTACTTACGAGTATAACCTAACTAACTTAATACAAATGAAGCGGCTTTTGTGAACTCGCTCAGTGAGCAGCTAAATAGGTCCTTATGTTCAGCCACTGCGTTGAGCGTGCGAGTCGCGCGCACTAGTGGCGCCCTCTGCAACAAGCACGTGCGAGCGCACGGTAGCGCCAGCAGCGGTGGCTTACGCCTGCGCGACACGCTATTGTTCGGCACGCACAATCGTAACTCCTGCAAGATAGCAGGGTTATGAACCTTCCCCTTTAGTACCTTAAATAAATAAGAAGCCAGGGACACTTCTCTTCTCAGTTCAAGTTTGCTATATCCCACCATGCCCATAACAAACAAAGTGGGATATAGCAAAGGATAGCCCGGATACACCCCATACAACTTTAGGTACAAAAACCTTAAAAATTTATTTTGAATCCGTTCCAACATTACCTTATATTTATCTTGGCTTGGTGACCAGACGACCGCGTTGCATTCCAATTGACTTTTCACCAACGCTTCGTATAAAGCTCGCAATGCCTTGGTGTTTGTGAATGTGTTGGCTTGCCGTAACACAAAACCTAAATTCCGATACGCTTTCTTGCAAGCCTGGATGATGTGTTGTCGGAAATTCAGGTCTGCGTTGAATTGGACACCAAGATCCCTTACTTCAGTGACACGCCGTAGCTCCTGCCCCTCAAGCTGGTACTGATGGTGGCCCGGGGCTCGCGCACGGCTGAACGTCAGCACGGAACATTTGGAAACATTAAAATAAAGCTTATTCTGCTGACTCCATTTGCTGACCGCATCAATGTCCCTCTGAAGTCTATCATGATCCGTAATGTCGCCCACTTCCTTAACTAACTTTAGGTCGTCAGCAAATAACAGGCACGTCGACTCAGTAATCACCTCAGGTAAGTCGTTTACCATTACGATAAATTGGAGGGGTCCTAAGTTACTACCTTGACTGACACCTGATCTTGTAAAGTAAGGCTCAGACCGGTGTCCGCCGCAGTCGACATACTGACGCCTGTCCCGCAAGTAGCTGGCAAAGAAAGCCAGCGTCTTTGGCGTACAGCCCACGCGGGCTAGCTTCGCGAGCAGGATATCGTTGTCGACCGTGTCGAACGCCTTCCTGAAATCAAAGTAGGCTACATCTACCTGCACTCCGGCATCAACCGCTGGCACCAATCGCGTCATAAGATGCAGCAAGTTTCCAGTCGTTCCTCGCCCAGGACGGAATCCGTGCTGCGCGTCAGACAACTGAGTACAAATTAGATCATACAAACAACTATGTATGGCTGACTCGAACACTTTCGCCGGAGTGCATAGAACCGCTACGGGCCTGTAGTCACTGGGCTCTGGACCTCCACGTCCTTTAGGTACCGGTACCACTCGAGTGAGCTTCCAACGATCAGGAAACGTTGCGGTCGCAATGCAGGTGTTATATATATGACACAACGGGTCTGCCAAAACCATGCGGCAATCCTTGAAAATGAATGGTGGTATTCCATCCGGTCCCACTGAACGCCTCGGCGGCAGTCGCGCGAGCGCTCGAGCTACAGCCTCTAGCGATAGGGTCCCCAGCTCCGCACGCGCCGCGCCTGTGCCACCCGCCGCGTCCGCCGCCGATACACTCAGCGTGGCCGGCTCCGGGTTATACACCGAGTGAAAGAATCGAGCGAATTCATCTGCGCACTCTTGTTCTGTCAGTACTCGTCCGTCCTTTATTAATCTATGTTGGTTCGAGGTACCATTCTTTGCCCTCATGTAGTTCCAGAATGCTTGCGGATCCTTCGCCAAGTGGCTCTGCACGCGATCTTGGTATAGGTCATGTGCGATCGCCGTCTCCGACTTCACTCTAGCTCTGACCTGCGCGAACTTTTCATAGTCGCTTGGTGACTTACTTTTTTTGTATTGTTTGTGTAACATGTATTTCTTTTCTATGTCTTTTATCAATGCAAAACTGTACCAAACCGGGTAAATATATCTGTTACTTTTAGAAAGTTGTTTTTTTACGGGTACACACTCATCAACAATTTCGTTTAATTTAGAATAGAAAAAATTCAAAACAGATTCTGGTTCACTAAGGCTGTAAAGTTCCGTCCAGTCTGACGTTGCTAGTAGATGATATAATTGTGGGAAGTCTGCTTTGTTAAAGTTCCATTGTTTAAATGTCTGCAAGTATGGAGAAGGTTCTTGAAGTGGATTGATAGCGGCCGAGGCGAGCGAGGTGAGCGAGGCGGGTGAGGCAAACGAGCCAACTACGGGCACGGCTACGGCTAGCGGTGGGTGATATCCGTCCACGGGCTCCAGAGCCTCATCCGCCAAACACACCGATACGGCGCCACGCCCGCTCAACACCAGATCCAGCTGTCTGTCCTTACAGTTTGGGACCTCATTATACTGAGCGAGTTCACAAAACGCCATAAAATACTCATAATAGTTACATACCAGGGTATTACTAGAAAACAAGTTAAAATCACCTAATATTATCACATTATTTTTAAACCTAATACATATTTTCTCTAATAAATTAAACATTACCATATACTCATTTTCTTCAGCCTGTGGTGGAATATATACAACACAACAAGTAAATAAAAACTCTATTTTTCATATGCACTGAAGCACAAACTAGCTCAAAGTTATATTTGTTTACATCAACGTTGTTGGGAATCGGTACTTGGCGCAATTCGAACCGCGGTGTGGCCACTAAAAGCGCGCCGCCCTGCTTACGTCCATCTGCTCGATCGCACCGCAATATCGGGTAACCAGGTAATGCAATCTCAGCGTTATTCATTGACTCGTTACAGCCAGTCTCTGTTATTGCAAATAAATCAGCCCCAGATGCCTCGAGTAGAGTTAAAAAGTTAGACGTTTTAGTACGAAGACCTCTAACGTTCTGATATAATATATTTACATTTGCATTATGATGTGACTGTCTAGGTTTGAGGTTTTTTGACTGGGCCACGAAACCAAATCCACTCACTATACTCCGCATCTTTTGGCCAAATGTCGGAATTACTCAATTTCTCAAAATCACTTTCTGAGACACACACTCTAAAAGAAGAATAACTTCTTTCTGTTTTATGTACTATCTTATCTACTTTAATATAACTGACGTTTCCCAGAACTGATCGAATATATTCCGTTAGATCATCCTCTTTAGTATCTTTATGTAGTCTCCATATATGAAGAATTTTTTTCCGTTCAACCGCTTTAATTGGAATTATAGATAAATTTCCACCCTTTTTAACAGGATGCATCTTTTTATTCTTCACCTCAGTCCAGCTTTCATTATCTCTGTCCTCAGGCTTAGACTGATGATCAATTCGCTCTCCTTCGCGCGGATTAATCTCTGTTTTTCTGGCCACCGCTGCGTAGCTAGCTTTCTCAGCTATCTGTTGAGTTTGGACTGGGGGCGTGGGGTCTGCGGACGGCTTGTCTGACGACAGTCCGCCAGAGCACGCCTCTGGTTCAACCTCTAGATTTCCGACCTCCTGTGACGCGTTGGTTGCTTTCCGTCCAGCTTGTTTCACGGGTTTTTTACTAGTGGAATGTTTTTGTAATTCACTTTTCAGTGATTGGATTTCGGCCTGGAAACGTTCACACCTTTCATTGGCTTTCATCAACTCGGCTTGTAGACGATCAGTCTCCTGTTGTGACACCCTAGAAACGGCGGCCTTGATTTCTTGAACCAACCTTGACTCCAAGCTAGTTATCTTTGTAGAAAGTGCTGTGTTTATCACATCCATCAACACTGACAAATTAACCTTTCCATCCATCATAATATCTGTGCGTGTTGAATCCGTAGTCTGGGCCTTGTGCTCAATGCGTGCTCCTTCAAATCTCTGGTCCAAGTTCATTAGCGCCTGCTCCTCACGATTTCCCGCAGCGCTTGCGTCTCCGCGAACCGGGGTATCGTCCGTCACTCTAATCCGCCGGGTGACATTAGAACAGTGTACACATTTGAATGAGCGCTTTAACTGCATACCATTTTCTTTAAAATTAGTAGCTGATATATTCTGGCATTGATAATGGTAATTGCTTTTGCATCCATTACAGTTTAAAAGGTCCAAAGGATCGATTAATTCATTGCATTCAAAACAATTATTCATGTTTGTTTAAATCATACGTGACACTCCAAGCGAGATATAAGTAAATGGCGATTTGCAGAATGTGTGAAAGAGACAGCCGCGCGCTACCTCACTAAATGCACTAAGTAGATGAAACAGAAACAGTTAATTTCTATGAGTAGAAAGTCGATATCCAAACCAACTGCGCCACGGACGCTGTTTCAAGTTAGGTTGAATTAATCATAAGGTACTTAATTAGTATGAAGGTCTATTTATTGTGACGTCACATTGAATATTATAGTGTTTTGTCCACTTGTAATCACTTTTAATATTTTTTTATATATTAATTATACACTTTTACAATGTTATTAGTTTTGTTTCGTATTTTTGTTTATTTATCTTGTGCTCGAAATACATTATGACCTGGATGTATACAAAGTTACTTGCTAGCGATCAAGTGTAGCTGAATGTCAATAGATGGCGTAGAATAAACTAATTATAATGCAGTTATGTAGATGGCGATAATTTTCCAATTAATCGTTAATTTTTTAAATATTTTTTAAGCGTCACTATTTCACTTAATTTTAATGTTATAGTAATAAATTGAACTTATCACAATAAATTCTTAAATATAGTATTTATAACACACACTTATTTACTTATTTTTAAACACTGTTATTGTATTTTATTAATTTGTTTTGAAAGTTTTAAATGTTTATGTTAGCACTTTTGACTCCTATTTCTTTTTAATGAATTTATACACATTTACTTGTTTTTACTCGAAGATAACATTCATGCACAAAGTTTAAACTATAAAGTATCTTAGAAAATCGGATTTACTTAGAAAAGCTCACATTAACTATTTTTTTTAATTTAAATATTGAAGAGCTATTGTTTACGCGACGGCAGCGCCACACTACTTATATATGTCCTAATAGATATATTATATAATGTTCATCAGTAGGTCACCTTCAAACCACATAAGTTTGCATATTTTATGAGACTACGGCCGTCGTAATGAAGGCATAGGCATACCTACCTACTAATGAAATATCGTCTTGAATTTGGCAGCGTTGTACCTACGATATTCATGGAATATCATGTTTTACGTAATTGCGCTGTTTATTTGGTGAAAACCTCAACAGTCTTGCTTCCAAAATGGCTGTCTGTCTTCTCACTTCTGACCACAAAGGGGTCAAACAACACTGCGTTTTCCTCTGTGACATTGATATTCGAGCAAACGTGAACCCCAACGTACCTATATGGAACAGAAAACGGAAGGCATTCGATATACTAGCGGTTGTATGTGAATAATGTCCTTCGTAACTCATGTTACTGTGACTGGCAAATAACATAAGCATGAGCGGGCTCGTAGGAGAATGTAAGCATATTGCAACAAATAACCTTTCACCCCTTCGGTCCGGTAAAGAGACCTAAAATAAAATCGATTCTTCATCCTTAAAATGCATAGATTTGTGTCATTAACAGTTGCATAATTAAAATCTACTATTAAAAGTCTATTATGTAGCTAAAATAAACAAATTATTTATTTGCACGAATCGCGAATGTAGAGACGAGTGCAGAATATTTAAAAAACTTACAAATTAGTTTTAAAATATTTAAAGTCTACTATAAATTTAATTTAATTGAATACCTATGTAATTACCTTTGTAATAAGCAAAAGCTAAAGGCGAAACATAATTATATATTTAAACCAAATAATCTCTTAAATAATCTGAGATGAAAGAGAATGAGACAACGATCTATTTTATTCAGGTAATTAGAATTAGGACTGCCTACAATTTTTTATTAAGAACATGATAGATAATTTAATATTCTATCAGAATAAGAATAAGAACATAATTGTAATATATTATTACATAAGTAATATATTCCATCAAAATTAATATTCAGTTACGTATTACAGTTTTCATTAGAATTTCGGAGCCTTATAAATATGCAAACATGTAGTTTCAACCTAAGATTGACGGCATGAGCATAATATTCTATTTACATTAGAACATTAGAATACAGCTTGATACAAAGAATTCACGCTTTATTTCACGCATTTAATTAAAGAAGATACAATATAGGTACTAGGGATAAAATGATTGTATAGAATGGTGAAGAGGCGGTGGATATTTTAAGGGATTTATGCATCTTGTGTTGTTCAAGTAAAACTAGGCATCAATTAAGATCAATTTAATATCCTTTTTTCTAACGAATGTAAAATTCACATGTCATCACTTTCGCGTAAAATGGCCGCCAAACATAACAGCTGCTCAGAGGCTGACATCTTTTATCGAAGTTTATCGATTTAAACAGCAAATTAATCGATTTGGCCCCTAACTTCACCGTGCTTCATAAAAGTTCTTTCAGACAAAAGGAACTAATTCAGCAGAATAACGTTCCCAAACCCCTGTATATATTTTTGCTTCGTTTTCCTATCTGTACTTAACCTTCTTTATAAAATGCTATGACTGACAGAAGACGCACAACCTGAATCGGTGTTTCTACTATAGCAGAAGCATAAAAGTTTGCACTATGTATGTACTGGGGATTTCGAAGAGGAAAACCAAATTACACTCAAATTATTGAGTATCAAGCGCCTAAATAGTACTCACATCACACTCAAATATTCTTTTACAAATACGAGTAGAGTATAACACTACCAAATACAAAGCAGTCTATGCTTCATTAGTCTGCCTTCATTACGGACGTGGCTCATAAATATGCAAGCTTATGGAGCTTCAAGCTGAGAGTGACGCGAACATGTGTACGGGAAAATGCATTATGTATCTTGATGTGGGTCAGAGTTACGTATTGTTTGTGGAAATATGATGGAAATTATATCAAGTTTGTCCCAACGTGTAGGTACTAGAACCATCTACCCTGTGCTAGAACGTAACATTATACTAGAATTGCTACCAACAAGTGGAAGTCAAAATTTTAAAACCCCCGACACATAGAAGTAACAGGATATACCTTCGGAATCGATCAGACCTCATGATCTTCAAACGGCTGAAATTTGCTTGGATCACGGCTAAGAACAAACACTTCACATCTATTCACCATTCAAACAAAAACAAAGTTACATAAATGCCAAAAAATCCAAGCTCTACAAGTTTTGATTGCTATAAAAAAAATTAAAATTCTGCATGCTTTTTTTTTAAATCCACTACAAGTTAGCCCTTGACTGCGATCTCACCTGATGGTAAGTGATGATGTAGTCTAAGATGGTAGCGGGCTAACCTGTTAGGGGCGTGGCAGTTATATTAAACCCATACCCCTATTCGGTTTGTACACGGCATCGTACCGGAACGCTAAATCACTTGGCGACACGTCTTTACCGGTAGGGTGGTATCTAGCCACGGCCGAAGCCTCCCACCAGACCTTTTTTCATCCAGGCCATGCATTTTTTCTCTATATGCAAAATTTCCACATGCACAGAAAAAACGTTAAAGGTATATGGGTTTAATATAACTGCCATGCCTCTAACAGGTTAGCCCGCTACCATCTTAGACTGCATCATCACTTACCATCAGGTGAGATCGCAGTCAAGGGCTAACTGGTACTGGATAAAAAAAAACATAAACGAAGTCGCAGCCATCATCTAAGAAGAAAATAAATGTTACGATTTGATTTGACTCGCAAAACGGTGTGGAGTCGGGTCAGGTCGAATAAAACAAGTAGGTAACATCCCTTAGGGCTTAAAAACAATATTTCAAAGACGTTGTAAAGCATCAGGTGCCTCATTAGGAGAACAAACAGACACCAGGTAATGGCAATTTTCGAGGCATTAATAACGTCTGGCGCAATTACTAACTAAATTCATTAGCAGATTAGGGATGTAGCATAAATATTTAGCAGCCGGCTCTAATACATTAGAAGGCAGAAGCTATCTGTGAATTATGTATCAGCGTATGGTACAAGTGAAATTTGGATCAGGATTGGTACAGATATTTCTATGGGGTGGTTTTTAGGTGGTATTCGCACCCTTTTCTTCTAGTGGATTTGCTAAAAAAAAAAATATTTATATGTATTCGCAATATCTAAGGTTCTAGGTTTTGATATGCCAATGAACCATATTTTATCTTCTAAATATACAATAGGAAAAGGTGACTGACTGACTGATCTATCAACGCTCAAACCGATAGATCGGTCTGGGCATATAGATAACTTTTGTGACGAAGGCAATAAGAAAGGATTTTTAACGGTTAATAATTTAAAAAAAAAAATTGAAATTTGTATGAAAATCGCCGCGGGAAAAAACTTGTTTTAATTTAATCAATTTACACGTAAAAACAAATACGATTGGGACCACCAATCTAACTATAATGTTATATATTCTAGATACAACACCCATTGATAGAAAATGCACAATGTTGCTGCTACTGATTAGTACAGTTATTTGCAAGAGCTTTCGAACCATAAGAATTGGAAAGTTGGTGCGCTTCATTTTGTAAGCATCAATTAATAATTTTCTGAATAAAGATTTGATTAGGGTTATTTGATCGCAAAGTTCATATTTTAAAATTAGCACTTAAAACATATTTTAATTACTAAAAACTTGTCAAGTAATTTTATCATGTTACTTTACACTTGTATGCAAATAACCCGCTCGCTGCCTATCACTTAGGCTCTATCTACTGTACAGAATTGACTTTTACATACAATGAATAACATACATGAAGATTTTGGTAGTAAATAAACTAAGTTCATGTTCGAGTTCGCAGGATATTGATTAGGGAGCTACAGATTGTTTTACTTTGGGATTTGCCAGACGTCTACAGAGAATATTGGGGTATGAAATATTGGGATCTCGGAGAAATGTTTCAGTAATAAAATTGTGAAGCAACTTCCTTTTGTATTTTGATTTTCATGTTTGATGTATGAAATACGAAAGCTCAGCAAGACTAAAATTTGTCTTTGGAAGGTTCGTTAAGGATTCAGTAGCGACCTGATTTTTATTGACAAGAACAACATCCAAACCAGAATGACAAAGGAGCGGAACGAAAAAGCTAAATTCGATCACCTACTACTTGGGTGAACGTTGCCTAACGATATGCGTTGTTACAACTCACAACTAATAGGTCGTGTATGAGATAGCAAAGGGACTGAAGCCTCTATCCCAGCTCGTCACGCTGAAGTATAGAAATGCCGATGTACGGATCATCTCAAAGAAAAACAAAGACCTTATAATGTGACAATGACGCATAATCAACATGATCGACCATCATTGGAACCGGTATTTTTATACACAGAAAATCCCTCTTTATGGCATAGGCCACGATGACACTTGTAAGTTTTACTTACGTAAATCGCCTAAATATAAGTAACTTACGATATGTAAACAGTCTCGTAAGTCGCGTATTGTATGCAAATGTTAGTTATGTAAGTTACTAATGAACGATATTTACGTAAAAACTTACCAGAGTAATCGTGTAATCGTGGCCATATAAAGACAAAGACAAACGCCCCCAGGCGCATATACCGTATGTCAACTATAAAATAAAGGCTTTTGTCCCATAAATACATAACCTTCGTATCTTTCAATACGAGTCACAATAATCTCAGCTGCCCAAATATAACGTCACACCCTTGTCAAGTAGTACATATGACCAGGACATTGGATTAACTCTGACAACAATGACTGTTTTATTTGAATTCAGTAACAAACCCTCAGAACAAACCTAACATATTTTTACAAAGAGACAAATCAATGCTTGGGCAGTGTTACAAATTGCTTCGTTCACTCTAGTTGCGTTGACGGTCACGATAAAAAAGTTCAATAAGTATTATTCCAAGTCAGAACATTATTCACACCCTTGTCCAACACATGCGACCAAAGGGGCTCGGATTAACAACTGTTTTAGCACTTGTCTAGCTTGAACGACTTTTGTTAGCCACTAAACAAAATACCAGATTCCAAACTGTCAAATGTTTACATCTAATAGGTACTTACGCAAAACGTCTTAGAACATTTTTTTAATTTTAAATAAAATTATAGCTTATGCTTCCAATTTGTAACTTATATGAAAGGCTTAAGGTGCCTTATACGGATTTCATGATGTGTCATCCTTTTCCAGGTACACTTTAAAGAATCGGGAGTCACAGCTGTGGGGATGTCATGGTATCAAATTAAAGGTCATTTCTTCATCTCTCGTTTGACCTTATAAAAATGCACACTCCAATACAAATTTTCTGCATAAATACGTTTCTCCGAACGCAAGATCTGCTGAAAATGACGAAAAATGGGGTCCGGATAGGTACCCATAAAGCTAGATCCGCTGCATATTTTAACTTGAATATTAACAATAAAGTGGGGCTTATATAGTCCTCTATCCATGGTCCATCACATTATGCATACAAATAAATATGTTTATAGATATTGTGGCAAAAAAAAATGTTTCATACATTTTTCTATGAAAAGAAGCCGAGCGCTAGGCGTTTGGCGCTCAGTACGCGCTGAGACGCGCTCGTGGACGGGTGGGTGTATCGCTTTTTTGCACGAAATTTATTACGACAAAATGAACACCGTGTTGTGTACTGCCATAGATATATAATATTCTCTATGTGTACTGCGCTTAGAAAAACTTGATACCGACATCCACAAAGAAGGAAGTTCTCAAGTGTAGGCGTATTTTTTTTACCCGATTACGGCAAAGCCACAAGGAAAGGGTATGTTAGGAATATATAATATGTATGTATGCATGTATGTATGTATGTATTAAAAAAAAGTGAGCGCCATTTTGAAATTCTTTGTTATCGTACCGATTTCGTTCAAAATCGATATCTGGGGTTCCCTGGGATCACAAAACAGGAAACTGTTACCAAAATTTTAAAAAAGTCAGTGCCATTTTGAATTTTTTTGTTATCGTACCGATTTCGTTCAAAATCGATATCCGGGGTTCCCTGGGATCACAAAACAGGAAACTGTTACCAAAATTTTAAAAAAGTCAGCGCCATTTTGAAATTTTTTGTTAACGTACCGATTTCGTTCAAAATCGATATCCGGGGTTCCCTGGGATCACAAAACAGGAAACTGTTACCAAAATTTTAAAAAAGTCAGCGCCATTTTGAAATTTTTTGTTATCGTACCGATTTCGTTCAAAATCGATGTCCGGGGTTCCCTGGGATCACAAAACAGGAAACTGTTACCAAAATTTTAAAAAAGTCAGCGCCATTTTGAAATTTTTTGTTATCGTCTCGATTTCGTTCAAAATCGATATCTGGGGTTCCCTGGGATCACAAAACAGGAAACTGTTACCAAAATTTTAAAAAAGTCAGCGCCATTTTGTATTTTTTTGTTATCGTACCGATTTCGTTCAAAATCGATATCTGGGGTTCCCTGGGATCACAAAACAGCAGTCAATCAAAAAAAAGTCAGCAGTGAACTTTTTAAAATTTTGGTAACAGTTTCCTGTTTTGTGATCCCAGAGAACCCCAGATATCGATTTTGAACGAAATCGGTATGATAACAAAGAATTTCAAAATGGCGCTGCCGTTTTTTAAATTTTGGTAACAGTTTCCTGTTTTGTGATCCCAGGGAACCCCAGATATCGATTTTGAACGAAATTTGTACGATAACAAAGAATTTCAAAATGGCGCTGACTTTTTTAAAATTTTGTTCATAGTTTCCTGTTTTGTGATCCCAGGGAACCCCAGATATCGATTTTGAACGAAATCGGTACGATAACAAAGAATTTCAAAATGGCGCTGACTTTTTTAAAATATTGGTAACAGTTTCCTATTTTGTGATCCTACGGAACCCCAGATATCGATTTTGAACGAAATCGGTAAGATAATCTTTTATACATTATTTTACAATCTCAAAAACTGAGTATTATTGTAGCCGCGAGTATTGTTTCGGCGCATAAATAGGTACATAATATTTACCGCGGCCAACAGCGTAAACAAGTACCTAGTAAATAAATAATCGTCTAATATTTTCAAGTAACAAAATTGGTTAGTTGGCAATAAAATCGAGCGTCTCTACGCTCTATAGCTCTACGCTCTCGTAAAGCGTGCATATAATATATGCTGTGTGACGAGTTTTATACCTATAGTTGAGTTTTTTACCTATAGTTGGTCGCGGGGTAAATGTTTAAAGGGCCTTAATAGGTAGATTGACAAAAGGCTAAGAGCTTTGCACTTTTACACCGACCAAGCCAAATTTAAAACGTTGTCACTCACAAAAATGCAAAACTAAGTTACCTCGTTCCTACCACAAAACGTTACCACTAATTTTAGCCATATACCTATCTACAAGTTAGTGCAAAGATGTAATTTTTAAACAAATTACTCAGTACTTTACAGTGGAACCTACGGAAATGTTTGACTCGTACCTCGGGCGAAAGTTCAAAGAAACCTATTATATTGGTTGCAAGTAAAAGAATTGTACAGCCCCCCTATTACGTAAGAATTGTTCATCAAACGTTTAAGATTTTTGTCAAAGTAAAATAAACCATAATAGCATTGAATTAGAGCTCAATTTCGTCTGCCCATTCTTATACGTTTAGGTATGAACGATACTCGAACGTATAAGAATGGATACACGAAATTGAGCTCTAATTTAATGCCGTTATGGTTTATAAACTTTGACGACGAACTTTAACGTTTTGATCGGACATTCTTACATGATTGGTACCCAGATTTTGCTTATTTGCAATGTAAAACATTCAAAGTCGCAGAATCCGGAGAAGCCGTCCTCAATTGTTTGAGGGCGTGATTCAATTCTCAAGAAAGATGTTTTAAATTCCGATCGGACGATCCTATACAAGGGTTGTCACAAACGATTTGATTAGGTCAATAATTGTGGGATTTGGAACATGGAATAGATTGCGTATTTCGAAAATAATCGGTTTACTATTAGTTTTGTTTTATTGCTTATTTTATAAGAATTGTAATTTACCACGCATCGTCTTTTTCTTTCACTAAACAATTTCTGTAAAGCGTGTGCCGTCTTCTGGTCTTACTATAGGTAGGTATATCACGAAAAATAACCATTTTAAGCTTGCAAAAAAATATTACAACTTTTTTGTTTCCTTCTTTCTGGATTTGACTCTTGGCACACATTCCTGAATTTAAAAATGCGTTGCAACCCTGTTTCAGACGTAATATCCATTGGGATGAGTACCGCCAGAATAGATGGCTAGGATTCTCTTGGTATTAATATTAAGTTTAAACTAAAATAAACTCTATGCTGCAAACAATAGAGTTAAATTTTGAAAGAAAAATGGCGAATTTAAGCAAACGAAATCAAACGCGTGCGTTACATCTAAGCGAAAGTATTTCTTTGGCAATTTAATAGATTTATTTTACAGAGTTAGAATATTAGTCAAATAGTTTATGTAACTGACTGCTTGTTTATTTCTCCGTTGCTGTTTCTCTAAGTTTTTTTACTACAAAAGCTTTCACGAGTTACTTACAAAGCTGAACAATATTTTATTTTTGTTTAAGATTCAAAGAAAAGTACTTCTTAATTTACTAAGCAAGACCGGTACTGTAAAAATATGCACTTGTAGAGCCTTTACCGTAATTTGGAGTAGCATTATTTATTGTAAACTCTATATTTGCATTGATCGGTTTATTCGGTAATGGTCGTGAACTGTGGTAATGGCATGGCGCCAAAATCGGCACGTTACCGGTAGGTTGCTATGCCGTTTAACCTGTGAAAACGCGTATGAAGATCTTAGCCCCACTAAAGAGGCGCGGCGTGGCACGTAGCGTATAACCTTAGATCATTTCATCCAATTCCTTACCCGTTGTCCTATAATATGAGCGACAAATATGATGCCCTTAGAAAATGACAAAATCGACGCGACAACGTCGGCCGCGTGAAGGGTCAGCTGCTGTTTGATGCTTTGGCGTCGTGTCGTATCGAGTCGCGTTGTCGCGTTTGTCGCTGGATGTAGGACAATAATCCACTCCCGCTTCAGCCGTGACGCCACGCTAGGCGATGGTAGCCTTGCCGTCGCCGGTCAATGTGAAAATGGCCAATTAATTAAAAATAGGATAGGTTAGTTTACACAAAGTCAATAATCGGCGTTTTTCTGTATCCATTCATAATATTTTACTAGCTGTTGCCCGCGACTTCGCTCGTGTGAATCGAGGTGTTTTGACTCTTTAATTTTCCGGGATAAAAAGTAGCCTATGTGTTTTTCCAGACTATTATCTATCTCTGTCCCAGGGAAAGACTTACACTTTATCCCGGAAAAGCAAAACGTTCCCAAACGATTTTCAAACCATCCTCCACGCGGATGAAATCTAAGGAATCAGCATAACATAATACAAATTAAATGAATGTCGTATTTTGCTCGGCTTATTGAAATGGTCTACAGAGTAGGACAGCGTTTACCATGTCACATCTCGCTAGAAGCTAATATTTCAACACAGCTTAGAGCTATGTTCTACTATAGTAAGCACTAAGCACTTTTTATAAAAATACATTTATTTACTTCCCACGGGTTAAACGCGATACTATTGAAATTTAATTAATAATAATGGTGAAAAACACTTAGAAATTAAAAAATCATATTTATAGACAAACCCGAATTGCGACTTGATATTTTTTGTATTTAAGTTTGGATGTGCGTTTGTTTACGAATAGGTAAGATCCGATATCGTAAAGGAATCGGGAAATGTAGAAATTCTGAAAAACTAAGGAGGTCGCCGGCAAAAAGTCGCCGTGGGCGCCCACCCTAAGCCAAGTTGAAATATTAGCTAGAACACAAATGTGACAGCGAGGGCGTTATACCTACGAGTATCTAGGCCACTTTGATATTACCTACTGAAGTCAGAGGCATAAGTAATATTAGAAAACGTTATTACTTTGTAAAACAATATCTTGTGATTAATTAAGTTAATTATATAACACCAAAAACATCTCCGCTTCGCTATTATACCTTTAGGTAATAATAATAATAATAGCTTTATTTATAAAGCTTACTTGAATAAAGGTTGGTAATAATCACCAACCTTTATTCAAGTAAGCTAACGCCTAGTAGAGTCACTTTACTCAGACATAATTAAAGGTATATGAACATTTTGCCAACAGAGCAGCAAACTTAATACCTATACTGTTTGTTGTAGCCAAATAACTTCTAAGGCAAATATTTGTCCCTGTACGCTAGTAATATGCCAACTCTTTGGCGTAGGTCGCGTTAAGGATATTGCGTTTGACTCCCCTAATATTTTCTCTTTTGTTCTCTTGTCTATCTTGTCGCTAAGTAAATAGTACAAAACTACGTGTGTCTGTGTCTACTCGTAAAGCGATAGACATAAACTGCTGGACATAAATCATACTAATATTATAAATGCGAAAGTGGATTTGTTTGTTGGTTTGTCCTTCAATCACGCCACAACGGAGCAACGGATTGACGTGATTTTTAGCATGTGTATAGTTGTGGACTTGGAGAGTGACATAGGCTTTTTGTCCCGGAAAACTAAGGAGTTCCCGTAGAAATTAAAAAACTGATTTCACGCGAAGTCGCGGGCATCAGCTAGTTATTAATAATATCATTAGCACCAAAGATAAACACCTTGATCGGTGTTCGGTGTTTCGAGATTGTGTGCAACAGAATCAGCCCCAAAGTATTCGAAATTAAGTTGAAGTTTACAAAAAAATTATAAGTAAGTAAGTTTGGCTCAGCTTTAGTATACTACCCGTGGAGTTGGACGTTCACATTTGTTTTTACAGAAAGACCTTGATGTGGTAAGCTTTGCACTTAGATATATTATGTCGGAAACTAAGTATTTTACGTCGGAAACTAATACTTTTCGAGAAATAATTTTTTGAAAATTCGCAATCTTCACCACTTTTCGCTATTTCTTACGACATTTGCCGTAGATTGTACCATAGACTAAAGACTCGTTGGCGTTTGAGTACCTAATCTGTGATTAAAATCCGTTCCATGGACGTTATTGGACGTTTTTTTCTAATCATTCGAATAAAACCATAGAAATAGGAAGACTATAGTCGTAATTCCCATGGAATTATCTTCCTATTTCTATGGTCATTCCTAATTCCATGAATAAAACACAGAGTTTCAAGGTTATACAATTAAATAAAAAGGTATAAAGGTAGGTTAATAAATGTTTATTTAGGTACTTTTGATCACAAAACCGAATCGGCACGCCCCGACTCCACGCAGTCTTGTCTGCCCTGCCCCTAGAGTGTTTTTTGTAAGCGCGAAGCCAGAAGCTCGCGTAGGAGGTCCTGAATGAAGCGAGCCTACGAGGCCGAGTGGAGCGAAGGGGGGGAGGTGGCGAGCGAAGCGAGCCGGCGACCTCCGCAGCGAAACGAAGGTCGAGTAGGCGAAGCTTCATTCAGGGGCGACGAAGCGAGTCTTCTGGCGTAGCCCATTCCATTTCAGAAATTAACCTTTTCCACTAGCTAAAACAAAGAACCTAACCTCAAAATTAAAAAAAATTAATATCTCGAAAACTATTAGGTTCCGACAAGTTTGGCTTGGAGGGGGGGTAGACCCCCTCCCCCCCCCCCCTCCCCTCCCCCTCCCCTCCCCCCCCTCCCTCGCGGGTAGTATACTAAAGCCCAACCTAAGTAATTAGTAAAAGTCTATTTGTTTTAAATATTCACTTTTTAGATTTTTTCTCTTTTTGATTGATCTAAAGGAGATTGAACTCGATATCAATAACAGAAATGCTAAACTTTATTCAAACATTTTTATTTACTCCGTCCGAATATTCGATATTCACGAAACAAAACATTAGTAATAAACAGGCAAAATTTATAATAAAATATAACACACTCTTTTCCATATTTCGGTAATTCAAAGCTACTTTCTAGACTAGACAACCTATACTTTTTTTCTAGACTTGTTGCTATAGTCAACATAAAAAGTAAGTAATAAGGATGCTCGAACATTCCGACTATATTTTTTAGCCTAACTTTTTATTATTTTTAAAGTAAATTATTACCATTATTACAAGAATAACCTAATGCAGAAATATATTTTGTAGTACCTCACCCAACCCCACCCTGGCTTTCACCCCGCGAGTCATACTTACTCGCCTGACGATGATAGAAACAATATAGATGGACGAAAAAAGCAATAAAATTTTGTAAAAAAAAACAAAGTAATTTTGTTAGGCCAAGGACTTCAGAATTATTTTTTATCCACTCAATAATAATAATGGTGATCCCCTAACATGCGTGCGTTAATTTTCTTCATTTCAACCTCTATTCAACATTTATTATTTATTTGCAGGTACAACAGGAATGTTAGAAGATACTCGTAGAACAATCGGATTTAAGAAGATTCATAGTCACTTGTAAGTAATATTTTGTAGTTTATACATATAAGTACTTACCTATATAATAGATATTAGTTTAATTAATTACTCTTAAAGTTAGGCTAACCAAAGAAGAATGTTTATGACTTCTATGGATTTTATAACTCTATGGTACTACCCTATATCTAATACCTATTCTGTGCCTGTACTTAGTCAATATCTCCGAGGTGAAATATTCTACCAATGAATTTAATAAAAATGCTAATGTACGCTAAAAAACGCATACACCCATTTTGTTCGTAAAAATCGGTGCATTCGTGGTTGAAAGATAGCCAATCGACCAATCGTGCAGTCAAACAGCTATATTTGTATTTCACTGTAAATATAACTTCAAATTTTCTAGTTTTTCGATAAATCTAAATTTGCAAATTCCAGTACGGAAATTCAAGAACTTTATAAGTAAGTATATATGATTTTAATTAAAATGGTTTTGATTTAAATAATATTATCTTATGTTATCAAATCTATGTAAGATATTAATCTATTAACCTACCTTAATCTTAGGTATGCTACCTAGATTCTTTATAGCGTTTCAAATATTAAGTGTGGTATTTTATTTAAATATTATTATGTAAACGGTTATTTACTCATGTAATAGTGAAATCATGTAAAATTCCTATTTTATGAGTAATAGTAGATTGTTACACTAGGGACGTAAGTAAGCTATTACAGAACAAGATCCATAGGGCGCTAATGGATCGCGTGCACCCGAGATTAGTCACACGAGCGAGCGCAGCGAGCGAGGGTGAATATAGTTCGAGGGTGTAATAGCTACTTGCAACCGAGGTAAGCATTCTACTTTATATCATTCTTGCGAGGTAAATAAAACATTGGTAATGCAAAATGAAATTTTAAATAGAATAATTAGCAAATTTAGAGAAAAAATAGAAAAATCACTTTACGAACAAACTTCACAAACTTTCAGATCAAATGAAATGCCGCCATTTCAATTTTTTTTTCGTAAATAGTTTTCCATTTTTTTTTTACGGCTCTGAGTTCCAAGGAGTTTTGCATAGTTTGAAATGTATGGAAATTAAATGCCGCCATGTTCAGTGTTTTTTTTTCAGTAAAAAGTTTTCTTACCATTTTATAAGAAAATAGATTGTTTACCAAGGAGTTTTGCATAGCTTGAACTGTAATGTGAACATTACAATTCAAGCATAGTGCGACGTAATGTTGCCTTGAATTGCAAACACCAACTTACAAGGAGACTTTCCACCATAGTAATCCCTAGTTACTGAGCAAGTATGATATAATAGTTATTTGTTATACAAGAGTGAAAAGTTGTTTTTTAACCGCGTGCTCAATTTTGATGACCGAGCAAGCGAAGGATTCTAAAATTGAATCACGAGCGGAGCGAGTGATTCAAAAATTAGAATCCTGAGCGTCAGCGAGGGAATCAAAAGAGCACGAGGTGAAAAATCTTTTCACTCGAGTGCAACACGTAACTTTTCATCCCACCTCAGCGAGGAAATGACTAAATGCAAAAAAAATCACAAGATTAAATTCAATTCTGTTAATTTCTTCGTCACTAGAATCACTCATTTTAGGTTTTTCACTTATTTTCAATTTTCTTGTTTTTAATCGGTTTTAATTTTAAACAATATGACGTGAAAGAAAATGGTGCGCGCAAAGCAAATTAAAAAAGTACACCAAGAAGGTTACGAGTGTGAGTTTTTAATAAATTAAAAACGATTGTATGGAAATTCGGCACCATAGAGGTACAAGTAAATAGGTTTTAATGATGTTTTGAATTCACAAATTTCATAGATGAGTGATATTTACTAACGTGCACACGATGTTCTAAATTCAATTTACTTTATCCTCTAGAGGATAATAACGGCTTTTACCTTCAGATATCGAAGAGTAAAAATACTCTTTCCGAGATGGTGGGATGAAAAATACATTATAAATATCATTGCTCCATTTTAATCACATGGTTCCTTTTTCGATAAACAAAAAGAATTTCTCACGTCAAAACCAATACAGATCTCATTACCACTTTTCTCTTTCCCGGTCAGGTATCCTATAAAATGTTTGAATTATACAAAATGCCTGTAACATATCTTGTGTGAGAGCTATGTGTGTGGCAATATAGTAGAGTGCTCATTATACCCTCGCAGTGCCTTGGAACTTCAAGTTATTCTATGTTTGTCGCTTTACCTTCTGCTATTTGTGCCGCTGGTAAAATACACTTTATATCTCTACTCAGAATGTATTTAGTTTGTTCTTGAACTTTAAGGCGTTAAAACTGTAGTGTATTCACCTGTCAGGGCTTTTACCTGGGGGGTTACTGCCACTGCTAAAAGAAAACTGATCTAAGCTTATTTTGATATTGTTTCCACAAATCTTACCATGACGTCCCCAAAAGTAAGCTTATTAGAACATTGTTTCCTAAGCAATTTTGTGACGTCAGTATGCAAATCATTCACTCAATTCGTACCATCAAGTGTTTTTTGAGCGCTAGCATTATTGTTTTACGAAGGATTTACGTCATATTTAGCAATCATAAAAAAGTTACTTTCTTGCGACGGATCAACGACGGATTGACTTTGTAAACAAAGAAATAGGAAATTGTGAGGTTTTTCAAGTGATTATTCTACTGGATTGAACTAAGTTAATGAGATATAACTTTATAAAAGTGAGGTATTTAATTTTCCAAAAGTATTAAATTGAAGAATCAGGCACCCAGGGCGGTGGACGGGAGAATGCTTGGAGTATTCCTACGTGCTCAAATCAGATTCAGAAATGAGGAGATCCGTAGATACCTAATTTAATAGGTACCAATTTCGAAGAACCAACAGACGTTTGGGTCGCAAGGTGCCTTGAATGGCGGCCTCACACTAGAAAGCGCAGCGTTGGACAACCCCCCACTAAGTAGGTGGACAGACGATCTCAAGTGTGTAGCTGGGAGCCGCTGGAAGCAAGCGGCACAAGACCGTGCCCTGTGGTCTGTGGAGATCCATGCAGGAGACAGCAATCCAGCAGTGGACGTTTATCGGTTGAGACGACGACGACGATTGCGAAAGCTTTGCTTTGCTTTCACGGCTCATCTGTTAAACCGATTTTAATGAAATTTGGTATAGGGATAGTTTGTGCCCCGGGGAAGGACATAGGCTTTTTATCCCGGAAAATTAAAGAGTTCCCGCGGAAATCAAGAAGCCATAATCTACGCGGACGAAGTCGCGGGCATCATCTAGTATTAATTAATTGTATTACATAGCTCAACGAAGTGTAGAATAAATGGCCAC
Source organism: Erebia ligea (assembly GCA_917051295.2). NCBI lineage: Eukaryota > Metazoa > Arthropoda > Insecta > Lepidoptera > Nymphalidae > Erebia > Erebia ligea. The sequence goes on along the minus strand of OU785221.1, from coordinate 12,928,836 downwards.
GGAACACCTCATTTATGAATTAATCAAGTAAATTTTGCTCAAAATCCATATTTTTAAGCCATTTATGTAAGTCTCCAATCCTAGTGTTAAAAATTATGTAGTTGATGAATAAACTATTTTTATTTAACTATCATCGACCCATGACTCAATTTTCTCACCACGCCTATACTACTACACTAATTTAGAAATATTAGCGACCATGTCTTAAAATCATGTCAAAACTAGAAATATAAGTTTCAATTTCAGTACTTCAGTCTTCAAGACAGTCCATTAGTTATCAAATTTAAGGAACTTTTGCGAATTGGCTTACAATTGAAGCGAAAATCAAAGATAAAATATCAGATTTCAATTGAAACGTGAACTTTATTGGAAATCTGCGCGAGTGTCCTTTGTCTTGAAAAATTTACGCGTCTTTGCTTAATAATATGATAAACTTGGCCGTTTATTACACCGCTGTTATTAATTACTTCACAAATATCATTAAAAAAAGATCAGATAATATGAATATTATATCAACAAGTCACTTAATGCAATGAGTGAGAATATCTGGTTTTAAATCAGTTCTGATGACATATCGAACACGCTGCACATTTTGATCTAAATTTTCCGTATTGATTGAAACTAGCTAATACCAGGCCTGGCTCACTTGTCACGTGACCTGAGATATTTAACTACTGCTGCGTGGACGCTCGACGGCACTCGTATCAGTCGAGTGTTGCGCGCGGACCGTAGTTATACGTTTGACTTTTACTCAAGTTCTCGTTATGGATAAACAAAGAAAGATCAGTAAACGATATCGTATCACATTAGGTCGTTTAAACTCTAATTATTAAGACCTAACTTATCGCTCTTTGCACTTCCTAAGGACCCTGAAAGGTAAGTTTGTATTATTTGCCTAGGTACATAGTACATACGTACCTACTTAGAGTTCTAAACAAAACTAATATTACATAATGTGGGTAGTTTTATTTTTATATCCACACAAGATACAGTTTTAAACAAAAGTAAATATAAACCATAGGTAGTATCCAATATTATAGTGATAGCCTAATAGGTAGACTTCAGCCTCCAAGTCTGGGGTTCGATCCTGGGAACGCACCTCCAACTTAATTAATTAAAATATATCATTTACGGTGAACAAAAATCGTGTCTAAAGCTGAAAACATGCCTGAAGTTCTATAATCATTATAAAAAACTCTAATATGTCTGCCAACAAGAAATTGGCCAGAGTGGAGGAATATATTAAACCCTTCTCATTCTGAGAAGAGCCTCGTGCTTAGTAGTGGAACTAGTGGGCCGCCGATGAGTCGATGATGATTAATCCATAATGTGGGTATATTATTTTGTCTCGTAAACTCTGGCATGGGCCCCCTTCCACCCCATATAAGTGTAAAATATTCATTGATATTTCACTACTTGTGGAATATATAACGACTTTTTTTTATCTACTACAAGTTAGCACTTGACTGCAATCTCACCTGATGGTAAGTGATGATGCAGTGTAAGATGGTAGCGGGCTAACCAGTTAGGGGCATGGCAGCATGTTAAACCTATATCCCTATTTGGTTTCTACAAAATCTATGAATAATAATAATATATCTTTTATCTATTTTTAAAGTAATTGTCGTCATCATTGCAACCGATTACCGACCCATAGTAATGATACCGATAGTAAGAATTTAGAAGTAGGTAGTCAACCCTAAGGCTACACGCGCCGCGTCTGAAGGGATAAGAGTTACGCGATAGAAAGAGATATATAGAGGTAGGTATTTAATTATTTTCACTCGCAGCGCTGTGCGAGCTGAATTGCACTTTATTACGACGTAACCTGAGTCGCTGATGGTTAAAAGGTCTTCGCGGAGTAACTCTTCTGTTACTACTATTACCTATTCTGTGCTAATACCCACTATTTAGTCCGCGTGGATTGAGGTTTTTGGTTCCTCTTTCTCGGGAACTCTTTAATTTTGTGGGATAAAAAGTAGTCTATATGTTATTCCAGACTACAGTCTATCTCTGTGCCAAATTTCATCCATCTCCGTTCAGCCGTTCTCTCATGATTGAAAAAGAAACATCCATCCATCCATCCACAAATTCAAACTTTCGCATTATATATAATGTTATAGAATAAAGATAAGCGGCGGTTTCTTTCTTAGTGTGAGACTTGAAACTCTGGACTATTGACTGAGTTTTAGAACTTTTGCAATTGCTTATATACTTACCATAAAAACAACACGCACTACGTGCACATTGCTTCAATGGTATGGTACCATACCGTACACATATTTAAATGATGGAAAGGTGGGCAATTTTATTAGCTACCCATAACTTACTCACGCTACAATACGCTATTACGAGACAATTGGATTTCGCGCAATAGCGTATTTGTCTTGAAACGAAACCCTACGAATATTTCTATCACACAATTTTAGCTCTCTTTTGGAGCTGTGTGACATAAGGACCGTATGCACGATATCGGAGATATATGGAAGTGTAAGGTAAACATTACGAACCCTGTATGTAAATATATCATTTCCTAACGTTAACGTACGATTATGTTAGGCGGGAATCGAATTACTCAAAATTGTTTCTAAGGTTAGTGATATTTGTTTGCTTACATTTTAATGTAATTTAAATGAGCTAATTTGAAATATTATATCAAAATATACTCGATGCCAGTGACTTCCTTGTCGAGGATATAGCTTTTTAAAAATCCCGTTGAATCTCCTTTGTTTTCTGGATAAAAAGTTTATGAATATGTTTGGTGAATGTATAGGATTGTTAAAAATGACAATTTTATTAATTGTCATTATTATTCGTCCACGTGGACTAAGTTCCCGCGGGAACTCCTTAATTTTCCGGAATTTAAAGTAGCCTATGTCCTTCCCCGGGATACAAACTATATCGCCGTATACCAAATATCATCAAAATCTGTTAAACAGATGGGCCGTGAAAGCGTAGCAGACATACAGATAGACAGACAGACAGACTGCAGACAGATACACTATCGCATAATATTAGTATGGATAAGCGAACAATAGAACAACTCATTATATGACTACAATGATCACGTTTCGCCAATATTCAGGTAAAATTCCCCAATATCCCCAATGCTACGAAAAGAACAGAAAGACCTACCTAATTATAAATTATAAATAAAATAATAAACTTTCCTGTACAGCTTTTGAATTAAGAATTTGTATCAACCGGGACTTTACGGACTAAAACAGACTATAAAATAAAAGCACAAAGTAGGCCTTTAGTGACAGAACCCAGAGTCTGAAAAGTTGTTCGAATAAAAAATGTTCACCTGAACAGTATTGTGAATCGCATCAACATAACACGAAACTTTACTTAACGCCCATAATAAGTGGGAAACCTGCAAATAAATCGCAATGAAAAACGTATGAAAAATACCTGAAATACATTTCATGAAACTTTTTTATAATAAAGAGCTCGGGAGACTAATTTTAATGAAAGTTTTGAAACAGTTATTTGTTTCAAACTACCTGTGTGCTTTTGCACAATAGTACAGTCCACGTTCGTTACGTGAGCTGCCTTTGGTGTTTTATGTTTTTTTTATGACACGATGAAACGCGGAAAAATCTAGTTTTTTATAATCCATGCAAACGTGCACCTTGACATGATTAAATTTTATAATAATATGTAATAATTAGGTACAAACTTTTATTTAACTTACAATGCTTGTGCGTTTGTTTAATGAAATCTTGAATTTTAAAACGGTTTTCCCAACCGATTGAGCTCAAGTTTTACAAACATGTTTAGTTTGACAATGCATGGTTAGCTAAGTGACGTCATTCTAAATCCAATATGATGGACTCCCAAAAATGGCGGACAAGTTATTTTTATGCACCCCCATGATATGGTTACCAATTAAAAGGGTTTGATTAGAAGAATACGAAAAATAAATTGACGTCATACTAAATTCAATATGGCGGACGATAAAAGCTTGTTTTTAAAAATGTTTTTTTAATAATGTAAGACTTATTTTTCTTCGCTTTACAGGTCTGAAACTAGCATGGATTCAACTTCTGGTAAGTTTCATTTATTTGCTACTCATCATACTATTCAGCCTTCAGTTCAGAAACGACCAAAATCGAGTAGAATAATAATATTATGATAGTATGTCTTGTCCTTTTGTCATAATTTTAACTTAAATCATGTATTAGTCAATTAAGAAAGATACGCGCCGAATTGAGAACCTCTTCCGTTTTTGGAAGTCGTTTAATAAGGGAGCCCTGTTATTGCTTATGATAACAATACTTCTTCCTAAACTCTCCTATACTTATTGTATTCTACTCTAAGTATTTTAATGGTCTGCATAGGGCATAGGGCTATAGTAGACTAATTCCTCGAAACTCAGATCACTTGGCATAATCACCTTCCCGAATTAAGACAGACCTCTTGTACTTGTAGAAACTTCAACAGAATCTTTAATGTAACCTTAAACTTAAACATATATACATAGAAATACTACTAAAGAGAATACTCAGGCTAATTTTAAACCCACGAGGGATAATAAATACAATTAATTAGGAGGTAAATAATTGATAACCCTAAGATGGCAGGTAATCAAAATTATGAGATTAAAATATAATCTCATAATACCTATATTAAGTATATTTATTGGCGTTCAAAAAGTGTAAAGTGCTTTTAAACGAACTTAGAATAAATGACATTTGACTAGACTAATGACCTATATGGTCCAAGATCCCGCGACGATTGCACACAAGAACACGAAAATAAACAAGACATTAAAACAACGAACTAGGACTACACAGTATGCAAAGGCGGTCTTATCGCCTAAGGCTTAATACTTTAACGAATTTGAGGTGCCACCTTTTCTACCTTCCAAAGCAACCGTGATCCAAACTTTATAGTCGGGGATCGTACTTTATACCTCTATTAGAGACATACAAAGAAAAACTTTCAGCTTTAATAAAATAACGAAGGTCTTATCGTCGCGGGATCTTGCTCTATTAGTAATATGGTTGTACCAAATTTCATCGAAATCGGTTGAACAGGTGGGCCGTGAAAGCGTAGCAGACAGACAGACACACTTTCGCATTTATAATATTAGTATGGATTACTCACTTACTTACTTGATACGCGCCACGTCTCAACTTTTCACCACTGTGTGAGTAACTCATGCTTTACATTTTGCTTCTACACCGGTATAGTTAGAAGAATCCTTTCTTTCAAAAGAGGAAGGGAAATCTATTGCACACTAAAAAACAAAAAAGACAGAGATACAAGTTTACATTATTTTTGTTAGGGCAAACAAAGACGGCTTTACCACTTCTCTGAGGCAAGTTTAAAAAAAACCTAATATTATACTCTACCAAGATCGCTGTTTTTCCAACAGTAAACTAAGTTCGCTGCTACTCAATTCTTTTAAAGTTTATACTTGTATTGTTTACTTTTAAAAGATACAGTATTCTCATAGTTTTCAAAGCTATCAAGAATAAGTTCAGTACTTTTCAATAACGCAGCTCTAAAGTATGGGTGTTAAAAAGTATTACAGTAACAAGCGACAAGTTCTAAACGACTGAGAGACCGCTACGCCTTTTAAAACTAAGAGCGACCGACTTTAAACTTACCGCAAACTTTATTCGCACTACGGCTTTTGGAGAAAATTACAGTAATATTACTAAAACTTTATAGTAATATAATATATATTCCGCAACTTTGACAAAGTGGTCTTAGATTTTAAAAATCCCGCCGGAAATCTTTGATTATCGTTGCCGGCCTATTCTCCAAGTCCGCAACAAGACCCATGAAATGTACCTATCTATCAATGAAAAACATGATACTCTTAGCTAGCTAAGGTACCTGCTACAGTGCGTTAAGACCAGGCAAATGGAACAAAAACTTTCTGAAAGTTCGCTAACTGCGTATAAACTTGCGAGACCGCTCGTATCATTACGATGCTTCTGAGCTTTCAGAATGAGTTTGTGACTTTTAAAAAGTTACCTCATAAAGGTGAGTCAAGATTATACCTGTTTTGTACTCATAATTGGTTTCGATTTAGCAAAGACGTGCCGCCAAGCGATTTAGCGTTCCGGTACGATGCCGTGTAGAAACCGAATAGGGGTATGGGTTTAATATAACTGTCATGCCCCTAACAGATTAGCACGCTACCACCTTAGACTGCATCATCACTTACCATCAGGTGAGATCGCAGTCAAGGGCTAACTTGTAGTAAAAAACAACCCTTTAACAAAGTGTTGATACTGAGATTAATTCTTAAAACACGGGCAACTCTGCACTGTCCGATGCGTATAGTTAAACCACTACGTCAACTTTTTCGCAACTACGCAATAAAAAGAAGAATTCACAACGTCAAGTGGCCGGAACGAATTTTGTCATCGACACATCAATAATTATTATCGTCACGAACTTCTTACTGTTCTGATGTTCAAGCGTCCATTGTAACATTTACCTTCCGAAAAACAACATATCAGACTCGTGTGTGTGATAAAAACTATTCCCAATACCATTCAGTACTGATATAACAAGTGTCCATCGGCCGGCGTCCGTGTACCTTAGATACGCTCTATGTCTGCGAGTTTTAACTGCCTCGTTGGTCTAGTGGTTGGCATGTTCGACTGCGGCCGACGAAGTCCCGGGTTCGAGTCCCGGGTCAGGCCGTAACAAGTGTTGGAGTTTTCTGTCAAAAATTCTCAGCACTAGCCCGAAGTTAGGAAGTTGGCGGTGTTTCACCCCCGTGCCTCGGAGAGCACGTAAAGCCGTCGGTCCTGCGCCTGATCTCTCTCCGGTCGTGTCGGATTTTCCGTCCCATCGGGCTATGTGAGTAAATGAACAGAGAGTGCACCTGTGTATGCGCATACACTTGTGCACTATAATATCTCCCGCGCAGTTGGCTAATCTCTCTGGAGATAGGGCGCCGTGGCCGAAATTCGGTCGGGAGGACATTATTATGTCTGCGAGTGCTTGTAAGGCGAAACAATCCAGGCTGAGGTGGTCCAGTTATCCAGGTATATACGCATTGTACAGTTTTAGGGAGATATATTAGGATAATAGTCGACCCAGTGTAACGCAAGGTGCGGTCTTGGTCTCTTGTAGTGACTTCTTCACGCCGCGGTCTTGTGCCGCCTGAATTCAGCAGCTCCTTGCAATTTCGACGACCTCCCTGGCGCAGTGTTGAGCGCTGTTGTCGTAACGTGGGAGGCCCTGGGTTCGGTTCCCGGCAGGGTCCATTTTTTAGCGTTCCGGTGCGATGCCGTGTAGAAACCAACTATAGGGGTATGGGTTTATTATAACTGCCACACCCCTAACAGGTTAGCCCGCTACCATCTTAGACTGCATCATCATTTTCCATCAGTCAAGGGCTAACTTGTAGTGGCGTAAACAAAAAATGTCACCCGTCCACCTTAGTGGGGTTTGACAACATCGCTGCGCTTTCTGGTGCGGGTTTGACAACATCGCTGCGCTTTCTGGTGCGGGTTTGACAACACTGCTGCGCTTTCTGGTGCGGGTTTGACAACACCGCTGCGCTTTCTGGTGCGAGGCCGCTACTTAAGCACCTTGGGATTCTGGATCGCAAAGACATTAGGTGCTTCGAAATCTCGGGATGGACATAGGCTACTTTTTAAACCGATTTTTAGAAAAATCCAAATCCACGCGGACAAAGTCGCGAGCATCTTATAGTTATACTAACTTGTCTACTATCACGAGACCCAACCTTTGTTATATCACGTCGCTTTTCAAATAGAGCAATATTCTACTTCCCGCGCTCACATTCCCTCAATCAATCTGGTGAAACAATACAAAGTGTCGTATTTCCCAGAGGAAATACCTTTACAGTCTCAAGTAAATTGATTTCAAAGAGTTGCCTATTACCTTACCTTTCTAAGAAGTAGGTACGGTTTTAGTAGTTTATTTTATTCAAGACAAGATGATGCCCGCAAGTTTGGCTGTGTTAATTAAAGTTTTTATTATGTCCATTAGATGATAAGTCCCATTAGAACTCCTTGAATTTTCGTGATAAAAATCAACATGTCCGCCCCCGGGATACAACCTATCTCTAAAAAAAATCGTCAAAATCGGTTGAACAGATGGGCAGTGAAAGCTAAACCGACAGATTGACAGATTTTTCATTTTTCATATTAAGTTAAATACCCAAGTCCCAATAATAATTACTATAATGTATTATAGTAATTATTATTGGGACTCAAGCAAGTAGCTCCACTTAGAATTTTGAGCCCCATTTGGCCCCTTTTTCAATTACTCATTGTAAATATAATATTTTTGGATTGTTTCATTTGTTAAAAGTTGTAAAAATATTATTTCTATAGATCTCCCAATTTCAAGTTCATAGCTTTAGGAGTTACTGAAATATAAAAGACAGGAAGACGGACATAGATGAACTATATAAGGGTTCCTTTTTCACCATTTTGGTACGAAACTCTAAAAAGAAGTCGCAAGCATCGGCCAGTAGAATAATATTTGTCTTCAACGCTTGTATTCTACCAATCGATCTGGTAACGCAGTAGGTAGGTACAAAGTGCCTTATTTCCCAGAGGAAATTCCTCCCGGACTCAAGTAAATTGATTTCAAAAAGTTGTACCGAATATTACCTTTCCATCCTTTGCATTGTCTTAGATCATTTACCTGCTTATTGAGGGTTTGGGGACAATGAACGTCGGTCTATGTTTTAAATAAAGTAAATTTTTTAATTAAGTATTGGATAGAAGCAGGCGTTATTTTGCGGAAGTCCACGATAATAAATGAACTAGAAGTTTAATTCGCTATAATCTGCGACAATAGGTAAATCTATGTGGTACAGTGCTTGCACTAACCACACCACAGAAATCTTCCAAACTATTCTTTAATATAACCAAATTATGTTGACTCGACAATCCACGATTGTAAAATCATTGTTAATTTGGAAGATTTCTGTGGTGTGGTGAATATTGGGGGCTATAAGTGCAAGATACACACTGTACCACATAGATTTACTTACCTATTGTCGAATTAAACTTCTAGTTCCTTCATTAAATTAAGTATTAAAACTAATATAACATTTTAAAACTTTATTTATTTTATAATGTAGTGTCGTGCATCAGCCTGAAACGACTAGATCGATTGAGCCGTCACATTCGCTGAAAGTTTATTTTAGGCATATTTTAGGTCTAAATGATAACAACTACATCCCTGTATATCGAGTAGTAAACGATTTAGCTATACTCTACATTCAATTTTACACCAAATTCACGCGGTGACTATTTTATTTGAGGAAACTTATTGTACTCTTTACAGAGACAATTTTCTTGCAAGAATTGAAATTGAGCAAAAATTAAAATACTTACAACTAATAATTACAAAAACCTAGTTGAACTAAGGAACTATTTGGTATTTAAATCGGCTTAATAAATAGCTTCAAGTAATGCCTTAGTGGAGTTCTAACTTAACTTCTTAACCAACTGAAACTCAAATCAAAGAGCTAAGAGCGCAGTTTTCAGTTATCGGTCTAACTGTCCCAGCCAAGTTCGGTAGTTATAAAGTTTAACATAGCCTTTCAAGGAAAGTATTTCCAGTTTTTTCTAATACAGAGTTTAAGTGTCCTTCCATCTTCTATCTAGAAATTAAATTAAGTCGTTATTTGATAGTATTTAACATAAAATTAAGCTTGAGAAAATATTCATAGTAAGACATAGGTGGAGACCGCGTACCGGTAACCGCAGTGTGGGACGACCTCCAGCCCGCTGGACCGACGACCTTAAAAAGGTCGGGAAGTGAAGTGGGTGGATGAGGAAAGCGGAGGACCGTGTGTGGTGGCGCGCTCTCCAAAAGACCTATGTCCAGCAGTGGACGAATGCAGTCAGATGGATGGATCGATGGATGAAGACCTAGGTATCCATACTAATATTATAAATGCGAAAGTGTGTCTGTCTGTCTGCTACGCTTTCACGACCCATCTCTTCAACCGCTTTTGTTGAAATTTGGTACAGGGATAAGTTGTATCCTGGGGAAGAACATAAGCTTTTTATCCCAGAAATGATCCCACGAGAATCAGAAAACCTTAATCCACGCGGACGAAGTTGCGCGCATCATCTAGTATTTTTACATCTATGAAATAAGCTGGAAAACGTTTTCATACTTTGTAGTATAGTAAATGTAATGTGGCTAACATGGCAATTATTATAAATTGCTATGTTAGCCACATTACATTCTCTATCTCTATCATTACCAAAAAACAACGATGTTTTTAGATAATGATAGAGTCAACGTATTTTATCTTTGCAAGATACGAGACAATGATTATAATATGGGGCTCTTCAAAAGGCGGATAAAGAAATTTCTCAAAAGCCAGCAACGCATTGGCGGTTCCTCTGGTGCTGCAAATGTTCATGAGCGGCGGTAATCACTTACCATCAGATGACCCGCCTGCTCGTTTGCTCGCTATATATATATAAAAATTAAAAAAATTAAAAGTATCTTGTTTCTGGTTGTTTTTTCTTCACAATTTATACAACGACTTTTAGTACTGATTGTACGCAGTTAATCCCTGGATGTAGGTACATTAGCCGAGCTTGGATGTTTCACGCTGACTGTAGGTTTGAACAAGTTTGTTAATTTAGTCCAACGTTCCTCGGAACACTAAGTTGATCGCACACTAGTGCTGAGCCTTTGCTAACATCATTCAAGCGCTTTCGCTTGATTTCGTAAGAAGTTAAGTTGGTGTGGTTGTTTGAAGTGTGACTGCAACCGTTTTATGGCGCAGCCACTGAAAGCTTTCAAGGAATTACACAGAGACACAAGAAATTCTGATGATGATGAGGCCCTGGGGACGGACATACATTAATCTAGGGGAAACAAAGAATCATGCAGATGATGTCACGGTTTTTTTATTTATAGACTGCAGGTCGAGTGCGATCAACCTTGCTGGCAAGTGGTAATGTAGCCTAAGGTGCAACGTGCTTGTCTTGGAAATCCTCATTCACTGTAACGTGTGTAACTGTGGCCACGGTGGTAAAAAGGGTAATAGAGGGTAAAACGGAAACCTGAAAGGCTATAGGGCATTACATATCCTAGTAGCGCGAGCGGTTTGAAAGAATGATAGAAAATAAGTATCCTCTAGTGTAAAATGCGTTGTGGTTGACGTACTGCTGTAATACGCGATCAGCTTCATTCTGCATCGTTCCTCGGATAATTAAAGAGCTTCTGTTGGCTTTTGTGATGTTCCCTTACTCTAGAAATGTAATTTATGTACGACTGTAACAAACAAAGATAACCGCACATGCGACCCCACATCTTACGCATGGGGATATTAATATTAATAAGGCCTCAGGTGAACACAGATAATATATTATAGCAAATATTAAAACACCGAACTATATTATCCGAAGCTATAATTACGTTTAAATACTGAAATGAGTATAAATACCTACGGTATATGCAAGTATAAACTCGCATACACCGTAGTGTGAAATATCCTTCTTGACTGGAGTTCTAGTCTAAGAGGTAAATCTAATTGAGGTTCCCTGAAATTAACATAATTTTTTCAAAATGTGTCTTTGAAATAAATAATTGAGGTTTGGTTTTCAGACTAATTGCTTATTGGTTTCTTAATATGGAAAATATTTATAAAATAAAATCAATGGAGATATCTTTCTCTGTATTTTGGTACAACATTAATTATGCCCTTATCTAAACTAATATTTTATAGAGGAAAGATTTGTTTGTTTGTAATGGACAAACTCAAAAACTACTAAACCGATTCTAAAAATTCTTTCACCTATAGAAAGCTACATTATCAGCGAGTAAAATAATAGTAGGGTATATTTTATTTTCAAAAAAATTAGTTTCTTACGAAAATTGCAATAATGTGAACTAAGTCGGAAAAAATCCTCTCTTCTGAGAGCTCACGTGGCGTGCGCTGCTTAAATAGTTAAAGTTACACGAAAACAATGTATGTTAGAATTGTTCCTCTCAAAAAGTTCTAAAAAAGACTGCAATATCATATACTAGCTGATGCTCGCGACTTCGTCCGCGTGGATTGAGGTTTTTTGATTCCCGCGGGAACTCCTTAGTTTTCCGGGATAAAAAGTAGCCTATGTGTTATTCCAGACTATAATCTATCTCTGTGCCAAATTTCATCCAGATCCGTTCAGCCGTTCGCGGTTCGGGCGTGATTGAGTAACAAACATCCATACATCCATACATCCACATATCCGTACATCCATACATCCATCCAAACTTTCGCATTTATAATATTTATTTGATTTATCTTTTAAGGTTGACTCACAATAACCAATTTTATGATTTACAAATTTGGTCTAAACCAATGCTTTACTTGTGAAGGGGTTTTTACTGACATAGTGTTAATCCTTATCAAAATAAATATGTTAGTCATCTCAAGTATTTAATTAAGATATAAATTGTCCTTTACACCATTTAATTTAGATGAATATCTTATGAGATATCATAGAAATAATGTAACGTGCAAGAGACTCAGATTAAATACCTATAATAATCTGAGGGCTGGTGGCTGTGGCAGGTGTGGTGAGGACGGGGCGTAGGTACTCTTACAATGTAATATTAAAATGTAAAACCTGCCCACTGCCCACTGGCTATATTGGGTATAGACTATTAGGATAATTACTGTTACCCGTGCGAAGCCGGGGCGGATCGCTAGTTATTTATAAAAGGCATTCCATATCTGCTAGGCTATAGAATGCCCTTCCGACTTCACACACGAAGGGTTCGTAAAAGAAACAAGAGAGGCGCTCAAAGATCACTTTTTTTGTATGGGATCCCCCCCTGTGTTTTTATTTTTATTAATAATAATTGTTGTTAAAGGTGTGGAAATAGAAATGAACACTGTCCCGCTAACAGACGGACGGATCGACGGATGGACAGCAGAGGCTTAGAAATATGATCCCGTTGGTACGGAACCCTAACAAATTTAATACATTTCTAGGGCTTCTATAAAAATCAGGAACTAAAAAACAGATTCATAAAGAATACAGAATAAGAAGTGATACAGGTTGAATTGATAACAGGATCAACTCTGCTACCGTTATGAATGTGTTTTTAAATCTGTTAACCCAAAACACATATTTCTGTAACAGAAATGAATCTGTAACCGGAATAGCGACGTTGCTAAATTTACTGTTGACGCGTATTCAAATTTGAACCTAAGGTGAAAGTACCGATGATTTCACTTAATTTAAGAAAAACATGGCCAATATTGTGTTAGTGTGTGTAAAGTCCAGTGAAGTGAGAAGACCGCGTTGTCACACCGTACAATTTGTTAAAGCAAGTACCTTATAATTAGGGTTACAGAGAAAAACACAAAACGGTTACAGATTGATTGGATTACACTATCGTTTCTGCTTGTGTAATAAGTGTGTTTGTTCTATAACAGTTTTAAAAAACAGTGTTTAAAACAATTATTTCGGTTACTCTTTCAGTCCTTAACAAAAATTGAGGCCGCCATTGAAGAACTCATTACGAGCAATAAATAATCTTGCCACTTCGCTGCTTATTACTGTTATTACGGGCATTATTTATCCGAACCGATCCCCCATTCCTTCAGGCTTCAGTTAGTAATAGTTACCATTACAGGGGGTCTACTCTCTTTCTCTCAAACGAAACTTCGCAAACGAACGAACGAAATTTCGTTAACTCCTCTCCTACATAATATTATCTCTATGCTCCTCTCTATTTCGTTTTCGTACACGCAGACGAAGTACGGATCCATAGAAAATTTTCGTGACCGATTGGATTGAACGATTTTGTGTGGGTCTAATAACCGACTAATTACGTTCGTTTGCGAAGTTTCGTTTGAGAGAAAGAGAGTAGACCCCCTGAAACGAATTGATAGTTGTAGAGACTTTTTATCTTGGAAACAAAAGCTCTGGATCCTATGGGAATTCAGCTCTATCTGCTTAACTAAGTAGGTAGATAGAGTAAAAAAGTTCTCTAAATAGATAGACTAGGTATATATTTTTATTCGATATTTCTGTAGACTTTAACTTTAAAATCCATACTCCATACTAATATTATAAATGCGAAAGTGTGTCTGTCTGTCTATCTGCTACGCTTTCACGGCCCATCAATCATCAATTTCAACCGATTTAGATGAAATTTGGTACAGGTTTGGTATATCAGGTTTTGGTGCAGGTTTGGTTGGTTTGGTACAGGGATAGCTTATATCCCGAGGAAGGACATAGGCTACTTTTATCCCGGAAAAATAAGGAGATCCCGCGGGAATCAAAAAAACAATTACACTTTTTAATAAATTACAAACATCTTACAAATATGTGGTTAAGAAAGTATTATTTGAAATAATTCTTATGAGAAATGCAAACTTAATCAAATAAATATTATAAATGCGAAAGTTTGGATGGATGGATGTATGTATGGATGTATGTTTGTTACTCAATCACGCTCCAACGGATGAACGGATCTGGATGAAATTTGGCACAGAGATAGATTATAGTCTGGAATAGCACATAGGCTACTTTTTATCCCGGAAAATTAAAGAGTTCCCGCGGGAACCGAAAAACCTCAATCCACGCGGACGAAGTCGCGGGCATCAGCTAGTTTATTATAAGCACTACATACTTTGAAATGATGCGTATGTAGATTCTAAAGACCTACCTACTCTTACGACTAAGTATAAGTCTTCATAAGTTTCTACATCGATTTCTATATGAGTTCTTCCTTTGCAGGCGTCTCGTGCATATTGTCGGAGAATTAAACTTACTCATTCGTAACATAACTGCTAGATACTTCTCTTTACATATTACAATGTTCAGGTTTACTACGGAACACTTGGAAGAAATTCTTTTCGCTATGAACGAAATTTTTCAGTCTATATATACATAGCATAGCACATTATAGACTAAAAGTCTCTTCAGCAAGGGATATTATTAATATGATATTTTAATAAAAGTCCATTGAATGTGAATAATTCTTCCAAGAGAAAATCGTCCTCCGACTAGCTACTCGTATCAATTCGTTGTAGTAATAATGGCTTCCATTACCGACTGAAAGAACGGGGATCGGTTCGTGAAATTAATTCCCGCAATATATAGAAAAGCGGGAAAATTATTTATTAGACTCGATGAGTTCTGGAAATGTACAATTTCTTTAACGGTCTCATTCGAAGGATTTTTCGCTAATAATGGACATTGTAATAAAATTGTAAGGTACTCTTCGTTTGAAATGTGATCTGTCGGCAAATTACTTAACTATGATTGTTTATGGACTTATGTTTATAACACTATTAAAAATAATTACGCTTATTTTTTATTTAACAATATTATAATTGTAAATACCTTCTTATTGGCTTGTCCTTCAATCAAGCCGCAACAGAGCAACGGATCAACGTAATTTTTCTCATAGGAGGTGCATTTTTTTGTACAGGGCACAGGCTACTCTTATCTTCATGAATCAAAGAGATTCCCGAGGATTTTTAAAACCTTAATACACGCGAATGAAGTCGAGGGGAATTATTTAATTATTAAGTAAGTACTTACTACTACTAGGAACTACTAGTTACTAATTTGTTAGTTATATCTCAATGGATTCAGTCACACAGTAGTTTTTACGGCTATGCGAAATTTCAAATAGTAGGTAGGGTAGGGTCAGTATCAAGTAGTAGCTTCGTATTATAAAAATAATTTCTGAAAAACTACTCAGCTAACTGCTCTTTAAAAAGATAATAAAACAACAAACTTCATACCAAAATAATTTTAATAATTCAAGCAGTCCTGTAAAAACTGTGCGGAAACATGGCAGACACTGCGTTTCGTTATAACAGTTTTTTGCCAACTATTGACAAAACTCCTATAAATAAATAATATTTATAGGAGTGTATTTCCTCTTTCACTTTTTGGAATACCAAGACGTTGAAGGAGCTCACTGTTCTTTATAAACCATGGAGTGTTGGCTAGTAAATTGTGTCTATGCACAAAATTGTATTTATAAAACTCACAACTGACGACATAATCAACAAAAAAGGTCACCCTAATTCGGGTTGTTCGAAACAAAGAGTATGACTATCATCATTTAAGGAGGGCCCAAGGGGATAAAACAAAAGGGGCTCAATTGAGTCTATACGAAGAAAAACGGCGCTCTCTATTTGCGAAACCCTTGTATGTAACGAGCTTTCTACAACGTGGGACAAAAAAGCGAGAGTACAAAAGTTTGAGCATGTTACCTTTTTAAGTTAATAAAAACAAATCGGCTGATTTCGCCTCATTTACTGCCGTTTTATTTTCTAAAATCATAAATTAATTAAAATTTATATCGTTATTAAACGAAATATTTTGGACACATTTTCAGATTTCATTTTGAAAATATTATTTACTTATTAAAAGTAAAATATATCAAAGAAATAATATTTACAAAGTAAAATCTACTTTTTAAAATATCTTAAAAATATTTTACAATACTTAAAATATTTACAAAAATAATGTTAAAAATCTATATTTACAAAAAATAAAAATAAATAATGCTTTCAATAATATTGAATAGAAGAAGGCATTACTTTGCGGAAGTCAATATTATAACCAAGGCACAAGAAACCTAAAACCCCAAAGTCAGACAAATCTTAAATCATCGAATGTTAGTTATGACTATTATTTTTTAAATAATATTCAACTAGGATTAATTGTATTTTAGCCCAACTTATCAGTTTTTGAAGGATCAAGGAGACCACTGCGTTATTAATTAAAACTTCTACCATTAGATGAATAATGGCAGGTTCCATGACGTTCAACAAAGAGAGAGAAACAATCAATAAAGCTATTATAATAGTACCTATTACTGAGTATGTCTCTGGGTAATAGGTATAAATAATGTATTCATTTCGTAGCCGCGTCAGTCAAAATCGGAATAATTGATTATAAGCTCTTTGGTTCTACTTACTAGGGGACTAAGAGATTTGGTAATTAAACAAGAGATTGTGGCAAGATGTTTACGTTTCCCAATAGACACCTCATACCAGTAACCGATCAAGCTGAATAAACAATAGCTACCATGAGCCTACTTTCCAAAGCACGATATAGTTAGATCGGCAAGATGATAGAACAGGCGTTTTTTTATGAACAGGCGCGGCTGACGGACGAGTAAAGCTCACCTTGACGTTGTCATGACACCAACTGTATCTGTACGAGATTTGACGTACCCACAACTTGCACACGACTCTATAAAAGCTTGTGGTAAGGAGCACAGGCCTGCTTCTCAGTAGAAACTGCTTTCCGAACCGGTGAACTCATGACATTTCATAAGTGGCACAAGTTGTCCTACGTGAAATTAATCATTTCATTTCATTTCAAAGGGATTTTCGCCAAACGCTTATAATATTATGACTAACTCAATCTTACTAACTCATATCTGAAATCGGTCTGCAAATCGGTATAGTATTATATTATAACGGAGTAACAGGTTAGCCCGTTACCATCTTATACTGCATCATCACTTACTATCAGGTGAGATCGCAGTCAAGGGCTAACTTTTAGTGGATTAAAAAAAAAAAGTCCGCGCACGTCTTCGCCACTCGCCTACCAACCTACCTGTTCACTCGTTGGTATAACGAAGTTACCTAATACTACTGTCGTTGCAGGCTTTATTTATGTACTGAGAGTTCGTATCTACTAGTTCGTTTGATTCTGTATTCCCTTAGTCGTCGCGGCAGTGTACTCGCTTGTTAAGGTGTACGAAGTGACAATTTGCGAGAGGCAAACATATATGGAGATAGGATGAGGCTGCAAAACTGGCGTATTGGCTTTTATTCCATGTCGCCCTTATATGCGACTGCAACTGCCATATCGGTTAGTCGACCAATTGTCAAGATGGAAGCGAGTGATAACCCTTAGGCTATGACGGTGAATCGAATTCATATGAACGGCACAACTGCCTGTAGGGAATTGTTGTTGTTGTTGTTTGGTGTGTGGCTTTTGTTTGTGCCAGCACAGAACAATTTACTTCGCCATTGTCGCGTTACCTTTCATTTTTTCATACAGCCAAAGCCAGCACAAAACTAGAACCGAGTCAAATTAAAGATCGTGACATCCATAATTTCCCATGCCAGGAATCGCACCTGAGAACTGCCACTTATAAGACAACAATGTTTACCGCTGCCCCAGGGCAGTCGTCTCATTTTCAACAGTACTTAAATATAGTACCGGAAAATTTGAGATCGCCGGTTTACAAAAACTAACTGAAAAAGAAAAGAAACTGTTAAAAGGATGGAAAAATAGAAGATTGAGATAAAATATTAGCTTTTGCCTTGTCTTTACTGTTGTTGTAGTTTTTAATTTTGTAGTAGATTTTAATTAAGAAAAACGATACTGACTCACTCACTCATCAACTGACTCATCAACGCCCAGCCCAAGGGTCTGGGCCATTGGATCTAGAATGCTGAAACTTTACACAGATGTTCACTTGATAATGTAGACAAGGAATAAGGCTGGATTTTTTTGAAATTTCCACGGGAGCAAACTGCAGGTAGTCGTAGTAAATACTCAAATTTTTCCGCAGTTCAATTTTGAGGATATTTCTAAGCGTGCCAAGTGTGTATGTACCTAAACATAAACGAAACTATCAACTCCTTTCAAATTAGCATAACGAATTGTGCAAAGACTACGTTTTAGATTATTTTGTAAACAACCCTAACACCAACACAATCAAGGAGAACGCTTAACGTATTTACATCCGCATATTTAATGGCCCTCCGTCCCAAGTAAATTTCTCTAATTACGCCATATTTGTTAATAGTGTTTACGTATGCTGAGTGTGCATATTTTATGATGAAGGGTTTTAGTCTAGACTTATATTTAATACTACTTATGCTTGAAGGATGGATGAGTAATTATTATGAGTATGTTTGTTTTACGACTCCATTTGTTTATAGAAGGGATGCGTTTTAAACCTCTGATGTAGACTGTAGAGCTCAAATGAAGAGGATTTTCTTTTCAAAAATTGAAGATAGTATTTAACCTTCTGAACAATTATGACAGTTTGCATTCTATCCTTTTCTCTCGAGTGACTGTAATTATAAGAGGAAAAGAGATAAAAATAGTTTTATTATCTTAATAGCATCTGGATTGGATAGACAAACTTGTGTCTTCGGTTGTCTAAATTCAAATTGTACTAAGAAGTACAGATACCATTCAGGGCTTCAAATAAGTTTAACTTTTAATTATCGAGTGAGGTAATTAATATTTCTTAAATATAATAACTTAATTTTGAGAGCAACATCTAAAGCTCTGATTCAGTACCTAAACATATTTTTTTTATTTACTACATTCTATTTGGCACGCTTTTAGTAGCATTCCTATGAGACGTCAAACCTATAACCACTAAATATCCGCTTAATACACTTATATAATATAGTGAACGAACACATTGACGTGTGGGAGAACACATGCGGGCGGAAATAGACAGGAAATTGAAATCGGGGAATACCAGCTGTGCTTTCCACTACTGTCCTTTATGTCGCTCCATCGGACTGTCTATTGAGAGATTAAATTAAAATAAATTAGTTAAATTGGAAATAGATAGATAGAAAGATAGAAAAACATTATTTCCACACAAACATAAAGATGTAAAGTAAACAAGTATTATTGGAATTAGCTGTTATGTTGTAGAATACTTCTTCTATGGGCTCATCGTCCACTCCCTCCAAAATCACGTTTCTTTCTATAGCAATAAAAATACACACATAAACTTTCAGCTGTCCTGTTTATTACGGTTCATGAGATAGGCACAGCCTGCCGACAGACACCCATTTGATACGGAACCCTTAAAATTAAGCCTTAAAATAAGCCCTTACGGCTATTAATTCATAAGTCCATTGACCCGGACAGGTGTGGAAAAATCACATACTATCTCATTAGCGCTGAACAATGGCAGTGTATCGCGATCATTAGTGAAGCGTGCATTGTGTTAGCTACGTATTAATGAAAACTGCCGTGTTCTTCAGAACGGTATTTAATGTCTATTGTTTATGGGGAATATACGATATCTAACAAAGAACGTTAATGCGAAACCGTCTGGAAATACGCCGAAGCGTTGATAGTTCTACGGCAAACAAATAACTACGATGGAAATTTATTATTATTATTATCCGATATGAATTTGACTCTCACGCCCGCATTCAAAATAAATACATACGAGTATAAGGCCAAAAGATTATAATAAACTTACGTAAATAAATAGAAATGAATAAACTTACAAATACACAAATAAATAGTTGTACCGGGCGGAGGATGAATTTAGCTCCACGCCCGCATACAAAATAAATACATATACCTATGGCTAAAAGGGTTATAATAAACTTACGTAAATAAATAGAAATGAATAAACATACATACACAAATACATAAATAAATAGTTGTAGCGTGCGGAGGATTACACCCCAGCAGGGGAGACCAAACGGCCGGGGGTCAGAGGACAGGTTGAGAAACCGGCGGACTATCCTAGCCGAGTCTAGCAACACCGCTTTCTGCATCCTGGCTGCGAGCGAACTGCCACGGAACCCCAGTCGCCTCAGATGGTGAGCGAGGCTGACTGGGATTAACCCATTCGCAGACATGACGATTGGGATGGTTTCAGTGGACTCCACATGCCACATGGCGGAAACCTCGTGAGCCACAAGATACTTACGTTTCTTCTCCGTCTCACAGCGGGCGGAGGATTATTATTAATATTATTACTCTTTATTTGTACACCAACACAGAAAAATAAAGGAAACACATTTACACAGAAAACACTAAAAATTAAGTAGAATACAAAAAGGCGGCCTTATCGCAGCGATCTCTGCCATTTAACACCAAACTAAGTAGGTAGACAAATAAAATGTATTAAGTCTGCCAAACAAAAGTGGTTAGTAGATTCGAGACAACTCTACGTGAGCGATAAAAGAGACAACGCGACTCGATACGACGCGACGCGACAGTATACCTATCAACCAGTTTATCTGACCATTTACGTGACCTACGTTGTTGCGTACAAGGTTTTGTATTAGAAAGATTTTTTTTTTAGAAAATTGGAGTTCTCGTGGAGAATTGAAAAAACCGTATTCCACGTGGACAAAGTCGCGGGCATCAGCTAGTTTATAATATTAGAATGGTAAGAAAAATCGGTTAATTTATTCGTTTGGGCTTTTATGAGGTAAAAATTATAATAATTAATTTACCATACTGGCCGAGCTAATGAAAATACCCATTAAAGTCATTATCAAAATACAATACGCAATTAGATAGCAATCTTGCCAAACTATTAATAGGCCTATCTATCAAACTTTGGACACCGCTGGTGACTTAATAATTGCCAAAGTTTAATGCCGGCTTAGTCCCAACGCAAATAATAATCCTGACTTGACAATTGATGCTGAGGTTCCTTAATCAGTTAGGAAGCAATATTTAGCTATATTAATTAACTCAGCTAAGGATATCTATTACTAGCGTTTACCGTAAAGCGTTGTCCGTGTGTTACGAAATTCCTGCAACCTTGGTTTCCACCGAATAGTACTGCTTTCGTCCTTTTCAGTAGCTGTCAACAGCATGAGTGGAAGCAAGTGACAAACGAATACACTTTCGGAATAATAAACAACTGAAACATGTTGAATGTAATAAAAAGTCGCAATACTCTTTACTAGTAATTACAAATGTAAGGTCTAACAACACGAGAAATGTACATTCATACACATACACAAATTTAAATAAGTGTGCATGGGTGTATCCATAGACATAGAATTTTTTCGCTCCGCTCGGTGTATCAGATAAAATTATAGCTTGAAAAGTGACCGTGCCCTAAACCTTCCCTGTGATGGAGTGACTTGAAAACTTCTGCGTGGATCATTACGTCACTCCGGCTAACCCCAAAACATAACATGATAAATGATTAACGAAAGGACCAAAGTATCCTTAATTATAATATTAATATGGCGAAATCATACTAATATTATAAATGCGAAAGTGTGTGTTGTTTCTTGCTTTGTTCTTCAATCACGCCGCAACGGAGGAACGGATCGACGTGATTTAACGCATGGGTATAGTGGGACCTGGAGAGTGCCATAGGCTACTTTTTATCCCAGAAAATTAAGGAGTTCCCGCGGGAATCAAAAAAACTTAAAGCACGCCGACGAAGTCGCGGGCATCAGCTAGAATATTAATATTATAATTAAGATGTTGGTTCAAGGAAAGTATTTTACTAGAATAGATATAAATCTTCTCCTTCGTTACACTCTCGACAGATTAAGTAATTTTAAGGCAATATTACACAGCTACAGAAAGATTCATTCAGGCTTTTAACAAGAAGCTCTAAACTAAACTAGGTCTTATGTCAAGTAAACAATGTTAGCACATTAAATGTTATCCACTTCGCTATCAACTCACTTCATCCGCTTGTAAGATACCAAGTTGTTGTCTCTAATAGAAGTTGCTAAGTTGCTTCTATTGTTTGAACTAAACACTTTCAAACTTGAATGTTTTTATTACTCTCTGAATAGAATTTTGATTAAAATCTGTAAGTAATTATTGTTTTATTACTCTCAGATTTGTTAGTTTATTTAAACAATATAACGAAATCTTACTTAATTTACATTACTTACTTGACAGTAGAAAGGTACCTTTTTCAGGCATTTGTGTTTACTATTGGTGGCGTTTTGAGTTCGTGTTATGTAGAAAAATAATTATCATTCCCAAGACAACGGTCAATCCGAAGAAGGCACACTTTGATGATGACGAGGAGGAAATTAAAGTAGTTGCCATGAAAAATGTATGAAACTTTATAATCGTCGTGTTAGTCGTCCACTGTGGGACAAATCACTTGCGAAAATTTCCATTCAAAACGGTTTTGTGTCATTGTACCCTGCAGCTGTTCCTTGCATTGTCCCTTCACCTAGTGTCCCTTTTTAAGCACCTTCGAACTCCTTCTATGGTTCTTCGAGCTAATTGCCCACCCATTGCCACTATAGATTCGCGTTTATTATTATCGCTTTATCGATAACAATACCTACCTAGTTCTCATACGGATTCATTCTATGCCTAATTTTCATCCTAATTTAATAATAGTACCTATACATTTTCATCTAATCACAACTTTCCATTGTTTCAGATTCCAGACTCCACTACAATGACTCTATATTCGGGTAAGTGTGTGATATAGGGTTAGTCAAATGACATACATTTTTTATTTATGAATAAGTAGTTTGACTTTATTGGCTCTTAACTGCTTCAAATATGCTGAAAAAATATTGTTGTGCATTATATTGTAATTAGGTGGTCTATTCCTTATATTTACATGCCTGTGTAACGTTTTCGTGTATGCCCAAGTTATTCTAGCCCGAAGTTATCCTCTCTAGACAGAAGTTGTTGAACATATTTCACTTTAACTGCACGAGGAAATTTCAATTAAAATTCCATCGCTAATCTACAACTCGACAGCTCTTGTGCATCCTTATCCTTACTAATATTATAAATGGGAAAGTGAGTTTGTTTGTATGTTTGTTCCGCTTTCACGCCGTAACTACTGAACCGATCTGGATGAAATTTGGCACAGAGATAGATTATAGTCTGGAATAACACATAGGCTACTTTTTATCCCGGAAAATTAAGGAGTTCCCGCGGGAACCGAAAAACCTCGATACACGCGGACGAAGTCGCGGGCATCAGCTAGTAGAAAATAAAGGAAAGCTGAGCCATAGCCCACAAAACGTATACGTTTGTAACACTATCAACACAAGCTAAGCTTATTAAATACATCCCACCTAAACTAAGTCATCAAAATAAAATGCAGCCATTCTTCTGATAGGCTTCACTCAAACTATATTCTCGTGGAAAGTAGTAAGGGTGGAGAAAATCATATACAGGAAAAGCAATTCCCAAATGTACCTAGCCAATTATAAAATTACGTTACAGCCAATGAAATAAACCAGTATCTGCAAAAACAGTAAATTTAGTCTGGCTATCGCGAAAAATAGTAAATACCTAGAAAAACATAAAATTAACACTAGTTTCTTAAAAAAATACCTAAATGTGACTTTAGATGGGATCAGGTAATAGCCATTCCGATAATGCCTCCTTGGAATACAGCTATATCTGCAAAAACAAGAATTTATACCTTGAAATTAGAATAAAGTAGTCCTTAGCTGTCGACGAAAAAAATATTAGTACAAAGTAGTATCTGAAAAAACAATTCCTTAATGTTACGTTAGATGAGATCACGTAACAGCCATCTCAACACGTCACTACGGACGAATTCCCTCTGCGTCCACTATTAAAGCGGTGTTTGTTTCTCAGTGGATAAATGCGGTAAGGTCGCAAAAGTCGGCCCTTTTGCGTTGTGAACGATAAATCTAAAGGTGCGCCTGATGCTACTGACGTCACTTGTGGCTTTTATGGCCTTATTTGATCTTCTATAGATATATATTGTAGAATTTTCATCTATACTATCTATACTAATATTATAAATGGGAATGTTTGGATGGATGGATGTATGGATGTCTGTTACTCGATTGAGTAACAGACATCCATACATCCATTGACATTGAGCCGTTGGGGCGTGATTACGCCCCAACGGCTGAACTGATCTGGATGAAATTTGGCACAGAGATAGATTATAGACCTATTCTGTGATTATAGTCTGGAATAACACATAGGCATAACGCATACTTTTTATCCCGGAAAATTAAAGAGTTCCCGCGGGAACCGTAAAACCTCAATTCAAGCGGACGAAGTCGCTGGCATTAGCTAGTTGATTAATAAGTTCCACCTATAAAGTATCATAAGTCAAACAAGTTGTGTGTAGAATATGTTGCCTCAAACAAACGTAATTTTTTTTTATTATTCTTAGACCTTGCGATTATATTTTCACTTTATCAAAATGACACCTAAAAAGCACCACATAACCACATCACTCAGTAACGCGCGCGCGCGCTGACCAAGCAAGACGTGTTTCCGTGTACTCGACAACATTTATTAAAAAAAGTGTAGCTAAAAGTAACAATTTTGTAATATAGTTTGTTTACACATACATACTAATAGTGTTTACACCTTAAACTGATAAAAATTAAGTGATTGTGCAAGCTTTATGCAGATAGTTTTCGATTATAATCTTGAAATTGTTTGACTCGAAGTGTTAGTGCCCAGTATTGACGTTCACTCGATATTATTTTACAAAATACCCACATCATTCGTAAAGTTAGTGTGGCATGCGGTTCAATATTTTCGCATCATATTGTCAGTAGTCCCGTAGCCTTGCGGTTATGGTACTCGTCTGACTACGTTTGGAGCCGATGGTTCAAATCCACCTCGGGTAAAAGTAACTTTTCCTTTTTCAAATTTAATTTACTACAAGATATGATAAAATAAAAGAAAATACAAACACAACAAAAATGCCTAACGTACACTGGAACTGCTGCAATAACGCAAAAGGCGACGAAGACTATGTATGTTGTGCGATTTGTAATAAAGGCTATCACTATGCATGCTTGTTATCGACTGGACAATCAAGCATAAACACAGAGGTGGAATCTGATTGGAAGTGCCCCTCGTGCACGTTAAAAAGACCAAAAGGTAACAATGAGAATACACCAGTACGTAGTAAAGACGCGTTTGTTAGCGAACAGAGCATACCGAAAAGATCGAATAAAAGAGTAGCTCTTTCTCCGCCAGAACAGTCATGTTCTATGGAACAAGGCGACTTCCGAGAAATCGTGAGAGAAATCTTAAAAACCGAAATGAGCGAGATGGTAAAGCAGGTAACTACATCTATCAAAAGCGTATTATATAACGAACTGCAACTTTTGAGAGAAGAAATTACAGATATGAAAAACTCAATTAATTTTATCAACAACCAGTATGATGACTTTATTAAGGAGCACCGTGCTAACGAAATTATTCTAAAGGACCTAAAGGAACACAATAAAAAATTGGAGTCGACCATAGAAACAATAAAAACGCGCGTAAACGATCTAGAACAGCGATCGAGATCGAATAACTTGGAATTGCAATGCGTTCCGGAAAGAAAAAGTGAAAATTTGGTTGCAATCATCGAGCAGTTGGGAAGTGTGATTGGTCAGGATATAAATTCAGACAAAATCATGAATATTACGAGAATAGCTAAAGCGAATCGTCTGAGTACTCGCCCAAGATCCATAATTGTACAATTTAACTCTCCGTTAACGAGAGACAGTTTTTTGGCTGCAATAATTAAATATAATAAAACCAACCCAAATGATAAATTAAATACTGCTCACGTTGGAATTGGAGTTGGCAGCGAGAAAAAGCCTATTTATGTGGTCGAACATTTGTCTCCAGAAAATAAAGCCCTGCATGCTGCCACCAGAATAAAAGCAAAAGAAAAAGGATATAAATATGTTTGGATTCGTAATGGTCGTATCTTGATTCGTAAGGACGATACCTCCGATTACAAAGTAGTGAAAGACTTGGACTTCTTAAATAAATTAAATTAGTATGTAAGGTTGATGTCAAGTGTTGGTGCTGTAATCCGCTTCAAATTCACATCGCTAAACATTCTGTACCAAAATGTACGCGGGCTCAGAACCAAAACACACGATGTTTACCGAAACATTGTGGTTAACGATTACGACATCATTATCTTGACTGAAACATGGTTAAATAACTCCATTTTAAGTAGTGAACTGTTCGATACACGTTACATTGTATATAGAAGAGATAGACAGTCTTCTAAACTTAGCACTAAAACAGACGGTGGCGGAGTTTTAATTGCTGTTAAAAAAAGTATTAGTTCCGATAGAATTACTCGATGGGAAAGTGACTGTGAAGATATTTGGTTAGTTGTTGACGTGCCCCACTTAAAAAGTATCACTCACTTTGCTATATGTGCTGTATACCTCCCACCACCTGTCAATAAGAACGTACTAGAGCACTTTTTGAATAACTGTAACAGAGTTTCGGAGCAACACAATATGTTAACTTGTATCATTGGTGATTTCAATTTAAGTGGTATTAACTGGAATGAACCTTCTGATAGAAAACAAGTCCCAGTAGCTCAAACTTTGCTTGACTTTGTATCTGAAAATGGACTACGTCAATGTAACTCGGTGCTTAATAATAAGGGAAAAATACTTGATCTAGTTCTTGTTGATTTACCTGCATGCAAAGTTAATTGTTCATATAATTCTATTACTAACATAGATCCACTACATCCTCCACTAGAAATCAATATATCTGACGTTAAGACTGACAGACTTACGGTTAATACAGCCATTGAACGTTTTGACTACTATAAGGCCGATTATAATTCAATCAATGAGTTCTTAAAAGGCACGGATTGGCACCAACTATTGGATCTGGACGATATTAATGAAATGGTGCAAGTATTTTATGACAAATTGCACGTTTCTATCAACAACTACGTCCCCAAACGAAAAGTTAAAGGATCTAAGTATCCGGCGTGGCTAAATAACAAAGTTATAAAAAGAATTCAGGAAAAACACAAAATGTTAAAACGTTACAAAATCTATAAAAATCCAATGGACGAAATAGAGTTACGAATTCTTAGTGAACGATGCGACAGACTTGCTCGCAATGCTTACAGTAATTATCATAGCGATTTGGAAAAGCAAATACAAAAAAATCCAAAAGCTTTTTGGACATTCTTAAAAAGTAAGCGTAAAAACTCAAACTCGTATCCAGCAACCATGAATGATGGAATTAATACAACTTCTAGTGGAGTTGAGATTTGCAACATGTTTTCAAATTATTTTGCTTCCGTCTATGAAAACCTTAACGACTCCAACAGTAACTTATTTATATCTACGAATTTAAAAAACATTCTTTACTTAGGTTATCGCGACAACCTTAGTTCAATTGATTTAAGTGAGGACGATATATTAAAAAAACTTAGAAGCCTAGATATAACAAAAGGCCCAGGAACTGATAATATACCACCAGTATTCATTAAAAATTGTGCAGCCACTCTTACTCCGCCTTTATACCTCATATTTAAATCCTCTCTGCGCTCTGGAAACTTTCCGGCGACATGGAAGCAAGCGAAAGTAGTACCTATTTACAAAAGTGACGACAAAAAAGATGTTCGCAACTATAGACCCATATCTATACTTTCAGTTTTTGCAAAGGTCTTTGAATCTTTAGTGTGTCCTATAATTCAAATGCATTTCAAACAGTTTGCTACTGAACACCAACATGGATTTATGCCTGGTAGGTCCACGTCTTCTAACTTAGTGAGTTTCACGACCTCGTTATCAGAGGCTATAGATTCACAAAAGCAAATGGACACGATATACACAGATTTTAAAAAGGCATTCGACAAAGTACCACACGGAATCCTGGTTGAAAAGCTTGTGTATTATGGCTATTCAGGTCCACTGTTACAATGGCTATCATCATACCTAAAAGACCGATCTTTTTATGTTGTCGTTAACGGATTTAGCTCCACGCTGCACTCAATAACATCAGGAATACCCCAAGGGTCTCATCTTGGTCCAATACTATTTAATATCTTTGTTAATGATATCGTCTTCTGTTTTAAACACTCCACCCCCTACTTGTATGCCGATGATTTAAAATTTTCAAAAAGTATCTGTTCTTCAAGCGATTCAATCCTATTACAAGAGGATCTTAACAGATTAACAGACTGGTGCACATCTAATGGTATGCAACTTAATTTCAATAAATGTCTGCATATAAAATTTACCCGTAAGCATAACATCATTGCGACTAAATATAGTTTAGATGGCAAGAGTTTAAAAGAAGTTGATCACATAAAAGACATGGGTGTTGTGTTAGATACCAAGTTGACATATCAAAATCAAATCGACAATGTTATTAACAAGGCATCAAAGTTGTTAGGTTTTATTATGAGGCAGGGTCGGTCCTTTAACGAAACTAAAACAAAAATAATTCTTTATAACAGTCTAGTTCGGAGTCACCTGGAGTACTGTAGTGTAGTTTGGCGGCCACATTATGCTACACACTATTTAAGATTGGAACGGGTACAAAAAAGATTTATGTGGCATTTGTCGTTTTCAGCTAAAATACACAAAACAGTTGTCTCTTATAAGAATAGGGTAAAATATTTTGAAATGATGACCCTTGAAAAAAGAAGAGATTTATTGGATCTTATGTTTCTATACAACTTACTAAGAAATAAAGTAGATTGTCCAAATTTGCTTAGCAAAATAAATTTTAGAGCACCGCATAGATATCCGCGCACTCCCATAACTCCCTTAGTACCACCACGCAGCAGAACAGTCTTCGGCGCCAACGCTACTCTGCCTCGACTGTGCAAGCTATACAACCAACGCAGTCAGTCCATAGACATAAACTTAAACTCACGTGCTGTGTTTCGCAAATTAGTAATACGCGACATAACCAATATTCGTTTGTGAAACTGAAAAGGTATAGATTGTATGAGGCACAGAGCTTATAAATTTATTATCTAAGTATTAATTTGTATTTTAAGCTATTCTTATTTATTATTTTTGTTATTATGTTAAAATCATCATTAAGACAGTCAATAATATTTATACTTACTTATGCTTAATTTTTTTGTAATTCTAGTATCAATTAATATTAAATTAAGAATAATGATTACAATATAGACCACGGTCCTCATAAATATTGTAAATATTATTTATATCCTTTATTATGTTATTGTATTTAACCATACAGACATATTTTATGAAATTGTTATTTTAATTGTCATTTTTGTAATGTGATTGCAGTTTAGGAATTTTGCATGTTGTGTTTGCTTTTATACGATTTTTACATATTGTGAATGTAATGTATCTTGCATGTACCTACCTATACTAAATATTGGATGTAAAAAATCGCTAGTAAACCTTAAATAAAAAAATAAAAAAATAAATAAATTACGGACGTAAACAAGATCGCTTGCCATTTACGTTAGCGCGTAAAACTCCGTAAACGAATTTAGCCAACTTCCAACCATTTCCAACGCCCGTGTGACAGCTGTGACACGGCTCATTCGTGACAGTTCGTGACACGGGCATGCAGTCACGACGTAGTCACGATTATTCTATTGACATTATTTACCTGTTATTTAATTTACCTGTTATTTTAGGGTGGAAATTTCGCAATATAACTAATATTATTAGAACAAATTTCATACGCTGATTGGTACACTGCTTTAACCAAATATTGTAGTTGAACATTATCATTGCCTGAATTAAGTAGGAAAGCATTTGAACGGAAATAATTTCACACACAGAACCCTTACTATCTATCTATACTTACAATAAAACTGTAACTTTTTTTTATCCACTACTAGTTAGCCTTTGACTGCAATCTCACCTGATGGTAAGTGATATCACTGTGTAGTCTTAGATGATAGCGGCCTAGCCTGTTAGGCATGGGAGTTATAATTAACCCATATCCCTAATCGGTTTCTACACGACATCGTACCGGAACGCTAAATGGCTTGGCTGGTAGGGTGGTAACTAGCCACGGCCGCAGCCTCCCACCAGGCCAGACCAGGGAAAATTCAGAAAGTATAAATTCCCAAATTGACCCTGCCGGGGATCAAACCCGGGGCCTCCGCACGCTTAAACAACAGCGCTAAACACTACGCCAGGGAAGTCGTCAACACGTCAACTGGACGATTTCTGTGCACTGATATTTTTTTTTTGTAGGGAGCTTTTTTACACACAACAACACAACGATAAAGCATATTGTATATTTTAAAATTTTTGTTTGTCTGTCTGTTAGCTATACTTTCCGGATATCGGTTCAACTGGCTTCGATGAAACTTGATAAAGGGATAGGTTGCAGTTGAGACAATTTTTATCTAGGAAAATCAAAGAGAGCACACGGAATTTTACGAAAACTAAACTTCGCGGACGAAGCTTGGATTATTAGCTTGGAGAAAGCACAGGATGGTAGAGAAAAGGAAATCTAAACTGAATAAGTTTAGGTATTCCTTATTTAATGTAACGTAGGGTGCTAATCTACGGTGGAAGACTAGAGACAATTTAGGAATTACAAATACCAAAATTTTTCCATTTTATTTTTCCACTACAAATTAGCCCTTGACTGCGATCTCATCTGATGGTAAGTGATGATGCAGTATAAGATGGTAGCGGGCTAACCTGTTAGGGGTACGGCAGAAATTAAACCCATACCCCTAATCGGTTTCTACACGGCATCGTACCGGAACGCTAAATCGCTTGGCAGTGGTAACTAGCCACGGCCGAAGCCTCCCACCAGGCCAGACCAGCGAAAATTCAGAAATTATAAATTCCCAAATTTACTCTGCCGGGGATCAAACCCGGGACCTCCGCACGTTAAGACAACAGCGCTACACACTACGCCATGGAGGTCGTCAATGTAACATAATATAATGAGTATTTGCAGGGCATATAATAATGTAACATTTAACAGCGCGTACATTTAAATTTGCGGAGATCCATGCAGAAGACCTTCATCCAGCAGTGGACGTCTATTGGTTGAACGACGACGCTGAAGACATTTAAATTAAAGAATTGAAACAACATGTAGGTATGTATCTGAACGAAAGAAATCCTCTGGAAAGTTTTTCTTTACCAAACTGGTGAACTATTTACAAATAACTAAATGCTAATATACGATACAATGTAGCTCTTTTTTCCTTTCACTATATAAAAAGAAACAGTACCATAATTCTCTAACGGAAGAAAACGCACAAAAGTCCTCTTACCGAGATTATGTGCAACCTATGTACCTACGATATAGGTATGTTTATGTTACTCACTACAATGGAAGTCCCACAAGTTTCATGGGTAACCTACGAAGAGCACTTAACAGATTGCAAGCCTGACCTGCCGTGAATACCGATATAACGCTGCTGGATGTGAAGAAAATACTCATATTTTTTTTAATATTGGAAAGAAATTCTTTTTTCTATACTAATCAAAGAGGTAAAGTTTGTGAGGTTGTAGGGGGTAATCCCTGGATCTACTGAACCGATTTTGAGAATTCTGGTAAGCCACATTATTTGTGAGTATCATAGGCTATATATTAACCCGAAAAATTAGGGAGTTCCCGTGGGAATTTAAAAAAAAACTTATTTCATGTGGACGAAGTCGCAGGCTTCTGCTACTATATTATACAAGAAGTGGCAATGTCCATGCTGTGTGTTTTTGATATTTTGTAAAACTAACAGCTTTAGGCTGGCTTCAAATAAAAGGCATTTTTCGAAGTAGTCTCTGTACAAATGAAAATTAAAGTGTACCTATGTCGGTGATTTTATAGGCTCACACGATGAAGAACAAGGTAAAATATTATAAATGCGCATGTCTGTCTCTCTATTACGTTTTCACGGCACATTCATTTCACAAATTTTGACGAAATTTGCAACGCGGAACTATCCCAAAGACGGACAAAAGAGCCTATGCACACGGCGTATTTTATACGCGCAGACAACGCGCGTTTCACGAACGCATGGTGCCAGAACGCGTACCTGCATTCAGAAATCTGATTTTAGCATTCATATCAGCGTGTCTGTATCGCATTGTACGCACGTTTTAATGGCCAGACAATCTTCTTTAGCTCTCAACTAAACGGGACAAACGCGCGGCCACAGCGCGTATGTATCGATACAAACGCGCGTCTGAATTTGTGAACATATTATGCAGAGGTTTGAGTTACGTTAGAGGGGCTGCCACTAACGGCTTGCGTTAGAATCTCGTTTGAATCGCATCGTCTGCACGTATTAAATCGTGTGTGCATAGGCTCTTAAAATCAATCAGAAAATCAAAGAATTCCTAGGGGATTTTTGTAAACTTAAATCCATGCAGACGAAGTCGCTGGCGAAAAATATCGTGTATTTTATAATATCACAAACCTGCTTACGAAAGGCTGCATATTTCAGAGCACGCGGTCGCACGAGCGATGTGTGCCCCATCTAGTTAAACATTCATCGGCCCTCGTTCCGTATTTACGGCAGGTGTTCTCCTACACCTTAAGTAGGCCTTAAAAATTCATGACGGTAAGTGCTTCTTTAAAATTTGAGACTGTTCTAAAAGGCTGATTCAATTAGCAAATCTAATCCAGTTAATACCTTTTACTATTCAGTGTCATATTATGAAAGAAATGTTGAGTAGCGTGTGTGATCCTACATTAAAAAAAAATTGCGACCGACAATCATAAATTAAGGAACTGACTGATTGACAATATCTAACGTATAACTTACGTGTAACACCACAGAATAGTTAGTAGTACAAGTAGAAACAGTTCTTCATCATCATCACTTCAACCCATCCTCGTCGGTCCACTACTGAGCACAGGTCACCCCGTAGCTTAAGACCATAGGCCCACCACGCTGGTCAAGTGGGGATTAGCAGATTTCACACACTTTTGAAAGCGTGCAGGTTTTCTCATGATCATTTCCTTCTGCAACACACTTCTTCCTTCTGCATTATTTGTTGGTTTGTTCTTTAACCACGCTGCCACAGAGGAATGGATCGACGTGATTATTTGCACGGATATAGTTGAAGACCGGGAGAGTGACATAGGCTACTTTTAGTCCCGAAAAAGTCCAGGATTCGCTAGAGCGAATCCTGGGCGTGTTAGAAAGTAGATACTTATTATTTTAAAAAGTGATGGGATCCGGTAAAATCTAGATATTACTTACTGGCACATTCCATTCATGAAAGTCACAAAGTTGAGGTTAGTCTGATATTACATTTCTGAGATCCATTCTACTCCTCTCGACAAAGAATATGAGCTTCATATTACATTTCTAAGGTCTGGCAGAATTTCTTCATATCTTACCACAGTCAAATAAGGAATAATATCGTTATTTAGGTGTTGGAAATTCATTTTTCCGACGATATTAATTAATTCTACAGGTTGTTATTTTGAGACCACTAACGGTAAAATACATATTTTTAGGTCGGTAAAGCCAGAAATGTAAAGTAGCTACCTTACCCTAAGTGTTTTGCCACACGCAACAGTGTAACAGCCACTCACTTAGAATTTATAACACAACTTTTCACATAAACACGCAGAGCTACGCTCTGACACTGTAACAGCTATAAAAACTGAATACATTGTATGGTAATCGATCGGTCATGATTCAGGCATTTTATTGTGTAAGTTTTAGGCAAATTTGATAAAAAGGTAGATTGGTAAACCAATCTTGTTGAGAGGCTGCTTAAGAGGTACCAGTGTAAGAAATAAGGTCAAAATGTACTTACTTACTATTTTCCTAGTGAGATAGTAGTCAAACAATCATCATTTTTGAAGTAAAAAGGTCCTGTACAAATCTAACAGATAAGAACTCGCGCGGAATAAGTGCATAAAGCCGTCGAGAACAGCGGAATCGCTCGCATTTGTGGCGAATCATTGCAACTCGACTCGGCGAGCCTAGTGGACAGCCTTTACCGTGGACACGAATGTTGTCACGCAAAATGCTACTTGCAATTTTGCGAAACCAGATTGTTGGCAAAAATCAGATCTAAAATTCAAATCTGCTCGATCGTGATTTCACTTTTAAATAGTGGTGGTACTCATTCTACTTTATTACTCGAAAATACGAAAATAAAATAAATTAAATATAAAAATTAATAGGTACCTGAGGCTGAATAATCTGTGCCCTTAAATTTAATGCTTTTCAGGTTCCAAATTATAAATTAAATTATTTCCACTTTTCCAGTTACACAATCACTCTATACGCAGTAATTTGATGATTTATTCGCAAACGAGAGATCTCGGCTATATTCCAAGCAATTTTCAACTCCACTGATCTGCGTAATGTTATTTATATCTCAAACGGCAGACGTCTATAAATAAATCATTGTTTAGTAATTTTATATTTCAGATTTATTGTTTGATAAACTGCATATTTCTTTCTAAACTTTCTTGATACAGCATAATCCTATCTCAGAAAGCAAGATCGAAGTAATACAAAGTAGTAAGTAGAAAGTAAAAGTAGTTTCTTTTTCCTCGAAAATAAAATAGAATAAACGTACTTATGTCCTATACTGTATACATATATAAAGGTACTATGAATTTGTGCTACATGACTGCTACTGATTAGCAGATGTGCTACGCGCTGCAACTAATAATTTATTAAATTTTATTATTATTTGAAATTAAATCCCCCCCCCCCCCCCCCCCCACTAGGCACTCCGGTTAGGTGCATCAATTTCACCGAATGTCGAAAAAAAATAATTACATAGGTATAACGTGGGTATTAAATCGACCCCCCACTAGGTGGACGGACGATCTCAAGCGTGCAGCTGGGAGCCGCTGGAAACAAGCGGCACAAGACCGTGCTCTGTGGCGATCCATGCAGGAGACCTTCGTCCAGCAGTGGACGTCTATAGGTTGAGACGACGACGACGACGAAATTAAATCGAAATTAAGTATTATTACTATCTATCTACTTCCACGGTTCTATTCATCTAACCAGTAATTCTCTGAAATCAGTACGTTTAGTACAATATTGTACGTCTCACAATACTGAAGCGAGAGAGAGAGGGGAATCTAAAGTTCCTAATTTTTTAAAGACGTATTTAGCGGTAGCGTGGTATAGTTAAAGTTTAATTTGTATACGTGGTATTTTCTTTACATATTTTAGGAATCCAAAATATAAAAAATCGTTTTCGAGGTGTACATCTCGTACTAGAACTTACTGATGGTTACTTTGCAAATGAGATATCGCAAGTCGCAACTGTATTCTGAGAAAACTTCTGCTCCACTGATCTGCGTAATGCGATTTGAGTCGAACGACAAGCTTCTGCTACTATAAATAAATTATCAGGAAGCATCTTCCAATACCTTGCTACTACAGTACTACAGCCGGCTTAACATTCATTCTCTGTGACCCGTTGTCTGGTAAGTGACGAAAGCGGCGCGATGCAACGCAACACGATACGATTCTAAAGAAAATGACAAACTTATCTACACGACAACGTCGTGAAGGATGAGCTCGAGTGTTTAATACTGTCGCGTCGCGTCGTTTGTTGCAGCTGTCACTCACGAGGGACATTGCCTGACAGTGGGAGAGGACGTCATTATCTGCCCACCTAAGAAAATAATACTAACTATAATATTTGATCCAAGTTTCAAAATGGGATACACACAAATATTTTGCCAATAGGGCAAGGTGGCAATGTCACCCTCTCCCGCTCGGGACTTCGATGGGTTTAATTACACTGCTAAGCCCACTATCATCAGCAGGCCCAGTGGACATTTTTTACGTATTTGATAGCGACAATGTTTACTACCATTTATATAGAGTTGATCGAGCGCCAGCTGTCAAGTGCTTGACAATTCCATACAAATCGTAGTTAACGGTGTCGCGATCGAATGGAGAGTAAATTTCCCTCTAGGTACTCCGGTTACAACAATTTAACCTATTATTATTATTATTATTATATAACTCTTTATTTGTACACCACAACACAAAAATATAAAAAACACAACAGAAAAGACTAAGAAAGAAGTAGAATACAAAAAGGCCCTATCGCTTAGTAGCGATCTCTGCCAGGCAACCTTTGGATTAGGAGAAGTTAAGGAGATTAACTTGCGGGTGGTGTATTAATATAAACATACAAACAAATACCTACATACTAATACATAAACTGTTACACAAATAATATAACGCTTATAATAAATATAGGAAAATAAACTAATATATATTATGTATTTAATGAATGATTTATTTCATAAATTATTAATAAAAAATTAAAACTAGTCATCGATAAAAAATAATTACATAGGTATAACGTGGGTATAACACCTTCTGATAACATCTGCACTCATGAACTATGCCGAAATTCTGGAACGATTTACTTACAAATAGGATATCACGATTGTCGAATACGCTCAAAGCAATTTTCATCTTCAGTGGTCCGTGTTTTGAAACCAACTTCTACAGGGGTATATAAATAGGGAAATTGTGGTTCAGGGAATTCCGGTTAGTGCTAAATAGAATTGCTTAAATTATTTTGTTTCATAACGATGAAAGCATTGATAAATTTCAAAGAAACAAACTTATCTAATCCATATCCATACTTAATATAATAAATGCGAAAGCGTGTCTGTCAGTCTGTCTGTCTGCGACGCTTTTAGGGCCTATCTTTTCAACCGATTTTGATGAAATTTGGTATAGAGGTAGATTACATCCCGGGGAAGGACATATATTTATCCCGGAAAATTAGGGAGTTCCCCGGGAATTAAAAAACGACGAAGTCGACGAAGTCGCGGGCGTCATCTAGTTTAGAATATAATTAATGGTATAAGAATGTATCTACCTAACTTCTACTTATCTGTCTCGTCTGTGCATCTGTCTATCTGTTACCTTTTTAACCGATTATGACGAAATTCAATAAGTATTTAATTTTCCACGATTTCAAACAAACAATTTTCGGAACGTGAGCGGATAATTTAAATGATTCGGTAATATTTGATCCAAAGATTACTAATAAACCGAAGATAAACCGACATCTACAATTTACGCTTCAATAACAATACGGGTTCGGAATTACAAACGATTTTCCTACAGGCTGATATTTGATATCTTGTGAATTGAAGGAAATTGCGTTTTGACAAATACAAAGGATAGCGAATGTGGTGGAAAATACGTAGGAGTTTTTGCCAAAAAGTCAAATGCTTTATAGGTAGGTATAAGATATCAAAATATCGGTCTAAGAATTTCTGGGACTCTAGGGCTATTGGTAAAGTTAGATATACCTACGAATCTTGTTTTGGCCAATGATCTCTATGCTTTTGGCTGTTTTGTTATTATTATTGGCCTATTTCTTTTAGATTTGTCCGTGCGAAGTTTGGAAAAAGCTGCATCTCAGTTTTTATTCAAGTGATTCCATTGATGTAGATGAGTGATTTGGATCCAAACTTTTATCATTACCTCGATTTCAACTCTATCTAATTTAGTCTGTGTTTTGACAAAAATCTGCTTAATACCACAACTCAGATTACTGAGATTGATTGAAGCCGATAAAATCGTTATAACCGATTTCATCTATAATTAATTAGGGGCATAATGACATACCGGCAAAGAGTTGCCATATAATAGAGGTGATGATGTCCCCAGAACGGACAAAATTTGACCTGTGTCGGATAAAAGGTTGTATAATCTTTATTATTACCAAAATACCAGTTTATATTATGATGTTATGCCTAATTTCCTTTGTCTATCATTAACATTATCGTATATTTACCATAATATTATGACTAAATGAAATAATGAAATTACTACTGACTTATGAAATTTATACTAAGGTGTTCTTTAAGCAATGATTAAGCGACCCTGAGTGTAGCAGATAGTAAAATTTTTTTAGTTATAGACTAGCGCTAGGCTGCAATTGGGTATTTGACTACTAGTGAAATAAATTATTTTTAGTGAGGTAAAGGATCTCCCTAAAGTCGTAATATCCACGTCCCCTGCTAGTTTTGTGTTGAATAACCATTTTAAACTATCGATTAAAATAAAAAAGTGCGTTGAATTTTGATGACGTCACAATTTAAAATTTCATACAAATCCCATACTGAGCACGCGTTTTGACGTTTGAAAAAAAGTTGCTGATTTGACTACTTGTCAAATACCCATTACAAAATTAGACTTGTGGTGATGCAGCCTAAGGAGGAGCGCGCGTGCCTTGCGGTACGATAGTAGAAGAGACAATATCAAAAAGTACTTAGACACACTCTCTGGAATATGTCTTGTAGAATACCGACCGACAGGCAACTTTGCGCTGATGTGCGAAGCCTTGAAACTCATAGAATTAACCAGAACGTCGCGTCGTCACAAATAAGGCTTCAAGCGCGGCGATTCACCGAATCCAATGCATCAAGCTGCTACTTGGCAGAGCCATCCCACAAATGGGTGCAGTATGCATACACGACCGAACCTGGGCTTGACACGAGATAAGAAGCTGTTCCGATGTGAAGTAAAAATAATTTAGTTGGATTTAATTATTATTTTCACTAAGCGTCGATTCGTCAATAGCCAAATAAAATTATTCAGACAAATAAATTGGACAACTTTTGTACCGGAGATCTGTCCAAATTTCACTCGTTGGTCGGTTTATCTCTAAATTATTTATAGCTCAATGCGTTGCCGCTCGCCTTTTCAGCGCTTCTAATTGGTCAGCGCGGCGATCGATTGCAAATTATTATAGTTAATGATATTTGCTATACGCAATCGACATTAAATTGTAATATTTGTAAAATTATCCATGTTTTAGTATACCTACAAAAATATAATTATTTGGTCTTCAAATTCATAACTAGGTACAACAAACTTGTCTGACCCGGTGGCCAAAATTGAAGCTAATTTTAATGCCTGTTTGGTTTTGGTTTTTATTAGCTTGCAAGCCTACGCTCTTTTATCATTTCTATACCTATTCTGTAATCAATACACATTAGGGCAAGATATCGAATTATACCGTAACACGGTTACAGAGGCTTAATAAAGGTAAGAAGATATCTAGGATCGCGTGGTAATTTACCGCGATGATGTTACAATATTTGCGGCTCAGAACAGCATGGGTAATTAATGTTGCTGCCATAATCCAGAACATGGTAACTGACAAATACTGAAAATATTTTTATGATCGCGTGATAATTAACCCCGATCATGTTACTTATTAGACATTATTTTTCCGTGGTTTAGCATAATATTTTGTGTCGACTTTTTCTGCGCCGTATTTTTCGCTGCTAAGGGTCGAGAGCTCATTTGATTACATAATGGTAGGAGCCAGAACCATCCGTATACTATATTACATTTAATTATCCCACTACAAGTTAGCCTTTAACTGGTCGATCTCACATGGTGGTAATAAAACGGCCAAATTCGGACCCCAAAAGTCGGTCCCAATCGACTGATTATGTTCCTCAACAATAGGGCTACTCTAATTCAAAATAACGTAACCAACAAAATTATGAATATTTAAGAAATATGGTGACTTTTTATAAGATAGTGTCTAGCCATCTGTCTTGTGTAGGGTAGACTTCAAAGCATAAGGAAATTATTTATAATTTAAAACATCGAGCACACAGAGAATTGCAGTTTTTTAATGAAAAATTCTGACCTCAAATCTACAGTTTCGACCATTTCAATGCATATAGCCTCACGTAATAGCTATTAGTTGGTGCCATTCCATACATATTTGATATGTCCATCGCTCCAAACGGAATACAGAATTCACGGGTGGGACCGTAAATACTGGAGTTTTAAATTGACAGTTGCACTTTTAGGAATCTAACTGTGTAGGTACTGTAAATCTGTGTACTGTGCACTGTGGGAATCCTAGTGTGAAAACCACTGCCCCAATAGTTATAACTGAAAATATTGTAATGTGTGTTTCGAACAAATAAATGAAATGAAATGAAAAAATTAAAAATGAAATGTAAAGTCCTCAACAAAGTTTAAAAAACAAACGAAAATAATATTTTTATTTATTGTATTGATCCTTTGCAAGATAACTCAAGACTCTACCACCAGTTCGGAAAGCTGCAAATATCACTTAAATAAAAGTTAAAAGAATGATTCACTTGACACAGAGACGGGCGGGTTACAAGATTTAACCAAATTTATTTAGTTTTAAAATTCTATCATTTGTTTATTAAACAAATTAGATAAAATTGGTATTCTAAAATATGAAAACGACGGAATCCTTAATTTATCATAAATGAAAATTGCCACAATTATGTAGGTACATCCTATAATCAAATCAAAATATTACAACCAATAAATAACGCGGTGAAAACCTCAAATTTCACACCGTTGCGGTGCCAGCCAATTATAATTTACTTATTTACGACTATAATCTAATATTACGTGAACCGCTGAAACTGAAAATTATTCCAAATTATCGGTTATTATCCTATGCCTTAGTAAGACTAATGGTTAATGGCAAAATGAATAAAGTTTATCTGTCTGGCTGTTATCCTTTCACGGCCCATGTGTTTTAGTTAACCACTCTTGACGAAATTCGCTATTGAGATAAGTTACACCCTCGAAACGGACATAGGCTGTTTTATCCTGGAATTTTAGATCTTTATGGGCTTTTTCTGGCTGTATAGATCAAGATAAAATATAAAGCAAGAAGATCCGAGAATGACATTCCGAACCAGGGATAGATTCACTCTTCAAAAGCACTTGTGAAAGTTTATTATAATAAAAATATTTGAATTTGAATCAAAGAAGCCAGAAGAAGTTAGAAGTGTGGTCTCAATAAAAAAACCTCACTTTATTCTTCTTGGTTGCTTTCCATTTCTATTGTGTGTAAACAAAAGCTAAACAATGCTTAGTTTCAGTTTGTTTTGCACTAAAGAATACCGTCTTTGAGCATTCGTATGAATGTGAAATAGTTTTTATTTATTTTCGTTTCGCGCAAGCAATGTGCGTGTAAACAAAGGTGCAAGCCACAGCATAACAATCACACAGTCGGTTGATCTAATTCTAAGGCAAAGACTTATAACGACAGATGTGGTCTAAACTCACCAATTGCACAGAAATCATTGCTTCGCTTTCATAGATTGTTGTTGAACTCTTTATAACCAAATCTGAGCTTGTGGGTTTCTTGTTCATTCTACGTAGCCTCGCACATCCCTATTATAAATGCAGCATTGCCGTCGTCAAATAAATATTTAACATAACTCATAGACCATGCTTGCTTGAGCGCACAAACTAAGCAAGTTTGAAAGACTTCCCATGACTGTTGCCTTGCATTAACATTACAACATTGCTATACTTATTGGAAACCATGTTATATTATCCTCTTGCAAAACAAAATGGAGGTTGTTTGCGTCGGTTTATATAATAAGGCCCACTGATGTTTCATTAGAAATCTGCATGGTAACAAGATCACTCTCTTGCGCCACTTCTATACCCGTTCTAAATTCTGTAACAAGTAAAATCAATGACAAGTAAAATTACTTGTCACTGCTCTGCACGTGTACATTCGCAGACCAACTGTCTGATTGCTGTACTATGCCTTTCATGGAGTATTGAACCGGTGTGCTGTTCCTCGCGGAGTAAAAGGAAAAATTGTGAAAGAAATAAGAAGACTATACTATCATAAATAATAAGTGTTTCATATGCGAGCAATCTATCTTGGTACCCGTTTATATGATTTCAAACCCTTGAGTAGTACTCGTCCATACAATAAATAGCATAGATTCTTAAGTACATTGACTTAATAACATCACATAACATTGGGCACAGAAATAGGTTATAGTCTAGAATAACACATAGGCTACTTTTTATCCCGGAAAATTAAAGAGTTCCTGCGGGAATCTAAAAACTTTAGTCCACGCGGACGAAGTCAGACCCGCGGCCGCGGCGGGCATCAGCTAGTGATAAATCGTTTATATCATTTACATATACACATATGTAGTGGTTTTTAGATCTAATACAGAGCTGAACAAAAGAAATTTCCATATAAATGGCGTCGATATATTCGCTCGCAGACTGTCGCGACTCGCGGCAGATGTTTTCCGCTCGCCAGCGCCGCGCCGTCAGAGCGATTCTGCAGTCGACCGCACTTGATATCATTGAGCCCGAATATATGGGATGTGGAGCAAAAACTGTTACAACCCTTTTTATCTAATACTCACTACTTGCCCGGGTTATGAGGTAACCAATCCTCAAGCGCTCGTAAGGACTATGAGTGTTGCTTCTTTTTTTATTCCAACAAGCTCTCCCTTAACTGCGGCCTCACTGAACGTAAGTAATGATGCAGTCTAAGATGGTAGCGAGCTAGCCATCTATGGGTATGCCAGTTATATCAAACCTATACCCTTAATCGTTTTCTACACGGCATCATACCGAAACAATTTCATCAATCACAAATCATTTTTTTTAATATTACGTCAGTTTAACTTATCGGTTTCTTCATCATTGCTAAACGTATTTACGGTGATATCGTCGGCTTCACTAACGTTTCGCGTTTCATAGGCGAGAATAAAAATACTTACACAATGTAGAATTGCAATCTCAAGAAATTGTGGCGTATAATAATATTCCCAAAATTGTTAAACAAAAATTTTTTGTGCTGGAAAAAGCCGGATTCTGCCCGGGCTTCCGTCCGTCGGAGCAATTCCTCACTCCACCGCATCTGATATTTTGTCTTGCGCAAAAGGGCAGCACGCTAACAAAAACTGCTGGACTACTTTTTTTATTATTTTATATGTTTACACTATTTATGTTCGTTTATGATATAATATATTGGCAAAATCCATACTAATATTATAAATGCGAAAGTGTGTCTGTCTGTCTGTCTTTCTGCTACGCTTTCACGGCCCAACTACAGATATAGTAGTTTACTTTTTATCGCGGAAAATTGAAGAGTTCCCGCGGGAATCAAAAACACATCAATCCACGCAGACGAAGTCACGGGCATCATCTAGTATGTAATAAATATGGTAGTTATATGTCATGGAGAATTCAATCTTAAAGTAATTACTTACCCTGACTTCAAGATATTTACCCGCAGCAAAGCAATGTGATAAGCAGCAATGGTGCAACAACACTACCCTGTACTTATTTTGATTTCTTCAAAACCCGGATATCCCTAATACTTAGTATTATAAATGTGAAAGTGTGACTGTCTATCTATCTGTCTGCTACGCTTTCACTGCCCATCTTTGCAACACATTTTAATGTAATTTGGTATAGAGATAAGTTGTATCCCGGGGAATAATTACACAGGCTATTTTTTATCC
This sequence comes from Erebia ligea, assembly GCA_917051295.2. NCBI lineage: Eukaryota > Metazoa > Arthropoda > Insecta > Lepidoptera > Nymphalidae > Erebia > Erebia ligea. The sequence continues at coordinate 12,885,133 of OU785221.1, read as the reverse complement.
CGGAAAATTAAAGAGTTCCCGCGGGAACCAAAAAACTTCAATCCACGCGGACGAAGTCGCGGGCGTCAGCTAGTTTTAATATATGTATATTGCATAAAGCCGTGGATAGAACTTCACGGGCAATTATCCACTAGTATACATATTTTATCCTTGGACAAATTTAGACACAGGAAAGAAATATAACGACTGACTGCGCATAATCACGTCTGTAGGTATCTCATTTACGGCACCAAGTTCCGTAATCAAACTTTTCTTGTTAGAGTTGCTCTTGGGACTAAATTAACACACACTAAGCGTGCGTAACTTTCGGTAACATCAAACTCTGCCCAAACATATACTTTACAAGATGATGCCGTGACCTCATTCGTGAGGATTCAGCTTTATAAAATACTAGATGATGCCCGCGACTTCGTCCGCGTGGATTTTTTTTTATTCTCACGGAAACCCTTAATTTTCCGTGATAAAAAGTAGCCTATGTCACTCTCCAGGTCCTCAACTATACCCATGCAAAAAACGACGACGATCCGTTGCTCTGTTGCGGCGTGATTGAAAAACAAACAAACACACTTTCGCATTTATAATATTAGTATTATCACGACGGATATCTTTGATTTTCTAGAATAAAAAGTAGCCTATGTCTGTGTCTGGGTTTGAAGATATCTCAAAATTGTTTGAAGAGATGCACCGTTATAAAGTAGAAGACAGACAGGCACTAGACAGAGTAATAGTACTCTTAGTCGAGTCGTATGCGGAAGGACCTGTGAACCCACCGCTATTATTAATCTAAGAAAACCCCTGCCATTATGTGATTAATGGAAAGGGGGCACGAGCCTCAGCAATGAGGAATACTACGCAGAGAGTGATGGCGCAAATCAAAAGAAACGAAATTATATTCAGTGACTGACTAGTTGGTCCTTACTTCTTACTCTGGAATATACAAGCGTCGAGTTTGTATTATGGCGAAGTTTGTGTAATAAAACTTTTCTTGTTAAAATGTGTCTCGCGACTAAATTAACACGCGCCAACTTTCCGTGAGTTCGTAGACGAGCTTAAATTAAAACTGCTCTACATATACACTACATATATATTTTCGACTGGCTTTAAAAAATAACAACCTCGAAATCACAACTTTCTAGACCCAGCATTGGAGTTGTAAGTACATTGATAGGTCAGCTAGTTTCTGCTTTTATATATTACTAGCTGATGCCCGCGACTTCGTCCGCGTGGATCGAGGTTTTTCGGTTCCCGCGGGAACTCTTTAATTTTCCGGGATAAAAAGTAGCCTATGTGCTATTCCAGACTATAATCTATCTCTGTGCCAAATTTCATCCAGATCCGTTCAGCCGTTGGGGCGTGATTGAGTAACAAACATCCATCCATACATCCATCCAAACTTTCGCATTTATAATATTTATTTGATTAAACATGTCGTCGAAGACTGTAATAATCTCAGCTGGTAGTCAGTACTGTAACTTAAGGGTATGGTGTTTTTAGTTAAACCCATAACCTAATCTACACGGCATGGTGCCGGAAGGCTAAATCGCTTGGCGGCACGTCTTTGTCAGTAGGGTGGTCAAAATGATGCGTTTCGCACGAAACATCGGTGTTGTATGTAAAACACATTTCGTGCTTTTGCTAGTATAATATGCGTCGTCAGACAGTTTCTTGCCCGTAGTGTGTTAACACCCTTAATATCCCGCACCCCTTCTGCCATTTGCTAGTTCGTTGGCGCGGAAAACTATCGCACTAGATACATTACTATGTCAACCAGGAATTCAGAGTGCATATCACGGAGATCAACACTAGATACTAGAAGTGGTATCCGTTATTTTTTACGGGGATCAAGCGTCGATCGACTTTGAGTAATTTAACCAAACTCAATATTATTTCATACTAAAATAATCAACTCGCAAATTCAAAAGCAATAATAACCGCTGATGATATATTCTGGATGCCTATTAATCTCCTGCCTATCATGTACTCTTTCATATTTTGGCACATCTCACATTCTTGGATGTCCGTCACTTGGACTATATCCGCCCAATGTCCTTTATAAACATGGGTAATTTATCAGTACAGAAGTCGCTTAAAAATTAAATATCGCTATTCGCGGTAGATAGGAAACTGAAAAAAATCTACATTATTGAAAATTAAAATGCACCCAGAATAAAATGTAATAAAATAGCGCTGGGAAAGTTAACGCTCTGTCAAGCGTAACGCTCTTTATAACAGGGCGACGCTGCCTTGAAGATATTTTTTGTTTACAGCTTTTTCACTTGGCTGCAATCCCACCCGATGATAAGTGGTGGAACTTATAATAATGATAGATAATGAATAAATAATACCTATTGTTCTACTCTATCGCCGTTTTCCGGCAACATAAGCTAAAATTATTTAAACTACAATACATTTTGTACAAATCGTGTAAATGAAGTACTTACTCAATTAACAACATGACGTATTGAGTTCTCACTAATAATATTACTAGAATAAGTAAATCTGCCATATCAATATACTTTTTAATTAAAAGCGAAACGAAATCACATTTATTGTAAAAAATACACAAACATTTTTATGACAAGAAACAGTTTTATCCTTTCGAAGTAATTAAAAAGGAAATAAAATATTATGACATGTAGGACAGACTCACGCTCCGCCGAGCGGAAAGCTCTGCGAGGGCGGCGCGTGTCGCGTCACATAATATTTTGGACTATTAAAACTGTTTTCAATATTGCCATTTTTGGATATAAGTTCTCTTTGGTAAGACAAAACGCTGGGACCTGGGGGCCTAGTGGGAGATTTTTCACCTAATCGACCGCGTTAAAGTTCAGACTTGAGAGAGAGAAAGATTACTTGTATGTATAATTATTTCAGTTAGTGTAGAACATTTTGAACGTTTCTACAAAGTTCTCAGTAGCTCAGTCGGATAAGAGCCGCGTAAGGAAGATATTGCAGGTCCGAATACCACTCACGAAAACCGTTTTGTATTTTTTAATTTGTTTCTATTTTTTTTTTAATAGAATAGCGAAAGGACTTAGATCTTGCACCCGTCTAACGACACCACACGGTATGTTTTTTACGTAGATCGATAAGAAGCAATGGCGACTCAGGAGGCTACGCCAATGAGCAGATTCTCAATTCTGTGAGCTACGCGGAGGGTCTACGACTAGCTACGACGCGGGGCGCTACGATAGGTACGCACGTTACGCTACGCAAACGTAGGTTATGTAAATAGGATGATTTGTATTAATTTTCTGCGTTAATATTCCAAAACACTAAGTATTTCATTCTTATAACTACTTGGTAGCTAAGTTAATTCATTTGGTTAATAATTAACCATTAATTCATTGATTTCAACCTAAAAGTTACTTTATCTTGATCTTGGTACCTGAAGAAATTTACAGAAAATGTTGTATCAATGGAAAATTCTACAAATTTAACGTTGCTTTAAATGCATATTTTTTATTTCTGGGCTTAAAATGGCAAGGCAAAAAGAGCCAAGTGGCGACTTAACAAACGAAGGCATTATACAAAGCAAAGAAGGTACTAAAATAAAAAAAATATTATAGTGTTTTAAGTAAAGGTCAGAAATTCAAATGTTATGTAGATAATTAATCGGGACTTCCTTCTTTTGGTACTAATAGCGGTTCAAGGTTACTATTTGGAATTATTTTTACACAAAAATACTTGACGTATAAAATGTGTCTTCATATTGAAACAAGATTCGTGCTCCGCTGAGCGAAAGCTTCGCAACGTCGCGTCGCATCACAAGTTTTGCGCTCATTAAAACACCAACTTCTCATGTAACATACACGTGACAATCTCAAACTCAGTATCAACGAGATTTAAGCCAAAATTAGCATAGGGCTTAAGAGCTAAGCTAATTCTAGCTAGACCGGAGAAGATTAAGAACAATAGTCAGATCTATTTGTGGTGATGATAATGATGCAGTCCTAGATGACGTATCCGTCAGCCGTCTACGTCAAACGTATAGTACGTAAGGCGATACCTTGGCTTTATCTCGTGGAGTATGTACGAATGTAACTCGCATAGGCTCGACTTAAAAAGTTCGAGGGTACGATGCGCAATAAATTTAACAGTGTAATTAATAAAGTGTAGACTGGTTTTACAGAACTCCTCATTGCTCCCAGTGCTCTCTCCATCGCTCGCTGAGTAATTCGGATTATGAGGCACATAGTTAGCAGTCATGTATCGGATGCGGTTGTTATCAATAACAACACGCACTGTAAGACTTTGATTTTCATAGTAGGTAAATGTATTTTCTTGTCATAAAAATGTACCTACGATGGTAAAATTTGCAAGTTCACGCAAACAAATTTTGAAACCGCTCCAGTGGGTTCTTGAGTTAAATTATGTAAATTTTGACTTCCCCATTCCGCCACGTGGCCTTGTATCAAGCGTACGTGACGATGTGGATGAATTATTCAAAACATAAGTCTAGTGCATAATGCATGTGATTTTCCTTGCGATTAATTCGTATGCATACTTTTATTACAATTTTACGATCATCATTTAGTAATTTAATACTTTTACCCACCTTCAAAAAGGATCTTCCATTTCTATTTTTTACATTAGGTACCAACTTCAAAAAGAAAAACCGTTACCATGGTTAATCTTGGTGCCATTGAGTTGACATACTTTTTGTAGGTACAAGTAATCAACTCTGCTGTTCAACGCGGCTTGCAGCTATACAATTATATTTTCCCTTTAATGTACGAAAACGTCTGTCCCAGATGCGTGCTTCAGATAGGCCATCTCTAGTATTTTACCTCGGGAATAAAAGATATTAAACTATTTAATTCATTAATCAAACGAACAAAAATTACTCTTGTTTCCACATCCAATTCCTATTTTCCCTTCTAGCATCGTATCCCGTCTGCCCTTCATGACCGTGCTGGCCAGCGAGCCCAGCCTTCTTCTTCCCCTATTATTGTCGCATCCCATACAGGCTTGTCTTGTGTTATGGAGATGATATAATTACATTTTAATGTTTCAGGCATTGTCCTATGTTAGCGATAAACGCGACAACCTTACTCAATACGACGTAACGCTAATAACTATATCAAACAGTAGCTGACCCTTCACGTGGCCTACGTTGTCGTGAAGATAACTTTATAATTTTTATGGAGTCGTATTTCGTCGCGTCGCTTTCGTCGCTCACCTGGGACAATATAGTTAAGCCACATATGACTTAGAAAGTATAAAAAACTCTAATCAAAACACTGTCGTTTGCGTAATGACATAATTAGGTACTTATTGTCGACACTAGACTGAATTTAGCCTCAATAGTTATTTGTGCCTTGTGGAGAGACCTTTACCACCCCAGCAACCTGCTGTTTTGTATTTTTGGCGTGAATGCAACGATGATACTCGGCTTCTCATCACGACAGCGCGATTATGGAAGGAAGTGCGAATAATATAAGACAGGTGCTTTATCTGTAACAGGTCATATTCTAATGAGCTTTTGCTCGCGATTTCTTCATAGGGCATCTATATGTCCGTGGCATAATATGAAACCATTCCCTTGCACGATATTTTGCAAATTACTACTTTATCAATAATGCATAATATTATCTAGCCATGTATTTTCACGATCTTTTATAAAATTTGTTGGGAAGAAAAGTGTCCGCTTGATGTTGCAAGAATATATCGACAAAACGTCAGGAAGATTATCTGACACGCACACAGCAGCTAGGCGATTTTTAGGTCAAGCGGTTTGAGATTTTCACTGATAGGCCTTCAACTCTTCACTCACTGTTTCAGAATGAAAAGTAGGTTACCAAGTTCTCTTGCGATTCGAAACGAATGATAGCGATAATTTTTCTGTTTCATAAATCTCTATAATTGACTTTTCTGTTAAAAGTATATCTCATTAAAAAATAATAAGTACAAGGCGTCACGTATTCCTTACGCATAATTATTATTGAATTATAATACAATAATTTTGTACTCCTTTTTTCAGGTATACGTCAAAACCGTTACACTTCAGTGAATACTCCAGAAGAGGTAAGAAACATAAACTTTGTTTTTATGTAGGATTAATGATCACGGAAGGAATTATAGCACACGAAGATGTTTTCCAAGTTAGGTATATAAATATGTTTTCAGCATATAAATATCACTTGCTTTACGGCGAAGAAAACCATCGATGCCTATTCACTCTGGATTTAAAGGTTTATAATTTTTATTTTTAGAGGTATAGGTAATATACTTACTAATAACTAATAATAACTATAATTACTAATAACTATAATAGTCTGAAGTCTGCCAGACCAGAATAAAACCTGAAGATTCCAGACTTGGCCAGCGTGGAGAACTATGGATAAACCTTTTTGTTTTGCCCCTGTGTAGTTGTATAGGCTAAAATTCTACATCAATCTGTATAGGTATCTAATATTGTTTAATTTGTAGTAGTGGGCGATTCCTCTCACGCCTCTTACCTCTCGGTATTGTGATCGTGGGTGAGTATGATGTATCTACCTAAACATTTCCTAAAAACCCTTAATAATGTGGCTATTTAAAATCGCCAGGCAAAGGTTTCCATGATTCATAACAAGGCGATCCTCCTAAACAAAACACACAGGAAGCGCGTAACGACAAAGGCAGAGTTAGGTAAAAAGCCTGACCCTGCATTACACAGTTATACAGATTAAATAATATAATATAGATTAAATACCAAATTTTTATCAAACTGCTGTCTTCGATCGAGTAAAGAATTTTTTGAGAAAACAAAAATCAAGTACAGACTTACGCAACGTAACATGAAACGAAAGAATTAGCGCATATTTAGTGCAATGTAATACACTTTGTAACAAATTCTCATAGTTAGTTACTATGTTATTTTATACTCTATCTTTTTTGTAATGTTCTAAACGCCTTGCTAAATTAACTAGTTAGGAATCTCAATCAGTGGAAAAGTATCTTAAAACCAAATTTTTGAACTTACGGTACATAATTATGACTGTAAAATACCTCTATTTATAAAAGACATGGTAAGACACTCTTGCTACAAGTTTAAATCCATGGGTTTCTCTGCATTTTAAACTATTATTATAAATGGTCCCATAGGCGTAGGGTAAATCGAAGTGACGGACGAAGTCACGGGCAATGTCCAGTAAACAATAATCAAATAATATAAATAATATTATAAATGCGAAAGTTTGGATGGATGTATGGATGTATGGATGTGTGGATGTATGGATGTATGGATGTTTGTTACTCAATCACCCTCCAACGGCTGAACGGATCTGGATGAAATTTGGCACCGAGATAGATTATAGACTGGAATAGCACATAGGCTACTTTTTATCCCGGAAAATTAAAGAGTTCCCGCGGGAAACGAAAAACCTTAATCCACGCGGACGAAGTCGCGGGCATCAGCTAGTTCAACATAAATCGTAAACTTACGCAAATTATTCACATTGTGATAGAAGCAGGCGTTACTTTGTGGAAGTCCATGATAATGAAAAAAGTAGAACTTTAATTCGCTATAATCCGCCACACCACTGAACTGTACCACAGATTTACTTACTGTGGCGGATTATAGCGAATTAAAGTTCTTTCATTATGTACATTACACGAGATATTGTTACAAAACGGTGTGAGACACGACCGCATTCAATCGCTGCGGAGTTAAGACCACTCGACACGGCCGGTGTCGTGGGCAGATTATTTATAGCCGCTATTTATTTCCTTCTGCTGAATGGAAATGTGGAGCGGCTTACACGGATCCGTTTATGCTTACAAATAGGTACCTGTTCGAATCGCACTTCCTACGTAAAATATTAATGAACTAGCAATGCGTCCTGGCTTTTTACGATCGCCCAAAGTTTTCACAGATTTAGAGTTGCAATTTAAGAGCTTTTTCATTGAATTTTGAACAGTATCAATCCTCCCCGGCCGCCTGCGAAACCAGTGCTTCGTAACCTGTTTCGTGCAAATCATATTTTGTCTTACAACGAAACCAGTTACTTACGTATGAATACAGTTTATTCTTTGTACGATACCAATTATGTAACTCGTGCTACGTAATTTCTTACTACGTAACTAACTATATTTTAAACCTATTAATCTGTACTGTTATCTCATAATCTAAACATACAATCTGTAATATATAGTAGCTAAAGTCCTATGCCCAGTTGCACCGACATCCCCTAAACAATCACATAGTTAGAAGACCGCTAAGCTAAAAGGTCCCATAAACCAACCCGTAACTAAAATTTGTTTTCACGTACCTACGCAACAGACCCATAACTAGGAGACTCCTCCATATGGGACAGATTTTTTACAACAATAATGGTGCATCCATTCAAAAGAAACCGTTGGGTAAGCAATAAATTAACCTTTTTCTTTGTTTCGTAGCTGTAATAGGTTGGTAAGTCAGTAGGTAGTAGGTAGGGATCCGCCTATTAGGTTAAATATTTAAATACCTACACTTTATAATAATATGGTACTGAGGTATCCTACATTAAAATTGATTTTATGTAAGTAGGTACTGTTTGGAAGTTCATAAGTGTTACATTTTTCCAACAAAAGTAACACTTTGAATTTCGTTTAAATAGGTAACACTTTTAAATAGGTAATAATCGTTGAAGTACTTAATTCGGGCGTTATCAATTTATTTTAGGTCTTCGACTACGATTTATATTAAATACTAGACAATGTCCGCAACTTCGTACGCTTAGTTTTTTGATTGATTCCCACATTCCAAATGCACCCTATGTGCAAACATACAGAATTTCACATACTTATATACCTAATAATACCAAAATTATCAAGTAAATCAATCAAATCACTGTCCATCTCGTCCTTTTGAAGTCTCTTTTACTTATGTGAAAGTTTATGGGACCAATAATCCATCTCCTAAATTTAGGGGACCCATAAGTCACTAAGGGACCCTTTAAAACTGGTGAAATGGAAACGATCCCCTAACTGGCCCCTAAATATGCTAAGGGGTCCCTTAAATCTTATGGGTCGTCGGTGAAAGCGGGCACTAGTCCTCTAAAGTAAAGTCCCTGGAATGCAACCTATTTCTATATACCAAATTTCATCAAAATCGGTTAAAAAGATGGGACGTTAAAGCGTAGCAGACAAACAGACAGACAGATACACTTTCGCATTTATAATATTAGTCTGGATGAAGTAAGTAAGATAAGATATAGGTAAGTATAGGTTCAAATGGAATGGATGAAAAAATGGAGATTAACGTAGCTGATACCTACTCTTGAATCTCCATTTTTTAGCTTCACTTATTTACCTTTATCAAATCGTACCGGGAAAACTTTGCAGTATGATATACGGTATGCATTCAATTGCATACTGCTTCATTAAGAGTTAAGACCACGTCTGCCACTCAATACTGCCGATGTCGCGGGCAAATTATTTATCTCTGTTATTTATTTGCTTCTATGTATCGCATGCAAAATATGTGAAGCACCATATTCCAACGATACGAGCACCCAGGTCGTTTTAATCTATTTTTAACTAGTTTTAGTCGCAATCTCGTTGGACCCTTGGAAAAAAATTACAGGATTAAATAGTAGGTTTATCGGTTAAAAACTAGAACATGTTTATTTTGGTATTTTACATATAAGTATCTCACGACAAGATTTTATGTTAATAGAGGTGAAATCGGATTTTATACAATATGTAACTTTACTCGGGTTAATTTATTAAAGAAGCGCAATTATTTTACAAGGAATATTTAAAAGTACTTACTTCGTTCTTCTTATATAAAATATAAAACACATAATATGCCAAAGGAATAATTATTACTTCTACCCCAACAAAATAAATACCATATTTCAATGCTGCATTCCTAATTTTTATCTAGGTACAAAACAGGGATTGATAAGGAAAACTAATTAACACGGAATCATCTCGAGTAGCCATATTGGTAGTTGCACAAGTTTAATTATGGCAACTGATTGCGTCTGATAGAGTCTCTAGGGGCTGATGGAACACTAATGATATTAGATATGTCATTACTTGTACTAACAGGGATGGTATTGCAAATTGCAGGTGTATTAAAGCGGGAATATTAATAAATTGATTTTGTTATTTTATAAAGGTGTAGCTGTACCAATCATCGTTATTACCATCATTACAACCCATTGTCGGCTCACTAATGATCATGAGTCTCCTCTCGGAATGATAATGGTTTTGGCCATAAGTAGTCCACCACGCTGGGCAAGGGTGAATTGGCAGACTTCACACATCTTTGAGAGCATAATGAAGAACTCTTGGGCATGAAAGTTTCTTTCACCGTTTGAAGCAAGTGAATTTTGAAATGAGAAGTATATTTCTTTTTGTTTATAAACGTAAAAAGACGTGTAAAAAATTGGTTATAATTATTATTGTACGTCTATTGGTCTGAACTCGCGAGGCCCTGAACTTAGACGCGAGGTCTAAGTTCAGGGCGAACAAGATAAGTGTACCTACATGTAAAAACTAAGAATACCATAGAATTAGGAACGTCTTACACTGACGTGGGTATTTGACAACCATTCAAATTAATTATTTTTTAATGATTATTAAATAGAAGATCTCTCAAAAGTCGTAATATCCACGTCCCCTGTTAGTTTTATGTTGAATAACTATTTTAAACTATCGATAAAAGTTAAAAAGTGCGTCGAACTTTGATGACGTCAATAATCAATATTTAATACAACTTTCCATACGAAGCGCTCGTTTTGACGTTTGAAAAAAAGTTACTGATTTGACTAGTTGTCAAATCGCCATTATTAATTGTGTCACATTTTACTAGCTTTAAGGTGGTGATTTTGATGGTGCAACTACGACCCTAACGCGACTCATGCTCATTTATTTATTTATTCGGTACCAAACTTAAAAACTAAAACATAAGTTCATTGAAAGGACACGAGAGTTATAATCTACAATGTATCATTCTATAGTTAGATACCTATTACGACTCGCTCGTCCTATAGCAAATTGCAATCTGACCCCTATAATTTTATTCCCCGGTCAGTATCCCGTAACGAGGGTGTGTAATAAGGCCTGGTATGATTTCATTTTTAAACTAATAGCTTTTTTAAATTGAATCCACTCGGACATTTTTACTGGAGCCTTGTAAATTCGACTCGGGTTGTCGTCAGGTGAATATTGTGTTTTTTCGAATGGTCTCTACCATTTTTCTTTATGTATAAGGGTTTGTTCGTAAATGAAAATGTAACAAACTTATTAGTTAGTGTAATTTTCATTACCCAGTTAGGGTTTAACTCTAAGGACTGGTGTATACATAGTGCATCTGCCAGCCCACTAAGTAAAAGTAAAGTAATTTAGTGATTTGTTTATCCGTCCACCCCTCGTCCTCCTCCCTGGCACAGTGATGAGCGGTCTTATTGGTGGGAAGACCCGGGCTTGATTCCTGGAAGGGTCAATTTGGGAATTCATAAAATATAATTCCTAGATTTTCTCCGGTCTGGCCTGATGGGAGGCTTGGGCCGTGGCTAGTTACTACCTTATCGGCAAAGACGTATACGTCCTTTTCGAAAGCGTGCCACCAAACACAGTCATCCACCTTACCCATTCACCCGCTTTCCGCCACCTTAATTTCTCAAAGATGAAGCGCAGTGTACAAAGTCTTCCTACACTGCGCTTACCAGTCTCATCTTCCAAACACGTCTGCCCCATCGGCCGTCGGTTCTGTGGCAGATATGACCTTTCACTTCTATTTCAGCTTGGCTTAGGTCGGTTTAAGTTTAAGTTAGGTCCGTCACTTTTTATTTTTCGAATTTAATTCAGAATCCTCGTTTCAGACTTTATCCCAGAAATATTTTATAATGAAATATTTATTTCATGTCAATTCCCAACAGATTCTCAACATTACGTCTTGATCCAACGCTGAGCGACTTTATTTGTTGAAGAGGCCAACCGTCAGCCCTATTGCAGCACATTATAAGAAAATGTCTTGTGTCTTGTCTAGAAATGTCTTATAAGAAATTCAGTCGCAATGGTTGTTGTATAAGACCGTAGATATTACAAGATATGTCTTATAGGACACGCGCATACAAAATATGAAATTTCTCGATAAGATAGGTACAAGAAATTTTCTTGTAATGCGCAATAGGCCTCAGTGTCCACGTTTCAGCGCTCTATAATTATTATTACCGATATTATTGAGTTGTTATTTAGTGGATTTCCAAAACACTTCGCTTCCGCTCTAGCGGCTTGCCTTGCGCCTAACAAAGCCTGAGTCAGTACTCCCTCAAACCAAATAAAAATTGATTAAAGGGTAATCAAGCACACGATCGCATTAATATAATACCAATACGGATAAATACCTATTTCTCGTGGCCCGTGCGAATACCGGGCATGTCACGAAGTTTTACAATAAATTCTAACCGGCCTAAAGCCATATTAGGCAAGAGCCATATTAGGTATTAGGAAAATTGCAATCCGGTCCCGTAATTATATTTCTCGGTCAGATTGCTTGTTACGGGAGTTAGTAATGAGGCTCGGTGTGATTTCATTTTAACTCTAACAGCTTGTTGCTGTCGGATGTTTTGATTAGAGTCCTTGTTTAAATATATTTTAGGGTTAAGTAGTGAAACAAAGAACCCTGATAGATTCGTCGTCTACGTCTGTGTTAAAGCAAAACTAAACTTTATGGCGCTGTAAAGTTGAACATAGTTTACCTGAAACCTAAGCCTCCTCATTATTAAAATGAGATACGTAAAAATATTTTACATCTCTCATATTCGGTAAGTAGTTCCTTATTACCCCCAAATGGAGCTTGTAGGTGACCAATTAGCGCTCTGGGGTAATAATGTAGCTAGAAAAGCCCTAGGGCGGTAAGTTATTAAAAAAAGTATGATGTACGCGAACTTTTTGAAAGAGTGAAGAGGTTTTTTTTTTAATTACTTACCGCCCTAGGGCTTTTCTAGCTACATTATTACCCTAGAGCGCTAATTATTGGTCACCTACAAGCTCCACTTGGGGGTAATAAGGACCTACTTTACCTCACAATCGAGATGTAAAGCAGAGTAGTTAGCTCGGGTGTAAGCATCAATTGCACCCTCGAACTATAGGCGCCCTCCCTGCGGTCGTGCGCCTAAATATCTCGGGCTGCAATTGATGCCTTACAACCCTTGGCTACTAATCTACTATTGGTATCACTCGAGTGGATCGAGACCGAGAAATGCCTTGTAGAATAGGTATATTTAAATCATTAATTGTTTCACATTTTTGGAAACGATCTCTTCGAAAACATACAGCCGCCAAAACCTTGGCGGCTGTATTTTCGAAAATGGAAGGTCGAATTTGACTTGATATTTTACGGTCATCTGTCCAAATGTGTCGCTCCCCTTTACCAGAAATTGCTAATGGCTGCCTAGCAACATCTGTCCATTTCCGTGACCCATAATTACGTTTGGCATTTGGTATACAGTGCAATGCATTCGGTGATATTCGATCATAACCGTTTGAGGTTAGGTGATATTACGAGTATGAAGTTTGGTATTCACCAGTAACACGTTCTGCTTACTTGGAATATACCTAAGCAAAATATATACTTATACATACTGCAAAATAAAATCACAATTCTTCGTATGGTGATTCCGTTTTTCCTAAAACGTGCATATATTGAACTAGCTGATGCCCGCGACTTCGTCCGCGTGGTTTCAGTTTTTTTTATTCCCGCGGGAACTCCTTTATTTTCCGGGATAAAAAGTAGTCTGTCACTCTCCAGGTCCTCAACTATGGCCGTGCCAAAAATCACGTCGATCCGTTGCTCCGCTGCGGCGTGATTGAAGGACAAACCAACAAACAAATACACTTATAATATTAAAGTATGAAGTATGATTTGGATATCCGAATTTAGCCATTGCGTTTCGGCCTCGGAGAAGTGCCGTTGCTTCCGGCAATTGTCACTAACATCTGACAATACCTAAATAATAATCACTAGGACCCACCACATTATTATCCCAAGAGGGCCTATCGTAATGCGATGGGTAGAAAGGAGCTACAACCCTTACTAATGAGGAATATTATACGATGCAAGACTACTCGTATCTTCTATAAAAAAATCTATTTTCATTTGGGTAAGGAAATGGAATGACATATTATTTAATTCCTTTTTTCCCTCTTTGCAGGCCTAGATAGAAGAAAAAGAATACGGCGAGGATTGTCTGACAATCGAGTGATCATCACCCATCACTTCACCGAAAGAACTGTTACTCCTGGTGGTGATGTTAGTAGCTAACATTAGTAGCTAAAGTTGTTATTTACTTTTATCTCTTCCCCTGTCTTCTTAAGGTCTTATTTTTGAAATATTTTAGGAATCTTAGTAGCGATAGATAGCGATTTCCTCCGCGTGATTTTTATATCTGATACAACCTATCTGTGTACAATATTTCGATAAAATTAGTTGAACAGATGGACCGTGAAAACTTAGCAGTCAGACATACTTAATTTCTGATAATAGCTGTAGGTAAGTATAGATTTTAATTATGACCTACCTAACTAAGGCAATGTTATATAAGCGGCCTAATTGCCTCCTACTCACTGGTTCGATTCCCGGCAAGGGAATAAGTATATAAACTTACATTTATTTCTACATTTTCTATGGTCTAGTCTGGTGGATATAAATTAGCTAGCCATACAATTTGAAACCTGAATCAATATATTCAAATACCATTCAAGGAATTGACGCACAGTGTATGGCTTCCAGATCAGCATGCAATGTTCTGCGACGGGAGAAAGACCACCACAATTCGTATGGGAAAGAGATGGTGTCACCATGTCCAGTAACACTGATCCAAGGTAACTTTGTGATTCTGTTTACCGTACCAGAGTCCCGAATTTACAAAGCACTATTAACTTTCCCACCATTAGGTACTATAAAAATATGAACAAAAAAATATTGTGGTTCAGTAACCCTTAAACGATGAAGAACGAATATACCTATTTTGTACTATAAACTATCAAAAATTTTATCGATAGGTACGCGTTAGGTCAAGTCATGACGTCAGACAACTCAGTAATGGCCCAACTGAACATCACAAGAGTAAGAGTAGAAGATGGCGGCTTATATTCCTGCACGGCGAAAGAAGGAGATCATTCCGCCACTCATGAGAACAGGCTTGATGTTTATGGTAAGATTATTCTTCTCTATTCCCTTACCTACTCATAAAGTCTATTGGGACGGCAATCAGACCCGACCGGAGAGAGATCAGGCGCAAGATCGACGGCTTTACGTGCTCTCTGAGGCACGGAGTGAAACGTGAACCTCTAAACTCTAAGGTAGCACTGATGAGTATACGAATTACGAACTAATGAGTATCAAATCTAGCACTGTCAGAATAGCTTTGTTATCAAATTCCTAGCTATCAGCATCGATCTTTGCGTATCATAAATTTGAATTGAATCATTTATTTAGATTATTATGTATCGAGGAATATCTTATAACCGGTAGATAATCCCAGGAGAGCGATCCCAACTCAATTTGATTCCGGTTGGCTCTTAATGGATTATGAATATCATATGACGTTCTATTTAGATTATCGATCAGCTTCACCAGTTTCACCTACGCACATCTTTCTAGCCATTATTGAAATTTGCTCATGATTTATTTCATTAATTAAATCTTGTGAAAGCATTGATATTTTATGTATGGTACTTTCAGGACCTCCATATATCCGATCGTTGCCCCCAATTAAAGTACAAAGCGGAGAACCAATAAATTTAAGATGCCCTTTCTACGGATATCCTATAAGGTACTTTTTATTGAAATTTATCAGCGTTTTATTACTCGAAGGGATTTTATAAGCATAATTAAATGGAATGGGGAAAACCGATAGACATTGGGGTTCTCAAGTGCCAGCACGGCGATAGCAACCCTGCACCCGAAAGCGCAGCGTTAGTAGACCCTCCTTCTCAAGTTGGACAGACGACATCAAGCTAGTTGCAAAGAGCCGCAGAATTCAGGCGGCGCAAACCCGAGGATCGGCATGTAGTAGTCCCTGCAAGAGACCTATGACGAGACCTATGGCAGCTGTGGGCGTCTATCGGTTGACGATGACGACGACGACGACGACGACGACGAAGAAAAACGGAACAAGATAACACATATTGTAAAATCGTAATACAATAATTAACACCACAATAACGTCATTGTTACAGCAAAATTGACTGGGAACACAAGGGCAAAACAATCAATTCAAACAGCTTATTCCAAAGTCGATACAAACGAAACCAAAGCCATCCGAAGAAGAAAACACGAAGAAGTATTATTGTCAATGTGCACGGAATACTTACAATACCAGAAGTCAGTAAAGAAGACAGTGGTTCTGTGTACACCTGCATTGTAACATCACCTTCAGGTGAAATGGCAAGAAGAGCGTTTGAAATACAAGTGATAGAAGCACCAATTCTAGAAGACCTTCTTCTTGGTAATAATCTTCAAGAGGGTCAAATAGTAAATATTTATTGCAACGTGCGAAGCGGTGATTTGCCGATACATTTTGAATGGTTGAAAGACGGAAAGAGAATACCAAGTAGTTTAAAAGTAAGTTTCAATATAGT